>JARHVA010004576.1:750000-972500 GCA_037957365.1 Torreya grandis | reverse complement strand
TCTCATAGTAACCATTGATAAAAAAATGAGATAGTATATTTGACCTTTTGAACTCTTTAGATGTTTAATTCAGTATTGTAATATAATTTGATATATTGAAATATACAATAATTTTTAATTTGGTAATTATCAAATCAAATTGGTAGGTAATGTAATTAGACTATAATTTTATTATATATATAGACCTCTTGATTTGTAATAAGGATATAATGATAAAAAAATAGAAAATAGGATGGGAAAAGAAGGTTAAACAAATTATCATAAAGTGAAATATATGGAATGGGATAAAATGATAAGCTTGGATAGTTACATCATAGTTGGACATTAACATCAATGCTAGTGTCCAAATGGATGCAAGTGTCTATATGATAAAAAATTACATAAAATATGAAATAACAGGTAGGTATCCCTAGGATACACTTGATGAAGAGTAATAAAATAACATACAAACTTGAGGGGTAGGCAAATTAGGTGAAATAAGATATAACTGAAGAGGTTCACAAGAGGTCGCATCACTAGATATATAATCCTTAGTCAAGAGATATAAAAATGAAAAGAGGATATAAAAACATGATGATAAATTATGATTATACCAAATATGGGTGTTTACATTCACCCCATTTAATCTAGTAATGCCATGATTATACCAATGTATAGAATTTTTCCAAAGTTGTGAATTTGAATCATATAACTATGTTTTTTTTCCAATTTTGAGTTTTACACAAGTGTGGGTAGCATGTTACCATAACATGCCCCCACTCTATGTGGAGGAATATAAAGGTTTATATAAGTGATAATGTGGAGGGAATGTTTTTGAAATAAACCCCCACTATAATATAGAGATGTTGAATATTGAATATGTGTGGAGAACATGCTTCTAAAGCATGCCCCTGCTAAATTTAGAGAATGTGAGAATTGTAATTGATTGTAAATAATAGTATTATGAACACGCCCCTACTAATATGGGGCCCATTTTAGGAGGATGGTATATAATACCTACTAATAACATTATAACAAAAGTAAAATGTGATAATTTTCTTGATGTAGGGACTAAGTTGTATGATGGCAATATGGTGGTAATTTCTAACATTATTTTTATAATACTCAGAATCTAGTAAAATGTTTGTGTGTAGGAATATTTTATGTTATTTTTAATAGTGGTTTAAAATTTGGTTTAATATGGAATGTCTCATTATTTGGATCCCAACACAACTCATTATTTTGAATTTTCACTGTTGGTGCACAAGATATGATCTTTTGAAGTTTGTACCAATGTTGTATATCAGGTACTATAAATAAAAATTTGAAGTGATATGCACTTTTAATTTTTTTTAAATTTGAGATCTAAGTAGAAGAGAACCATGTCGTTAAGTATATCCCCTCTACTAGTGAAATTTGATGTACTAAGTACATCTCTACCCAACTACTATTTCACTAAGTTGGTACGTAGGTTTAGTTAACAATTGACTAGTAATTTTTAATTTTTGAATTTCTTTCATTTTGGGCATGATTTTTTATTTTTATTTTCATTTAATGACACTTTCATTAAGGTTTGAGACACTTGCATACATAATATGATGTTAGTTTCAAATCATATATGTAGGCATCTAACATTTCCATTTAGTAGTGATGATTGTGTTCGACACTACCATCCTATAACAATGCTAGTATTTGAAACTAATATCCTATAATGACCCTAGTTATAGATTATACTATCCTTTTATTTTTTGAATATTTACTATAACCTATTTGTTTTTAAACTAAAATGTGATTACTAATGAGTATTCATTATTATTTTTTTGGTTATAGAAGGATATACATATTCACAATTTTTGGCATCATAGACATTTTTATATCCTGGTAGAGTTGGGTCTAGATGAGGCCAATTGGGTCATTTTAGATCAAGTAGGGTTGGTTCATGTGGCCCATTTGGGATAGATTACATATGATATCCATCTCCTCATATCCCTAGCCAAGAGGTGGAAACTAGATATTATATCTCCCTATAGGGGTGATGATGGTCACATTGAAGGATGTGTATCAAATTTTTCATCTTCCTATTATATGTGAGAGAGTTAAAGTTGTTGGAGATGGTATCCATAGTTATATTCAACATTTTCACATATATTTTAATGACCAAAGGGCTCCAAAAATAGATATAAGTGGTATGGTTTATTTGGATAACATTATCAAAGGTGATGTTCTATAGTTGTGGAAGTTTATTTTTGTGTTACTAGCATCATTAATATTAGTATAGGGTGGCACATTAGGTATATTATATCATAAATACCATTTATTATACCATATTTATCTTGATAAGGATATTTAAGATTTTCACTTGAGAACCATAGTGAATGGATTGGATTAATTACTCTTTTGTATTTTTAATCATATGAGCACATTAAAATGGTATGACCAGTTGGTGGATCCCTAGCTGGGTGGGTCCATCCATAGATATTTGTATAGTGATGGGTATTTCCCCATGGACACCATAATGGAATATAACATTATTATATACAAGTTTACTTTAAATTATATATATGGAATATATATAAGATATTTTATGGATGGCCCAAGGATGGACATGAGTTATAGAGGGTCTATATTAGCATATGGTTAGTTGATTGATTTATCACTGTGTATGAGTTATTTCATTATGATCATGTTTTTCAATAGTTTGGTATAGAGTAATATGTGAAATCAACACCCTACACCTAACATTAGACAACACATAGTAATCATAAGACCCATAATAGGCTAAAACATACAACTATAGTTATAGCTCCATATCTTAATTATGAGATAGATTTAGTGGTTCCCTAGTTATATTGCATGATGTGGGATGCATAAATGGTTATACTCAATGGTAAGTAGGATCTGAATGGTCATTATTATTTTATAATTTTTCTTCCCCCAAGAGTCATTCTTATAGTACAAGGGTATACAAGAGGAGATATAGGTGAAGATGTAGGTGATTGTGACCCTATGGTATGAATGCTAGTAGATGAGATGGTTGTTAGAGCCACATGTGAGTACCATAGTTTTAAAATTTGACATTTTATTTGGGTAAAATATTAGATAAATATTTAATTCCATAAATTTGGATAACTAGTATTATATATTATGTCAATAGGTAGTTAGGAGTGTGTGATGATGGTAGATCATATGATACAAACCCTCATATAGAATTTCTATGGATATAGTTGGGGATGATTTTATTGAGAGTCCATTTTATATTTTAAGTTCCCATGTACTTTTATTTAATCTTGTAGAGATATTTGTGGCAACATATCATACTAGGGTAGCTGAGATCAAGGAGCTACATGTCGAGTTAGATAGATGGGACATCTCATAGCATAGTTTCATGGAATTCATGCAGGCTATGATTGATCGATGTGACATTATATGATGTGATCATGAGGATACAATGTGTCATGTTGGAGCATTTGAGGAGAGAGTATGTGAGATATCACATGCACATGGTTCCTATTTAGATCCTAGTTCCTCAACATCAAGAGGTGGGAGGATCATGGATATATATAATAATGAAGAGCACACACTTGGAGATATGCCCCATGCATACAAATGATTTTTATTATTTGTATGAATTATTTATCATTTGATACATGTGTGTGTGTGTGTAGAATTATTCACGTGGTTTATTTTATGTTAAATGAATGTGTGACATATAGTGTTTTATATTTGATTTCTATGTTTATTTCTATAATGTATGATCATATTTTTATGAATTATATAATGAATATGTTAGTTTAATTTGATATATGCATTATAGTTATAATAGAATAATCATTTATGTAGTGGAACCCAAAAATAGATAATAATGTCTAACTATAATGATCATGAGGTAGTGGAATCACTGATTATTTTTTTGTAACTAATTATATTGTATCTATATGAGTGACCTATGAATTTGTACAAGTGATATATGAATATGTAGAAGTGACCTATTAATTTTTAGGTAGTAGTTTTGGCACCCAAATCTATGATGTATGTACGTCCCATCCATATGTCCATTTATTTAGGAAATAATCACCCCACACTCATCTTATTAAGGAATAATTAGTGTTTAATGTATGTTTTTATCCCTTTGACACTTTTATATATTTTTAACACTAGTGTCCAACTACAATGCAAGTTTCCATGATTATATTATATTCCCTTTTTGTATATTACATTTTGTTATAATTTATTTAACACTCTTTTTACATCTTGTTTTCATCTTTCCATGTGTCACTAGATCCTAATTCAAAACCAAGAGGTCCCTATATAATTAAAAGATATAGTCTAATTCAATTACCTATTAATTTTATTTGAAAATTACCAAAATGAAATGTATTGTATATTTCAAGTTTTCAAATTGCATTACAATATTAAATTAAACATTTGAATCATTTAAAAGGTAAAATATACTATAAAATTACTTGTATCAAGGGTTACTATGATAAAGATCATATAGTTTCACAATTACATACCTAAGAGAGAGAACTACATACGAGTTTGAGGCCCTATTTAGAGTATAAACTATTTAGGTAGCACTTAGTAACAAATAGGGATGCTAGGGTTATCTAAACTCATGTGATAACCCATTTTTACAAAGTTATAGGAGGTGTAATGAAAAAAACTATGGTTTCTACTCATTGGTTTAATTTTGTGTACATAAAGGTATAATTTGGGGCACATAGAAGTCATACAAGTGAGAGTGTAAGCTTGGTGCAAATTTTGATCCATTCCTACACATATCTTTAACTATACACTTAAATTAGAGGAAAACACCTATGTCAATGCTACTATCCATGTTTGACACAACCATCTAGTAGTAAAATAGTCAAAATGTTGAACAAACTAGGTCAAAAAACATGATGAAGTCTTTGGATGATTCCTAATCATTGCCATACTTTATAATAGAATATCAATGATTAGAAATCATCCCATGACTTTGTCATGTCATACTCATACTCTCTCTCTCATACCTTAATTTCTTTGTACTTGTTAAATTTATTCCACATTCTAAATTAGGAAAGATCTACATTATTGACTAGATTTTAGTGTAAATTTGAGTATTGTCATTCATGTTGGGTTTAAGACATGTTTTATGGTTTTAGGGGATTTTAATAGAAAACACACAAATTGATAAATTATTTCAAGGTAATGAAAATATTAATATTTACAAGTACAAGGTAGCTAATGGATAAAAAGAGCACATCTTGTTTGATATTATGTTATGAGATATGATAGTGATAAAAAATTATCACATGACTACATAAGAGGTTTTGACCTTATTAAATCTATGTTTTGATGGTTTTTTCCACTAAATGATTATGTCAAACATGGATATTAATGTTGACATAGGTTCCCAAATTTAACACAAGTGTTTAGTTAAATATGCACATAAGGATGGATCTAACTTTGCACTAAGCTTGTGATGTCACATGTATAACTGCCTTGTGCCTCAAATTACACTTGTCTATGTGCCAAACCCATCAAATGTGAAAAAAAACCATAGTTATTTTGTATTTAACCTCATGTAACTTGGTATAAATTGGTTATCACATGAGTCAACCTAACCCTATCAACCTCATTTTTTAATGAGTGTTGCCTACAAAGCTGATACTCTAAAGAAGGCCTCAAATTTTCATGTGGTTCTCCCTCCAAAGTATGAGTGTCAAATTGTAATTATGTAACTATATCCTCTTTCCCATATTAACCCTTTGTAAAAGTAATGCAATAGTATCAATCACCTTTTTATTTCTTAAAATATTCAATTCAGTGTTGTAATGCAATTCAATAACTTAAAATATATAGTACTTTTTGATTTGGTATTTGTCAAATCAAATTGTTAGGTAATGTCAATAAACTATAGACTTTCTATATATAGGGACCTATTTATTTTGAATTAGGATATAATGGCATTCAAAAATATGAAAAAAATATGGGTAAAGAGGGTTAAATAAATTATCACCAAGGGAAAGATATGAAAGGGACAAAAAAGATAAGCCTAAACACTTACATCATAGTTGGACACTAGCTTCGATGCAAGTGTCCAGGGGCTAGAAGCATACATAAAACAACTAAAAATAGCTAGGGATACCTGGCATCCATTGGATAAATAGTAATAACATAACATAAAGGCCCAAGGGGTAGGTAAATCAAGTGAAAAATATGGAACTGAATACGTCCACAAGAAGCTATGTCACTAGATATCTAATCCTTAATCAAGATATATATACATGTAGAGAGGCTATAAACACATGTTGCCAAATTATGCTTGTTCCAAATATGGGTGTTTAAAACTAAATGCATATTCATATCATATATTTTCCCCTTGTGTGTGCATATTTACACATAGGGGAAAACTACATAATTTTTAGGTGTTTCTTAGAGTATTGGCTATGTAGGTAGCCCCCATTGAAATATGGATCTTTAGGGTCAACTTGATACCATAGGACTCATAACCCATATTTAGTAAAATAATTCTAAGGGTGAATAATTGTGAATAAATATGATTTATTCAATTATAAAAGAGTGACATCCTATGTCCTAGATATAAATATATTAGCAAAAAGGTGATGAAAAATACAAAATAATTAATTTGGTAACATTGAGATCTAGTCATTATTTTTTATTATATGCCTAGGTCACAATTAGACACTAACATTGATGGTAGTGCCTAGATATGATGGTTTTATCTATAGATATAGAATTAAAATTTATATAATCTAATGATTTATCTTGAATATTGATCCTACATACTTTCTACTAGTTTCTAGTCTAGATATACTTACACATACTAATACCAACTAAGTATCATTTCTCTTTGGTATTGCAATCAATTGAACATATTTCAAATTTATTACTTTATATATTTAGCATATCTTATTATTATAGCTCAAAATATTCATTTATATTAGTTTGAAATTAATTGGCTTGTTATAGATTACTTTATCACGCTTGTGATTAAATTATTTCTATATTCTTAATCCTATTCACATCGTATTAGAAATTAAGGGTTAAACATTTGATAAAATTGACCTTTAGTTTCTAATCCATATTTGACATAGGTTTTCTTGATTTGGATTTTTTATGATCTCTGATTTATGATTTTAAAATATTTTAAACTAAAAAATCATAGTTTATTTTCCTATAATCATGTTCAATATGGATACATCTATTAGCTAATTTATAATCTAATACATAATGGTACTCATTAATTGTTATCTTTAATGCATGGTTAAGTCCATACAAATTATATATAAAATGAGTGAAAAATCATCTTCCTTTAAATAAAATTCATCTCTTCATACCCCTTGTTTTTATAATGTTTATAATGAGATCCTTCCTATCACTACTAAGTGCCGAAGGGAGTGCATGAAACAACCATTTACTCCATACCACACTAAAAATCACTCCAATTATTTTTTTCTAACACTTTACTAAATCATTCTTCTCATTAAAAATATTTTATTTTAGATGAATTACATTTGACCATATTACCAAGTAATTGGGAACCACCATATGTCGCCTCCATGATAAACTCTAACAAATAGACTTAACATAAAATATATTTTAAAAATTAGGATTTACCACCTCAATATCTTATAATTTTTTGGTTACTACTATAAATAAATTTGTGTTTTAATAAAATGGTTAAAATATTATTAATGGATAATGGTTTTGAAGTCAACATTTACTACATCTATATTCATTTCCTTACATGTTTTTAGGGATAAATAACTAGAATCCTCAAGTATGAGCATCAAGATATTTGACAATAATTCATAATAGGTATTAGGTAAAATAACATTGCACATTACCATGGGACCTCATACATTTCATACTTTATGCCAAGTAATTCCAAATTATTTTAAATAAAATATAATTTTAGGATGACCTTGGATACATGAAATGTATTTTATCCCATATAATTTACATGCATGCTAAAAATTCAACCACTAGGGATTTATATAAACATGTCTAATAGATATTGATCCCTTCAAACATTGTGTGATGGTGAAAAAATGAGTATTACTAAACCATAATATTATACCATGAATTTTGGATATCAATATTTTTTAAAAGATGGATACAAAGGAAAAGGATTACATAAAATATGAACAAAGTATATCCCAACCTTTTTTTCCTACACATAATATAAACTAGCAAGGCATATATTCTCCACTAAAATTCATAAGGTATAAACACACTACTCTTATTAAACCATGTTTTTTATAATAAAAAAAGTGTATGCATGTATCTAATTCTACAACTGATATACAATTGGTTAAATATCATTTGATTGATGAATATGCTTCACTAGAAAGCTGGACATTGGATGAGTTATCAAATGATGAGTCATTACTAAAGTACTTGGGGGAATATGAGGATATCTATTCCTTATATAATAATAATATGTTTCCTCATCCCACCTCTACTCATGCTTATTTTTGTGATAGTAATGATACTAATATACAACATGATGAACCTAACACAATTCTTACCATACCATATATCACATAACGATACAATATAACTATGGAATAGATAAATATCCCTGACCAATATTTATTATTAAAATGATGTAGGAGGATGAAGGAAAAATTTATTCATGTGTATTACATGATTACCTTGAATTATTTTCTTGGGATTATTTAGATATGCCTGAGATTGATCTCTCAGTGGCAATGCATAATATATTACTATATCCATATACAAAACTAGTTAAATGACAAAATCATAAAATACTTCCCAAGATGGCATTACTGGTAAAATATGAAAATGAAAGAATATTATATGTGGGATTCATAATAACCATTTCACATTCTAATTTGGTTTATAACATTGTACCCATCACTAAGCCTAATGGTGACTTTTGATGTTGCACTAATTATCATGACTTAAACAAAGTTTATCCAAAATATGAATTTCCTTTACCCAACATAAACATGATTATTGATTCTACATCCATATATGAGACATTTTTTATGAATGTTTTATTAGAGATATAACTAGAACAAAATTATACCAACAAATCAAGAAAAAACAACATTTACCATCCTGTTGGGGAGATTTTATTATATTGTCATGCCTTTCAAACTAAAAAATATGTGGGAAACACATATAAGTTAAAATGACACATATTTTACATGAGTTCATTGACAAAACTATTGATTACTATGCATATGATTTACTTAAAAAATCCAAACACTAACAAGATTCTGTTACAAATTTAAGACAAATAGTTGAATGCTTGTGGAAATTCAATGTGTGTTTAAATTCAAAGAAATGTGTTTTTAGAGTATCTTCTATAAATATATTGGGTTAAATTGTCTCCTAATGAGGCATTAATGTTGATCCAAAAAAGTTAAAATCTATTGTTGAGTTTCCACCACCAACCAATTTAAAATAGTTACAATGTTTATAGGGTATAATTCATAAAATTAAACATTTCATTATTCATTTGGCCATTAAGTTGATTCCTTTCACATGATTTCTAAAAAGGGAAAAAAAATTATATGGGATGATATTTTTCATCATGTTTTTGACAAAATTAAAAAATATTTAACAAATCCACCAATACTCTTTTATATCTCAATAACTCATGAGGCCTTGGGGCCATATTAGAAAAATTAGATGATGACCATTAGGAACATTCAATTTATTATATAATCCATCAATTTTTTGATTATGAATGCAATTATACCTCAATGTAAAAACTATGTCTAGAATTAGTATTTACTAAACAAAAATTATGGCACTACTTGTTCAATAATTAAATAAGATTATGTAAAGTTTATCACGAAAAAAACATTACAAACTAGTCAAATAACTTAATGGGTGATGAAATAGGCATAATTTGATCTCAATTTTATATCTTTTCCATTAACATATCATTTCCCAATTATCAATGCTTTCCATGATGAGTTTTCAACATATAATATATCTCATAATCCATAGGCAATGTTATTCAATGGATCCAAATGTATTATGGGTGTGGGTTCAGGTATCGTATTTTTTACCATAAGGATGACTAAATGGAATTCTATTATATATTAGCCTTTTATTGAACTAATAATAGAGAATAATACGAGGCCTTGATAATTAGATTGTCTATAGCATAAAAACTTACTATAAAGGATATTAAGGTTTTTGGAGACTCTTAGTTAGTCATTAATAAATTTATTATTATCATTCAAAAATTATACCTTTGAATGTTATTTTGCACATGAATGTTTTGTGTTAGGGCAGAAAGCATGAATTCCTTGTACAAGGCATAAAAGTGTTCGTCACTAGGTGTGAAAGTTTTATCACTCACTTATGTGCATACAAAATCAATTGTCTCATCAAAATGATGGGAACATCCCCAAGGTGTAGGACCCTTGTGCTCCTTAGGATGAGCCTCCAGAGTAGGCCATATTCTTTTTATTATAAGTGCACCTAGTTTAATACTAGTGTATAAACTTAGAGTATAAAGGTAAATCTAGTGATAATCTAAACCTAAGATCTTTGAGGGAAAAGGGAGAGAGAAGGTAAGAGAGTGCTGAAAAATAAAAATGAGATACACTGAGAATGGAGTGATATTAAACCACTATGTTTAATCTTGTACCCATTGAATGTGAGTCCACAAGTATTTTATTAATCTAAAAAAAAAGTACATAGAAAGGGTTCCAATATGTCATTATCCATGTTTATAAATCCATACAATAATATATATTTTTCACCTCATACAAGTAAAATCCATCAAATTCCTACAATCAACTATTTATGGTAATGCAACCCACAATGTAGTTTGACTTATTAACATAAATATAAAACTAACTAAATACATCTTAATTTATTTATGGTGGTGTCTTTAGTAAAATAATCATGCCCCATTTACATTTATTTAAATTAACTTACCAAAATCCCAATATAAGTTAATACTTTGGAGTAAGTCCTAACAAACCCCCCTATGATCCAAAGTTAGTTCTTTGTATACATGCCAAGAATTTTTATAAATTTTTCAAATTTGATTTTGTCAAGGGTTTTTTTTGGAAATATCAGTTGTTTGATTATAAATTAGGCAATATATTGGATCAAGTTATTTCTTAACCACCAACATTCATAGATAATGATATTTTACATCCATATGTTTTGTTTTGGCATGAAATACTAAAATTTTGGACATCTTTATTGCACTTTGATTATCAATGTATAACTGTGTAGGAACAATTTGATAAATTTGAAGATCTTCAATAATGCACCATAAGGAAACAATTTCTTTGGAAGCATCCCATTTTATAATTTACTTTGATTCTAATAATGAATTTTCCACTATATCTTACTTCTTATAAAACCAAGAAATGGAAGATGAACCCATATGCATATTGTATCCTATTATGGATACTCTGTCATCCACACATCCACCAAAATTTGTATCACAATAACAAACAAGTTTGAATTTCTTATTGTGGTGATACTCAAGGCCATATGTTTTCATTCCCTTAAGGTAAAAAATTAATCTTTTTGATACATGCCAATGAGTTTCTCTAGGCTCATGCATAAACCTAGACAAAATTCCAATTGAAAATTATATATTAGGCCTAGTAGTCATCAAATATAACAAACCTCCCAATAACTATCTATATTTGGTGCCATCAAAAAAGGCACTACCATCATCCTTATAAAATTTCAATATACTTTCCATGAGAGTGAGGGTAGGTTTGAAATCACTCATGTTAAACCTATATAATAAGTCAAAAGTATACTTAGTTTGTGAAATGAAAATACTATGCTCTTTTGGAGTTACTTCTCTACCATTATAGTAGTGAATAATTCCAATATCTATCATTTCAAACTCATATTTTAATTCTTTTTTCATAGTTTTTTTAAGGTTTTCATCATTTCCTGTGATAAACAAGTCATCGACATAGAGAACAAGAATCACCAATTTCTTACCCTGCACTAAAAAATAGAGAGTATCATTAGATTCACTACATTAAAATCAAATTTTATTAAAGTATGAATCACTTTTCTCATACCAAGCCTTGGGTGCCTATTTGAGCCCATAGAGATATTTGATCAACTTACATAATTTGTGCTTTGCACCCACTATCTTAAAATGTTGAGGTTGTTTCATATATACTTCTTCCTATAAATCACCATTCAAAAAATCACTTTTAACATCCATCATATGTACATATTAATAGTGTGTCATTTTGTATTTGGTGTAAATGTTTCCTCATAGTCAATACCCTCTTGTTGCACATAGCCTTTCACAACAAGGATTGGTTTATGTTTATCAATGGAGCCATATGATTTATACTTAGTCCAATAAACCCATTTGTATCCTATGGGTTGAACATGTGGAGGAAGATCAACTAAAACCCAAGTATTATAGTTAGGTATTGCATCATATTCACTTTTCATTGCCTACTACCAAACATGTTTAGCTGAAGCCTCCTTCAAATTAGATGGTTCAGTGGAAGAAGTAGTAACAAAAATTACATAGTTCACCTATTAAAAGAACTCTTGGGACCTATTAGATTAAATTCACCTACTTTCAAGTTAGAAAAAGTACTTTGAGCCCATTTTGGATTCTTATTCAAATTATTTAGATCAAGAACACCATAATTCCCATCATGTGCACCATTCAAAGGAAGACTTAGATAATTTTCAAAATTTTCTAAGTCATTAACCTATGAAATAGTAGATTAAGTATAGGAAATATAAGGGATACTAGTCTCATACCAAAACCTTTGATAATTGACCTCATTATTCAATCCTTTATCATGTTTTTCAATCTTCCTCTCTAACCTATCAATTTGAGAATCAATCTTTGCAATGTTCATAGTACCAAATTAATCAAATACCGTATCTCTACTCACTATAAATTTACTTGAATCCTATGAAAGCAAATGATACCCCTTTTTATTTTTTGAATATCTAAGAAAGATGAATTTTTGACTTCATGATTATATCTTAGTTCTATGTCTATTAGGAAATAAGGTAAAACAAAGGAAGACAAAATTTTTCAAGTGTTTAACTTTTGGTTTAAACCCATACCAAACCTCATATGGAGTTATTCCCAAAAGTGTAGTTATAGGGGACCTGTTTCTCAAATACACTACAATACCAATGGCTTCAGCCCAAAAATTATCATTGAGATATTCATAGTACAACATAATTCATGTTATGCCCTCTAAATTCCTATTCATTCATTCATTCATTCATTCATTCATTCATTCAGATACTCTATTCTGATATGGAGTATAATCATTACTATATTATCGATGAATGCCATGTTCTTGATAATAACCCAAAAATTCATTTGAAGTATAATCACCGCCATTGTATAAATGAAGAGTGGCCAAGTGTGAACTTGTTTATTTTTTAACTAAGTGTAACCAATCACAAAACTTATTGAAAACTTTAGATTTATTTTTCATGAAAAACACACATGTCATCCTAGAAAAATCATTGATAAACAACACAAAATACCTACACCCTCCAATGGATGACTTCTTCATGTCACATACATCACTATGAAATAACTACAAACATTTTTTACCTCACCACAAAGAATTCTTAGGAAAATTTTCTTGATTTTGTTTGCCCAAAACATATGATTCACAAAGAATACTATCTCTAAAAAATAGGCAAGCCACTCACCATACCATATCTCTAAAAGTCCACTAAAGAGTGAACATTAAAATTTACATAGTGGAGATACAATAACCATTATGTAGACATATTACCTATACCTATATCAACAACTATCATAAGTTCCACTGTGGGAGGAAGAACTTTATAATGCAATCTAACCAACTTTCCATCCTCATATCCTATATACATGGTTTTATATCCATCATTCATTAAATTGAAATAAATAATCCCATTTTCAAGAAATTTTGATAACCTTTCTTTTGAATAGTTACTAAGGAAATAAAATATTTTTAAAATGTGGGAACATACCAAACATTCTCCAAGTATTTGATAGATCCAATAAGAAGGATAATTTGAATTGACCCAAGACCTTGTGGAGTATGCATAGACTTATTTAAAAAGGATACTATAGAGAGATAATATTCTTTGAAAGTCCAAAATAAGTCTCACCTAAATTTCATGTGTTTGGTTTGTCATATATCTTAAAGCCATACATTTGTGAGCTCATCCCTAGCCTCATATTTCATATAAGTAATATTCCCTAAAGCAGTGAATGTAGATTCATGAGCAACATTGCTAGACCCATTATAATCATGGTTAGCATATTTAGTCAAGTTATACTTAGTCACTTTTTATGGCCTCTAAATTTAAATGGAATCCTCCACTGAGAATAAATGTGACTAAATTTCCCACATCTATGACATTGAATATCTGATCTACCTTAACCTCTACCTATATAAGAGTTATGACCACATCCTCTATCAATCATCTATTATTAATTATAATGGATAGATTATTGATTTGAATAATTTCCTCTACCTCTATTTTGAAAAATTTTCCCTCTATAACCTTGACCCCTTATATAACTATTCCCTTTATTATTTTCTTCACTAGAGAAGATGAATGAGGCTTGGATTTAGAAACATGAGATTCTTTGTTTTTTTTTGGATTTATTAGGTAGAGAGAGTTCATTTTGAATAATAAACTCAAACAAATTATCAAAATTTATTCCTATGATCTTGTCAAAGACATATAACATTTCTACAGAGTTCTTATAGGATGCAAGTACTCCTTTTAGTGCAATAGTAACTATGTAAACAACATAAGTTTTCTAAATCAAGAATTAGTGTACTTAGTAGACATAATTTTCAACTTAGACATGTATTATTCCATATACCATCATCTTCTAATTAAAAATCAAACAACTACATGTGGATATCTATCTTTTTATGCTTAGGTTTTTTATCATACAAATTAGATAAGGGCTTCCACATAGTGTAACTATGCAAATAATTTTCAATATGTATGTAATTATAATGAGTATAAAATCACTTGATTAAATCTAGGTCCTTAGAATCATTTAGAATAAAAACATCAAGTTTGTCTTATTCTGTAGGCAATGTAGGATTTTCATTCTTTACAACATCCCATAGCTCATTAAAAACTAATGAAGCTTCCATAACACATTTCTAATCTAAATAATTAGAAATCATTAATCTATCACCATTTGAAATAAAATTCTAAATATTATGAATCTTGAATGAAATCAAGTGTGATAAATAAAATTAAGTGAAACACAATGAAAAATAAGTACGACAAATGAAAGAAACAACACACTCACTGATAACACTTTGCATAAGACAATGCTTCTATAGGGTTTTTCACATAACTTCCACATAGAGTAAAAGAAAAAATATTTTTGATGGGTTTTACAATTAACCTCACAAAAAAATCAAATATTACATACTTATTTCTCCAAAATATACACCCTTATTTCACCAAAATACAACGTTATTTCACCAAGAGCAAAAGAAACAAACTTATAGTGTATTTTGTAACTAGTATGCATGATTTTACAATCATATATGATTTTTAAAACTTGTAAAGCATTAAAAAAATATTTTAAAAATAATAATATTCCCTTTCAAATTGCATATACCAAAAATAAAAAATCTTCCAAAAGGGAGGTTAAAACCCTTGACCTCTTTATTTTAAAGCTCCACACAAAATAAGCCCTTCCAATTTGTCTAAGAGAATTTACAAGACATAAAGAAAAAAAATTAAATATAAGATTGATTTTTTGGTTTATGGAGGAAAAAACATTTACTTGGGCATTTTAAAATTTATTTATCCATGAAATATTTTCAAGTAAATCTCAAACTCTTTCATAACTTTGACTAGGACTCACACAAACCCTATATTTTGAGAAAATTATATTGGAAACTTTACAAATAATGAAATTTTTTATTTAAAAAAGTCTTCTAACACATTTCATAGACTTCCAACACCATGGCTACTCTAAAAAAAACTAAAATTCATTTTCCATTGCTCTAGGTTGTATAAATCCATACCAAACCATGCTATTCAGAATTTGCCTCTATTTAAGACTATTAAAGATATTTTCAATGAAGAAAAAATGTTTTTTGAACATTTGGGTTCTAATAAGGCCATACTACAATATATATGGATTTGAAAAACTCAAAAATTCATTTGGGTTAACATATTAGGGCATTTGAATTGTACATATGATCTTTTAACAGGTTAAACTCATCAAAAACTTACTAGATTGATTTTTTTAAAGAAGAAGCCATATTAAAAAATTAAGGAAGTTTCCAAGTTTGAAAAAAATCTTACAAATTGTTATTTGGTAGAAAATAGGGTTTTTAATTCATAAATGGTCAAACTACAACATTCAAAATCATTCTATAATGTTAAACATTGAAAGATCTGAGTTCTAATAAAAATTAAAGAGACTCTCTAGGCACATGGCCATACAACACATGCTTTACCATGTAAATTTACTCATATTCCAATATAAAATATTTTATAAATTTAATATTTTGATAATTTATCCAACTATTAACCTTATACCAAAGTCACAAAGGGCAAACCTTATAACACATGTATTATTCCTAAAATGGCTTTATGTGAGGCTTATTTATTCCCCCTAAATAAATATTTCACCTTTGTTTTCACTTAAATTCACCATGCTCTGATACCATTGATATCACATAAACCACTAGGTTAAATCTTGTGCCCATTGAGTGTGGGTTCATAAGTATTTTATTAATCTCAAAAAATCAAGTACATAGAAAGGGTTCCAATATTCCATTAACCCTATTTACAAAGCCATACAATAATATATAGTTTTCACCTCATATTGGTAAAAAACAATTAACTCCTACAACCAACTATTTATGTCAATGCAACCTATAAGGTAGTTTGATTTATTAACATAAATATAAAATTAACTAAATACATCTAAATTAATTTATTTATGTAGGTGTCTTTATAAAATTAAGGATGCTCCATTTACATTTATTTAAATTAGCTTACCAAAATCCTAAGCTCAGTTAAGACTCTAGAACAAGCCCTGACATAAAAAGAGAACTCCTACTATCATGAACACACTACAAATGTTTAATAACAAGATGTTATCACAAAGAATTTGCCAATACCACTCTAAATGCATAAGTATTTCAAATAAAGTCATTGTAACATAATGAAACACTAAGAGGGATGATAAATGATCCATGAACAATGTCTACATAGACCTAAATACACATAGGGTATGACGTAGAAGTGAGTCCAATTTATACATAGAGGTACTTGGAAGGTATAGAGATGAGAGGGGAGAACATTACCCATAAATAAAGATAAACAAACACAAATAATGCACATAGTGTAAGAAGATCAAAGGGAGGTGAACTTAATTCATATTAACTTTCAAAATTTAGTCAATAGAAGTACTCTTAGAGGGAACATTTTGGTAGCTTGAGGTTGCCTAAAATGTGTAAACCCTTTTTAAAATGAAGAACAAGGCTTTTATAAAATCAATCCAAATTAAAATTAATGTGTTACTTAGGCTAATAGATAAATATTTTTAATTTTATTATGATGGTGTTCCCATGCTTTCTAAAGTATTCCTAGGGATTTAGATCTAGGAGTTAGTGAGAGGATTCCCCTGGATCCATGTGTGTGTTTGAGAGTGGAAGATTCTTGGAAAAGTTAGAGGGTTGGTATTTAATCATGTCCTAATGTCTGATCATCACTTATACATTTACTTTCTCTACCAAGGCCTTAGGTTTTAATCAACTATATTTCCAACTACCTCTTTATACCTTACAAATACAACTTGGCAATCACTATGTGGGCCTCCCCTAAACTCCTATGTCATTGATTTATACTCAGCATCCACATCAGTCCACAAAGTAGAATGTGTGAAACATATATCATAATTTGTGATGCATTAGATCATAGAAGAAAAAATCTAAGATTTGGTGTGAGAATTTATCATAAAATTATGGAAACCCTTTTTAATAAGAAGTCACATGAAGATAGAATATCCTAGATGCACTTCTTTCAATTTAAAACTACTTCTTATGTGCCTCTACCTATATTGTATAAAGTATGGGACTCTGCATCCTTTATCATGTGTACCACTTGGCTCATGTGATGAAGGATATTATGTGTGGTGCACATTTGGAATTCCTATTAGGCATGAATCATCACTTCCTTGATGAACATATCTATGCTGACTGCTTTAGGATTGGGCACAAATGAGAGGTATCTACAAAGTATTTAATATTAATAACTTGACACTTCACAAGTGCACAAATATTTTATAGGATCTTTGTGAGCTCTGTAAAGGCTAGGGGTGACTTATAAATTCAACACTTCTGACAACATTCATAGGATGCTTTCCTACTAAGTGGGAATCTAGTAGCTTTTGAAGTGATCCATTTGGCACACAGTCTTTGAACTTTTGCTCCTTTCATATATGATGACATTGGCTACTCATTCCTAGATTTAGAATGAATTGAGAACCTCTTAGCAAAAGTAGAGAGTAATGCCAAAGGAACTTAGAGGAAATAGATCTAAGTAAAGATAACATTATGTATAAGTTCTTAGGGGAAATAAACTATCCTAAAATAAGGTGCACAAGAAAATTAGGGAAAGGAGAAATGTCTAATCTACTTATTTACAAATTATACAAGCATCAATTGAGATAGTATTTGAGATGGATCCAATTGAATATGATAGGTATTTATTATCTTTTTAGTATAGAAATTTAAAAAGTATTGTCTTAATTTCAGTTATTTATGGTATATGGACCACTTCATATCTCATGGAACTTAGTATGACTTCCAGATTTTGCTCTATATGTATCCCATTTGAGAAATAAATTTCCTTCTTGAAAACTTCTATCAATGACCCTCCTATAAAAATTCCTTTTTGTCTAGGCCTATTAGAGTTATATAGTATGAACATCTTATGATCTATTCTCTTCAAGATACATTAGATCTACTAATCTTACTATGATGAGATCACTTTTGAATAAATCCAATTGATCAACAATTTATAATGGATCTAGATCAAGAGATGTGGGAAATCTGGCCTCCTTTCCATAGGTAACATGAAGGGTGAATTTACAAACACTCTCTTAGGTGTGACCCAATCAACCCAAATATTATCTCTAAGCTTGGTATGCTAGGCTTATTGATTATCTTCCATGGTATTTTTTATGATATCAATAAAATTATTATTCATGGACTTGACTAGACCATTACCTTGAGGGTAATAATTTGAGGAGGAACTCAGATAGATGTTATTATTGATGGTCCTTTATCTTATCTTGATTTTAAGGAAATATAATGCATTATCAAAGATAATTGTGGTTGGGACACTAAATCTTATTACAACACATTTTTAAAATCTTAGGATGGATGTCTCATTAGCCTTTTTGAGTTCTACTACTTCTATCCATCTTGTGAAATAGTCTATGGTCATGAGGATCCATTTATGCCAATCACTTGATGGAGGGTTAATCGTGCCTATAAAATCTAAGCCCTAGTTCATAAAGGGTTGGTCAACATGTATTTGGGACAATGGTAAGGTTGATAATCATTGTTTACCTAGGAAGAAGGCACATCTCTTGATAATTTGTACATATGCATGTGAATATTTGAATAGATTTAGCCAATAATTAGCTATCATGATTTTTATAGTAGTGGTATTGGGTGAATAATATCCTCCTATAGGGATGCCATGGAATCCTTGAAGAATTACACTCACCTAATATGATTCTATGTACCTCAAAAGGACTCCTTCAAGGTCCTTTCAAAAAAGTGCACCACTAATTAACACATAGGGGATGGCCTACAACCTAAAATAATAATGTACAAATGATACACTTGTATTTATTTAGGCTAGAAGGATACATGGCATTGTAAATAAAGGCCTTCATAACTTTCTTCCAGTCTATTTTAGCTTCTTGGCTTATTGGTTCTTTTTCATGCAACACCAAGATTGTTCTTTCTCCAAACTTTACTACTTTAACCAATTGTTCATAGAGTCTCTTTCCTCATAATAACTTGGTAACCTAGATGTCTACATCATAATCCATCACCTTTATGACCTAGCCAACTCTTTTTTCACTGATGTCCTTATTGATTAGAAACTCTTTGACATCTTTGTGCACAACCATGAGTCAGATTTTTTTGTTGGAGAGAATGTGTCTGAGATTTTTTATCACTCTCATAAGTATGAGGATGTGCTCCTCCATGAAGCTATAATTCATTTCATAATACTTCAATTCTTGGGTAAAAAAGGAAATTGGCTACTTTAAATGGTCATTATTTTTCTATATAAGGATAGTTGAGATGCCTTCAATCCCACTAAATGCATAAAGGATAAAATCCTTACTATAATCTATATTGATTAAGGTGGGAGCCTATGTGATTGCATGATTAATGGATTCAAATTTTTCACTACCTTCATGAGTCTAATTTTAAAAAAAAATCTTATTGAGCATTGCAGTGAGGGGATTGGTTAGGGTGGTAAAACTAGGCACAAATCTCCTAACAATGTTCATTCTTCTTAAGAAGCTCTGGAGACTTTTCTTATAACTTGGAAGAGGGAGAGATGAAATAAACTTAACTCTTTCGATCAATTTCAAATCCCTCTTTGGAAATAATGTGACCTAATAAATCACCCTCATAGACTATGAAGATAAACATGTTGGGGTTCATAGATATTCCAAACTCTCTATAACTTTTAAAGGCTTGCTCTAGATGGCCTAAATGATCCTTTACATGCTTGGAGAAGATAGTTATGTCATTCAGGTAAACCAAGATGATCTTGTTGATGACATATTTAAATGCCATATCCATGGCTCTTTAGAAGGTTACTCTAATGTTTGTCAAACTAAATGGCATCCATTGGTATGTAAAGTTTCCCCACTTAGTGGTCAATGCTATTTTATAATGATTTCACTCTTGAACTAGAATTTTTTTGTATCTTGAGTAGCCATCCAAAAAATAGAATCCTTTTAAGCCTATAATTTTTTGTAAGATCTACTCCATTAGTGATATGCGATGGTGATCTTTGAGGGAAGGTTTGTTCATGTCTATGAAGTCCACACATAGATTAATTCCCCATTCTTCTTTCACACTAATATTATGTTGTCAACCCATGAAGAGTGTTTAGTTTAAATTATTTTACTAGTTTCAATGAGTTTTGAGAGATCATTTCTCATTAATGGCTCAAAATTTAGATTGATAGGCCTCTGATTTTGGTTGACTAGATATGCATCAGGGTTGAGCTCAATTGTGTGTTTCACTAAGCCTAGATAAAATCCTCTAAGGTCCTTATAGCTCCATGTAAATATATCATCATATCTTCTAATGATTTCAATGAAGCTCTTATTTTTTCATGGAGAGAATACCCTACCATATTTTAAGATATTTCCATCTAAAATGGTTACTTACACACAGAACCCCTCTTTTACTATCATGATTCACTTTTATCCTTTGAGTTGGTCATTATAATTGAGGATGATTTCTAAGGTGAGTATCCCTTAGAAAAAAAAATTCCCTTCAATCAGATGGCTTGATATTCGTATTGGGCTCACAATTATGACTGGTTCTTATTTCAAAACTCTACCTCATCCTATAAGAATCTATTGATCTACTAATCACTTTAAAACACCTACCAATTATTTGTGTTTTTAGGGACTACCAGTCTAACTACAAGCTTAACAAGCTATTCAAAATTCTTCATTATGTCGCATATGATATCATACTATACACCTATGGTTGTGAGTCTATTTGAATTAGTATTCAACAATCTTGGTATGGAAATAATATTGAAGGCATCAAATCCTTTGAATATATCCCATACTCTATGATTTTAATAATTTATGAATCCATATTTGGTCATGCTCCATGCTCTAACTTGATTAACAACTAGTTCACTATCACCTAATAATTTTAATATATTGATCCCTTTCCTTTTTACAAGTTAGAGGCTTTGGATCAGCACATCATACTCTTTAGAATTATTTATGAAAACTAACTACAATATGAAGGCATGGAAATATTTCTCCTTTTAAAGAGATACTAATATCACACCATCTCTAGTGTTATTTTTACATTATGAACCATCAAAGTATAATTTACATGTACCATTAGGGTTATCCTACATCTTTTCAAGTGCAAGAAGCATAGAGTCCTCCTCTAATATACAATATGTACCTAACCTTGTCTCATTTGTATTGTCATATGGATTGCACTCAAAATGTTTATGTGCCCAATTTTACATCAAATCATCTAGGATATTTTTAAGCAATGTTGAGGCTTCATGGAGGGTCAAATTATCCTCTTGATCAAACATTGTGTAGTTTAATCCTAATGGTTTCTTTAGTCCTAATACTCTTCAACTAGGCTTGAAGAGTATGTTCAACATGGATTCTGAATATAGGTTAAATCCTAATGGTTTCTTTAGTCCCATAAATAGTTTTGAGTAATATATGTGACCAATAAAAATATAAATACCCACATATATTTTTCATGAAGTATCAGGAGAGGTAGATGGAAAGGTAAGGAGGTAAGTTGATGACTATGATATCTTACACAATTTAGAGATTTGGGCATGCATGTAGTATAAGATATAAATATTTGATGATTCCCATAGTTTTTATTATTGTGCCATCTAGTTGGAATACTCCTATTGGAATAGGGGAATATAAAATTCTAAGTGTATCCATGATATTTTTTGGCATCACTAAGCTACTTGCACTTGAGTCAATCATGAAATTATGCAATAGATGTTTCTTGATGATCAAGGAGATTTAGAATAGGGGTATCTCGATGTTACTATGCACTTGTATTTCCTCTTCTTTAGGTTGACATAGACTGACAGAGATGAAAGGCATAAGTTGGGATGTCTTACACTCTTAAAAGCTTTTCAGAGTGTCTTATAGTAAATTCCTTTGAGATGGAATAGAAAGAGCATCCCACATGGTTACATTGAGGCTCATCTTATTCATTTGATTGACTATGTTGAAGGGAATATTATATCCCTTTGACTATGGTTTTTGAATTGTAGTCTCTTCTTATATTTGTACATTGGTTTGAGGCATCTATTATATCTATGTAGTTTGATCTATGTGTACTAAAGGTTACATAGATACTTTGGCTTACGTACCTATGTGAGTGATCTGGTGCATTGAAGGCAAGGGAACTAAAGTTGGTGTTTCCTCCTATATCACTCTTCTTTTGAATATTGTATTGAAATTTATTAGGATGCTTCCTCCACTTGGTGTACCATTCTAATTTAGATAGTTGAAGTAATCATCTTACAAATTGATGAAAATAGACCCATCTTTTTGATACATTGATACTCAAATCTCTCCTTCATGTAAACTCATGATATTTTTTTTATCTTGAGGCTACAATAAAATTTTCATCATGATCACTTGATTCATGACTCCACTTATGCATGTATCCTGATTATGCAATTTTCCACATGGAAAAAACCATTTGGGATCATATGCAAAATTGTTTTGCATAGGTATAAGGGCTCTAGAGGCATTAATAACATCAAACTTATATGCATAAGGTGCTCTATTGTATGTGATTTTATTTTTCTCTTGTGCACCACCTTGCTAATGAGGTATGATTGATTAGTAATACTGAGGGAAGTGTTGATGAGGTCTAGGATACTGTACTTACTTCTTTTTGATGGTGACAATAATATTTCCAAAGATTTATAGTAGCATTTTCACCTCATGAAATTCATTAGGGGAAATAGTAGATGGAGTTGGTGGAATCAATATGTTGGGATAGGTGCTAACATAGACTACACAACTAGTTAAATAGGAGGAAGATATATGTATACAGGCATGGGGGGTCTAAACATAATTTTCCCTACTTGGATCAAATAATTTTGTATGCACACATCAACTTCATAGGCATTAGGCAGCATTGTGCCTCCCATATATTAAATCATCGTAACTATATCACTATTATCATCTTAAAAATATTAAAACATAGTGTTAGTATATGTCTCACACAAGGGTGGGATCCTTTCATAGACTCTCTGAAACCTAAAGTTGAAGTTAACCATCATCTCATGTATGTATTGATTTATAGTTTTGAGATACTCTATGAGGATAAGTGGTTGCTCTGATCCTTAAATTTATTGTATGGTTCTTCCTTGAGTTCATTCTAGTTGTGAATAGAATTTAGCCTCAGGCCTTGTTACCATTAAAGTGTTATGCCTTTGAATGAAGAGGCAAGTTACCTCACTATGACATTGTCTTCAATGACATGGTATACCAAGTAGATATTCACAACATCCTGGATATGCTCCATAATAGAATTTGAATTCTCATTAGTAAAATAAGACACTTGGAGGGTTATCACTAGAATGTCATCATACTAGGAAAAAATTAATGGATTTCTTCCATTTAAAGGCACATATAGCTGATTTATCTACATATCCATAAATGGGATAGGGAATAAGATTCTTCTAGGTGCATGTAATCTCTAAAATGTAGGTGTATGCTAAGCTCTAGGGGATGATTTCCTTGAATGCTCCCTTTTCTCATAAGGGATGAAGATGTTATTACTCTTCTTCTTATAGAAGGCATTGTAAGATAAATGAAATGGAAACCAATACCATTCACCTATGATCTTGTTGTTGTTGGCATATAGCTAAGGGACTGATCCTTATGAATTAGAAATGCTTGGAGTTGTTAGGTGCTATCACTGAGTGTCTAGAACATTTATTATCTAAGGATAAAACTAATTAATTATCTTCTTATTTAAACTATCCCACTAGGCATGCCAAAAACTATTATCATTCAAAACATACACCCATGGATGTTCTATTATGTAGGAATGTTTTGTAGTAGGGCAAAAAGTGTAAATGCCTTATGTAGGGAACAAAGGTGTTTAGCACTTGTACATAAGTGTTATTGCTCACCTGCATATGTAGAGCATTAGTTGTCTCATCATAATGATGGGAAAATCCCCAAGGTCTAGACTCTTGTGCTCCTTGGGATGATCCTCTAGAGTAAGACAAATTATTTATATTCTAAGTGCACCTAGTTTGAGACCAATGTAGAGACCTAAAGAGCATAAAAGTAAATCTACCACTAATCTAAACCTTATATCTTTGAGGGAAAAGGTAGAGATAAGGTAAGAGAGTACTGAATAGTAAAAAGGGAATACACCAATAATAGAGTGAGAACTCCTACTACCATTAACACACTACAAATATTTAATAATAATATATTATCACATAGACTTTGTCAAGGCAATTCTAAGTGCATAAGTATTTATCATAAAGGAATATGAATGTATCAAAAAATTGATAAGGATGCCAAATGATCCATAAATAATGTCTACATAGACATGAATTGACATAGGGGATGACCTACAAGTGTGTTTTGAGTTATACATAGAGGTAATAGGAATGGATAATTATGAGATGGGAAAACATTACCCATAGACAAGGATCAATAAACACAAAAATCACATAGAGCATAAAAATAATAGAGGGAGGTAAACTTAATTCTTACTAATTTATAAGATTCAACCAATAAAATAAATTTTAGATTGGAAATTTTTGTAGCATGAGGGTTTATAAAATGTGTCAACCCTTTATAAAATGAAGAAAAAGGCTTTTATAATATCAATCTAAATTATAATTAATTCACCACTTGGGGTGGTAGATACAATATTTTATTTTTACTATGGTGTCACACCCATGCTTCTTGAATTTTTCCTGGTGATTCAGATATGGGAGTTTTTGGTAGGATTCCCTTGGATTTATATGTGTGTCTAAGAGCGTAATATTTATGGAAAAGTTAGAGGGGTGGAGTTTACTCATATCATGATATCTAACCACCACTTTTTCATTTACTTACTCTGCCAAGGCCTTGGGTACTACTCAACTATGTTTCTAAACACCTATTTATACCTTATTTCAACTTATCAATCACTACATGGGCCTCCAATTAACTTCTACATTAGTATTTAAAGTAGTATGTGCACATCATTTATTACTATATGATGCATGTGATTATAAAAGTGAAACTCTATGATTTGGTGTAAGAATTCATCTTGAAGTCATGGGGAACCTTTTGAATAAGAAGGCTTATGAAGATGTAATATCTTAGGCATGCTTATTCTAATTAAGAACTACTTCTTGTATGCCTCTGCTTACACTATATAAATGTTGCATTCCATGTCCTTGATCTACTCTACCACAAGGATCATATGATGAAGGTCATATGTGGGGTACACATTAAGAATGGATATTGGGAATGAATCATCACTTAGTTGATGCACAAATCTATGTTGATTGATTTAGGCATGGGTATAGATAAGAGGTATTTGTACATAGTTTACTTTTAAGAACATGACACTTCACATGTGCACAAATATTTTATAGGATCATTTTGAGATCTATGTAAGCTGGGGGTGACTTACAAAGTCAAAAATTACCAATCACTAAACCAAATAATAACATTTACTTCCATATAAATAAATGGTGGATATATTGAAAGAAACATTTGACACATTTTTTATTAATAACATCCCACATAAATATAACCATCATGCATATTCAATGGCCAATGTAGCATCATTAATTCCATTTTATATTAGTGTCAATTAAATAAATTTTAAAATAAAACAATTATGAAAATAATCCATTACATACAAAAATTGATTCCTTATCAGTGCTTACTATCAAAAGTAGTTACATAAATATAAAATGGAATAATGATATTTATAATTTCCTATATTAGTCTTACATAATAGACTATAGTACACGAAATGAAAAATGTAGAGTGAAATAAGAGGAAATTATTTTTTTATTATAAATTATTTATTCAAAGAAAGACTTCATGGGTAATTGCTTTGATGCCTAAACAAATATGAAGTATGAACCACAGTCTTAGAAATGCATGATAGTGAGTGTGGAGGACACTTTAGTGGTACGAACATATTCCATAAATTATTTCAACAAGTTTATTATTATCCTATAGTAGGATAATAATTTATTTAACATGACAAATTATTTTTATAATGATTGAGATACAACTACTTAAACCATGTTCCATCTCATGAGTTATAATTGAATATCTTTCCATGGCACTTCTCCTTATGGGTATTTGATTTGATTGGAAATATATACTACATATCTATAGGTGGTCACAAATTAATAATCACAACTACAAAATATTTTTCCAAATGGTTATATGCTATTCCAATTTAATTTACCAATGGAGATGGCATATGTAGGTTTTTAGTGACTAATATTATCTCCTATTTCAACATACCTTCAACAATAATTATTGATAATGTGTCAACATTTAAAAATAAAATGATGAATTTATTTTACATTAAATACAAAATCAATCCCACATTTTATACACCTTATTACCCAAAATTTAATGGTTATGTGAAAGCAACCAATAAAACCATTATCAAAATTATTGGATAAAAAGTTGAATGATATAATATAGATGGGTATAAATTGTTGGTGTATGCCTTATGGGCATACCACAATAGAATGTGAACACCTAATAATTCCACACCCTAGTCATTGGTTTATGTTAAATAGGTCATTCTACCTATTAAACTTGGAATACCATTTGCATGTGTTTCCCTCAAGAATACTATATAATATAATGAATATCATGAAAAATGATTACATTAGTTGCAATAATTGAATGTTAGATGCACATAGAATATTTAATATTTATGATTCTATAATTATTGTGTCAAATTAACATACAAAAAAATGTTTATACATGTGAATTTGTTATGTATAACTTGGTACTAAAATAAAATAAAAAGAATACCAATACATAAAATGATAAGAAAGGAAATTTTAGACCAAATTGGTTGTGCTCATTCATAGTTATATAAAATTTGGGAAAATATGTATAACACATTGGTAAAATTAAATTAAAACATATCAATAAAATAATAAAAATTTATATATTTGTATTAGTATATAAAATATCATTTTGTTTATATATACACATGTTTCATGCATCTTTGAGTGTGACACAATCATACCCAAACACATGATATATATACTTATAAATGTTTGAGCTCTCCTCTACCCATGTCATATGATAAATTGGGGGAATTTGTTTCTTTGATCATGAATGATGTGGGTTAAATATCCTTTATTATCATTTCTACATTTATCATGTTTGAAATTACATGATAACACTTACATGTGTCTATATCCATACTCATATTTTTCATAGTGTAATTGATATGTTATGTTACATAAATTTTTTTATAACACATATATGTAGGGAATAAAATGATGTGGTTATGTTGGTTAATTATGATTCATTTATTTTTAACTTACTTTAGTGTATTAAATTTCTTAATATGTTCCTTGTTTATTGGCCACTATGCCATTGTATGTTGATTGGACATTTGAACATGTCATTTCTTTTGATTATGCAACATTTGAACATACCCCTTCTATGAGGTCTCTTTGGACCATTATTTTGAATTACATTATTTATCTCTTTCTTTTCAAAAAATTCAATTATTTCATATTTTATGCATTGATTTATACTTCAAAATTCTCTTGGTTACATTTCATACACTAAAAAAGCACTCAAATTGATGTCAATCAAAGGCATTGCATATTATATTGGCCCAAGTATGTATTGATTTCCTTTAAACTAGTAATTTCATCCTTATGAATTATTAGATTAAGGGGGAATGTAGATAATAAAACTAAATATTTATAACATCTCAATATTTTACATTTTATTGAGATTCTATTTGTCACATTGAGATCCAATCATTATTTTGTACTAGACACCTAGGTCACAGTCATACACTAGTATTAACAATAGTGTCTAGATTTGATGGTAGTGTTTGAGGTTACAAAATTAAACTTTTAAAATTATGATGACTAATCTAGAATATTCATCCTACATACTTTTTACCTATTTCAAATCCATATATGCTTGGACATAGTAGTTATAGATAAATTACATTTCTCTTTGGTATTGAAATCAATTATAGATCTTCTATATTTATTACTATCTATATTTAACATATCTTATTATTATATTTCATAATATTCATTTATTTGAGCTTAAAATTAGTTTTCCTATCATATATTAGTTTATCACCCTTGTGATTGAGTGATTTATATATTCTTAACCTTATTCCCACAACATCAAAAATTAAGGGTTAAATAATTATAAAATAATGGATGATATTAATCATTTAAAAAATGTATAACTATCATGTGTGTGTGTGCACTTGCGAGAGTGTGCACGCGCTTGTGTGTGTGTGTGTGTGTGTGCGCGTGCGCACACACACATGTGTGCATGTGTGTGTGTGTGTGTGTGTGTGTGTGTGTGTGTGTGTGTGTGTGTGTGTGTGTGTGTGTGTGTGTGTGTCCATGCACACTCACAATGTCATGATTAGGAAGTACACAATCACTTAAGATATGGCATAATTTTAACTTGATAAAGACATAACATGGCCATGAATCATACTATAAGATGATCTAACACAACTAACACATGAAGTGAAAATAAAAAATAAATGTACTCATAGATTATGTACTATGGTACACATAAATGATCACATGGTCTAATAATCATAAATATTGAACAAACATAAAAACAAGCATTATTATTAAGCATAATCAGTCAATGTCATCATCTAGTATATGAAATCACCATATTTATATGAATTAGCACTGTAAAAAATATGAGTAGGATAAAATCATGTATAATAGTTTACTATGACAAATGGACTACTAATAAAGATATAACTTAATAAATATATGAAGATGACTTATGTGTAGGCATTGCCCCAATATATAATTTGTTTATCTAGGTGTAAATAATGGCATACATTTGTAATTCCATGTATCATATACAACATGTATGCCTATTATCCCACTCATATTATACAATCAAATACAACTTGCCATGAATAATATTAATCAAGATATGTGTACTAAAAAAACATATCATGCATAGGTCTTAGTTTTGTATTTTTTTAATATTTGAATTATTTTTGTATTTTTTTAGTTTTTTATTTGAATTATGTTTCATCTAACATATGATATCATAAATAGGATACTCTTTTGAAAGTCCTAGGTTTATTGATGTGAATGTAAAACATGGTGGGAAATGAGTAACAAGTATATCATTATCGAACTCAAATAAATGATATGTCATGTAATATATCCAAAATTCTTATCATAATTAACATAAATACTATGGGGATATTTTTATTACCTCCACTTTTACCTAAAATATTGTTTACCCTACCTCTTATTGATGTGATAACATATCCCTCCATATCCAAAATAAGCCTACGTAAAATAATATGGAAGAGATGTTGGCTACCACTACCATATTATAGAGAGAGGAGGAACATAATGAGTCTATACCTTTGATTAGTAACTATATACATCTTAGATTTGATATTTAGGAAATATGTGTTTCTAAAGAAAGCTAAAATTTCATCACACGTAGTATAAAATCCTTAGTTTATTAAAAATAAATTTAACCCATTTAATTACATGAATTATAAATATATCATATAATTTAAGAAATAAAAATTTAACCCATAACAATAATAGCTAAAATTAAATATACATAAACTATTATCATGCATTGAAATCATGTTATATTTTTGATTATGTGAATAATATAAAATCAAAATTAAAATTTTAAAATTCAAACCTTAATATAGGATAAATTTATAACCCTAAGAAAATATGAAACCTTAAGGTATAAATAAACATATGGCTTTTGATAATCAACTCGATTGTAAATTTCACCATAACATTTTACATATTTTGGATTAGTGTGATCTAATGATCTTCCCCCCTTCTAGTTGGTTGAAGTTGAATTTTGATAGGGATACCAAGGGTTATTAGGAATGACTCTGGTATTATGGTCATTGCTTATGTGGATACTATAGGCTCTTAATCTAATCATGTGGTAGAAGCCAAGGAAACCATTTAATTAGTCATCTAGTTAAAGATGAATAAACTAGCTATTAAGAGTGTTTCCTTAAACATCCTAAATGATATTTTAGGTAAGGTGAACCCTTATCACACCATAAAACAAGTATTAGAGGAATATATAGGTCTTCTTCAATATTTTTAAGAGATTTACATTAGTCACATCTATCAAGAAGGAAATTTGGCTACAAATAAACTATCTAAAATGGGGGTCTTAAAATTAAAAATTATCACTTGAAATGGGCCTAACATCCTCCCCCATATCACTCTCCTAATTAATAATTATTATCAATCCTTTATTAATCCCTTAAGGGATGGGATCACACATGCATGTGGGATTTATATCTAATCCTGACTCATATTACATCAAGTTCTATGATATATCCACTTATTAAAAGTATTAGACTAGTCGACATCATATTTTGATGTGTTATTTCATTAACATCAATTTGTTTCATGAGTACTATATTCATTTGGTTCTTACATAAATTATTTTCAAACCATTATATAATATGACCAAGAAGAGGACTGAATCAATTTGAGGTGATAGGGATAGGCTTGAATTAATATATAAAATTTAGGTCTAAAGTAACCATAAGGTCTAGTGAAAGCTATGCAAGGGTGGTCTCATTGAGTTTTTGTTCAAAATTTAAGGCCATGATGAATTTGTCTCCAATTATTTTTCCCTTGGATAGAGCCAGAAAAGGGTAAAATTTAGAGGCTTAAGTATTGACATCTTGGATGAACTAATGGGAGAGGTTATGTTGCATGTCATGTGAAGGTATAAAATATTACAAATATAAATGAAGGAGGTACAAATTCATGCATACCTTATTTGAGACCAACACCACCTTCCAAAATGATAAAAAGTGATATCCAAGAGCAATCCTACATAAGAGTTGGGTGGAAGTTTTCTTGTAGGTTATGAAGTATTAATCTTGGAGGGTAAATTCACCCACATATTATCCCACCACATTTTTCTCTTAAACCATTTAAAGGGTCATAAAATTAGCATTCAATATTTTTTAGTTATGTCCCTTGAAAATATGGTTTTGACATTTCAATCCAAGCCCAACATTGATCTCATTAACCAAACACTGATATTCCTCCTCACCAAGAGGGGAAATCACAAAGGGGAATTGAGGTCTAAAATATCAAATCTAGTAGGGATAAATTCTTGGGGGAATATTATGAAAATATGATGGAAGATTGTGTGGGTAATCTTTTCCTTTCATCACCCTCCCACCCTATTTTACCCCTAATAGACCTCATCAGGAGCTAAAATAGGTGAAAGATATAAAATGAAAGAGGAAAGTCCAAGCTTCCCCTTTTCTTAGGTAGAATATAAATAAAACAAAGATTGAAATCTAAACCCTAAGGGATACTAAAATAAAAAATAAGGAGGATGTTAGAGGATTCATAGATCCCCTTATGGGCCACAAGATGAAGTTGCATTAATTTTAAGAGAAACTAAAAAAACTAAGATGTTAGATGGTCACTCTTATGGAGGACTAAAATTTCATGAAAGAAAAATTTGATAAGTTACAGTAAGTATATAACAACCCAAAAACAATATAAGGTGGCACTCAAATTTTGAGGATGGATGCTACTCCTATCAATAAAATTAAAGAGGCTATAGGGGCTATCCCTATCAAATTTACTTCTCCCTTAGGCATCAATAAAAATAAATAACCAAAGGTATTTATAAAACCAAGAGAATTGATATAGTCCCCAAGGAAAAGGTGTCAATTTCACAAAAGGAACATATGTATTAAGTCCCAAGCATTCACACAAGAGGAATGACCAAGAATAATAAGCTAAGGGAGAGTATAATCAAAGTAACTTATAATGGTGATGGATTAGGAAAGTTATGAGGAGCCTTCAGGGTAATTTATATTCTTGTATTTCCTTGTGTTATGTTTTATCATAAATTGGTTTTGGGGGTTTAGCAGAGTTTTAACAGAAGTATCTTATTGTTGGTTGGCCCATGTGGCCTATTTAATTTTATTTCCTTGTTTATCTCTCTTTTTTACATATTAAACATTGTGGTTTTAGGATACCTATAAAACATTAGTGTCATCCAATAAAATAAAATATTTTACCCTATTTTTATTAATGAGCCTTAATGAGATATAACTATGTGTATTATTTATATTATATGAAATATAAAAATAAACATATATCTAAATTGTGAAAGAAATAAAATGATTTAGAACTTACATTTAATAACTATGTAATATTCTAAGAGAAATAATATTATAATAATTTTATTCAAATAGGAATTGGAAAACCTTTAGTCATATCAATTGATGCTATAATAAACTAATCATGGTGATTTATTTTTGTGATTATTTATTATTTATTCTATTATAGGGAATTACACCTTCTTCTCTTATCTATGTGTGTGATCTTGAGGTCTCACTATGTGTGCAATGCGCAGATTTTTATCTTCTTCTAGTTAAACCCTAGATCCACTTTTGGCACTAGTTTTTGGCCTAAAATTTTGAAATAGGTTGGGTTGATATGACAAAAACTACTTTCCATTCAATGGATAATCATTGTGTATATATCCAATACTCTAAAGATGGAATTCAAATAACATGTATTTATCCCCTTTAAGTGTAAATTTACACTATTACTTGTTGAATTTAGGAAACCTATGATCTAAATTTAAACTTTTTTAAATTGAAAATTTGGGCTTGGATTTGAGCTTCGAACCTATCTAAAACCTACTTCTTATGACTTATTGATAAATCAAATAGAATGGGGCATCCCTTTTGAATTTTTGGAAGTGTATATGTGTTTTCTTGATGAGTGATAAATATGAAAATATTCGAAGACCTAATTTATATCTATATGGGTTTAATTAATTTACCATTACATTGACATGCAAAATGTATCAATCAACCCATATGAATGATTTGAATTTTAAAGTTTAACATTAATTGGCACAAAAAGAAACCATCAAGTATAGATGGTACTAAAATCATGGTACCATATATGTATGATAGTTGTGTTTAAGATATGGGAATACTTATCTAGTGACATAAATATGTCTAATTATGATAACTAACTAGTTTTTATAGACAAAGAAGTTATTTTAGGTGATTTATAGAAACTAGGGAAGATCAAACCCATGAAAAACATGTTGATGTGAGAGAATGGATAATAAGAGTCATATATGTACACAAATATTCATGTAGGATGAATGTAGGTCAAAACTAACATTTCAAAGTATCTAACTAAAAATTTAAATATCTACAAATGCCTTCCTTTTATTATAGTATTGAGATGTAGTACAAATACTAGAGTAAAAGGATAAAGATAAGTAATTGAATATATAACACACTTTATCTATAGGAGAGGTTCTAATTTTATAGAATAATCAATTTCCATGAAATGAAATCTAAAAATTAATTAATTAAAACTTTGTAAATTAATAAAAAAGAAGTAATACACCTATTATTGGGTGAACCATGTTACCTTATAAATTACTAGAGATGGTGTTGCCTTGTTAAAGTATTATATAATTGTGATATCTTATAAATCACTTAGAGAATGGTTCCTTTTTCTCAACCCTTTGGATAACTGAGGGTGATCACGTACCAAATTATGTAACTAAGGCAAAGCCATGGGTTATAAAGATAAATTACTGAAACTCATGAATATTGAGTTGTGCCAAGTCTATCGATAATCATAGAACCTGAAACACACCATTCATATATGTATTCTTGAAACTAATTATGTAGCCCACAAGATAAAATGTGGGGTCAACATATTTGGCTCATAAAGTAATGCCTATGATTTTTATTTCACTAAACCTAAACTACATTACTAATTTAAAAATGAGCATTTGTTTCAAATAGACATATATAGTAATATTTAATAATTTATATGTACAATAAAATGTGTTTATAGAATAACAAATTATAAAAGTGCGTATGTGCATGAACAAGATTCATGCCCCATGAATTTGTGTTAATATAACACACTTATTTATAGGAGACATTCTAATTTTATAGCTTAATCAGTTTACATGAAATTATAACAAAAAAATAATTAATTAAAGCATTTGAATTTAATATAAATTAAATAATACACTTATAATTGGGTGAACCATGCTACTGTTATCACTGAGAAGTGCACCCTTGTTGAGAATGTGTGCCTATTCTCACATTCATTGATACATTGGAAAATATCCAATGCATGTGACCTTATAATTAGAGAGAAGACCTATATTAATATATATTTTCTTTTGGTGTATTCACATAATTTTATCTAAACTATCTAATTGTGTTCTTTCTTGACTAAGAAAATGGGTAGAAGGAGTTATGCTAAAGTTAAAAAATGGAAATGAAAACTCAAAATTGGGGTGATGCACCAATGTTAAGGTAAAATATGCATATAATTGACTCAATTTATAATATTAATAAATTTCACACATTCAATTCATCTTAATAAAATGACTCTTGCATATGTATTTCATATAGAGGTCTTGATTAACAGTCACACTAGCTTGGGAAGAATGAACAATGATTGAATTCACTTCTAGATTAGGTAGAAATCAAACTTAAACAATTTATATGACCTTAAATAATTATAATTTAATTAATAAATTTGATATTTTTAGACATAAACATAGTAAAAATAATCATTCACTAAGTTATGTCAATGAATATTAATAACAAACCTCATAAACAACTTGAAAATGGAGGAAAAATCTAATTTTTATTGCTTCAAAAATGAGGTGGTATAAAATTTTAGTAGAGTTTAAGTAATACAAATGAATTATAACTCTTTTTAATAATTTAAAAATTAATTTACATTTATAATATAATAATAGAGAGAGAAGACATGAAGTTTTATTTGAGTCCAAATGCAAGTCCTAGTTCACTCCTACTTCAACTGAAACTTGAACTCCGCCTTCAACTCCACTTTTTATCCACATAAAATACAACATATAATTTTATTTTAAAAATTATTTAATTTAATATTTAATGGTATTATTAAGGGAGTCTATTCTTTCATCTTTGAAAAGTCAAAGGGCTCTTCATGCATCTTGAATCTTGAGTTAACATGTGATCTTGCATATAACTTTTGATCTTCTTTAGTTAACTCTTTTTACCATTTAGTTATCTCATCTTGGTATTTCATGAATATTAAATTTATAATTTATTTACCTCTAATTTCATCTTGGGTTTACAGGAATTATATTGACTTCACCCATGGAGTTCAACTTCACTTATCTTGACTTGCAATTTGTATATAACTTGACTTTTTTGAGTTTTACAAATTTAGCACAAAGCAGGGCATGGTAAGAGAGGAATTTCATGATGATGTTACAAGTATTATTTATAATTAAAATAAGGCCTCAAATTTTTACCAAAATTCTAACTCACCTTCTCCATTTTTGCATGTTTTGAACTCCACTTATCTTGAATTCTAACTTTGACAAGTTTCTTAAGTGAACTATGACAGCTAGAAACCTTATGAATATTGATAATTAGAATATATTAAGAGAAAAAATATGATTTTAACATAATAAACATGGTGTAACAAAAATTAAAACAAAACTTTAGCTCCAAAATCCATGTATAAGTCCAAAAAACACCATTATATGCTCTCATATGCTCTATTATTCTCAAGAAACTCTGATTTGGATTAGGGGGTCCAAAATGAGTTACAAAACTTTAAAAAACTCCTATTATATTTTTTTTATGTCTCAATGGTTAAGACCTTAATTTTTTTTTTTAAATTCCAAAATTCTTCGCCAAACTCCCTAAGAAAAAATCACAAAAAAGTGTTTGCTTGCTACCCTAGGAATCACCTAAAGATGTTTTTCAATGAGTTGAGCCTATTTTAAATTGGTTTTAATTTCTTGATAATTTATTTATACATATAAATTAATTATTCACACTATAAAATAAAAATCTTCCATTGGAGGGACCCAAAACACCCATTTCCAACTCCATTTGTGAGTAAAAAAGTGAAGAAACCTTCATTCTCTTCATGATTAGACCTATATATTGGAATTTTATCTCTGCTAAAGTAAATAAAATACCTAAAAAAAAATTATATAAAAACATACCACATGTATATTTTCAATGTAGTTTTTAATAAAACTCAAAATATGGACTTTTTAGTTGACTAGCTTGCCCAATTTTATATTTGAATGCCTATAGATCTCTATTTTTCCATTTTTTTGAGTTTTATGAGGCCTAGAGACCTATTTATTTTTTAATTATAACATATAATATCCTATATTATCATTAAAATAATTTTATGTGATCAAACAATCTTTTAAACCTCTCTAAAATTGCTTTTTCTAACTATCTCTCTTGCTTGTCTAAAACCCTAATGCTTGATCCTTTGTCTTTATCCATAATTTTCTATGAAATTTTGATTTATTAAGGTCTATAAATGTCTCATATTCCATATAATCTCTCAAAAACCTTTGTTTTTCAACAAAGGACTCAAAAATTCAAACATATGACTTAAAACTAAGTAAATTAGGGTTTAAGAAGGGTTTTAGAGCACCTATTCTTCTTAATGATTGTTCATAAATTTAGGAAAATTTAAACTAAAAAAAAATCATGTAAATTTTTTTAATAAGGTCAAAAAATCCATATTATACCATTTTATCCAAATCCTCTTTACCTTCATGTACCAAGCATCTAAAAATTGCCTTCACTAGCTCGTAAATAGCTAGTTAGAAGAATAAAAGAAATTTCTATAAAAATTTGGACTTGTGAGTTGTTTTTGAGAAATATTTTTGCTTGATTAATGTTTTAATATTATTTTAATACCTTTTTTACCTTTACTTCATTAATTTATTCTTCTTGAAAACCTAAACATAATCAACTTTGACCAATGATAGCAAAATTATCAACATTCTTGGTGACTTTGTTAAGATGTTTGCCTGCTAAACACCCAACACCAGTAGCTCTATAGATTGGGTTATGGAGTCATGAAAATATCACCAAAACTAAAAATAAAAATTTATTCCTTAATAAATTAAAATGCTTGTGCATAATCATTTATTGAATTGAAAATTAGAATAACTATAAACTAAAAGATATGCAAGATAACACATAGTGGAATGTGTAAACTAAATCTAGTAACAAAATATGTGTATAAAAACACTTGGAAGAAAATTAAATATAAAAATAATATGTAAAATCACTCAAAATCCACTTGGATCAAAGCAAAAACCTCTTAGGTCCTTTGCATGTGGTTGATGAAGATGACTAACAAGTTGTTGTGTGTCATTCTAGTTGGATTGGCTCTTTTTCTTATTGTCAACATATTTTTATTATCTCCAAATGAATCAACTAAATCTAACATTTATCTAATAAAGACAAAATCATCATGTGATTCAATACTCATCTTATATTTATCTTTAATATTTATAAATTTCTTTGATGTAACCGTATTTTGATCGATAGAAATATACGCAATTTAAAATTTTAGTGGATCATTAGAACAATGTTCTTGGCTTTCTATACCATATTTAGATATGCCATATTTAATGTCAAATTCTAAAAAAACTTTAATATATTGAGGGATCCCAAAATAATAATGACACTCTTCATCAAAATCTTATTTATCCTCACTTGTAGCTTCTTCATCTTTACTTAGTTCATTCATAGGGCTACTACCTTTTACAACCACTATTACAATCTCACTAGATGCTACCATATCTTCTATAACATCTTCAAGATAGGATTCTTGAGGCTCACTTGATGTTTCAATTTGATTTTTTCATGTCTCCTCAAGGGATATAACATGATCTCCTCCTATTCTAAATTGAAGCTCATTTGACCAACGCAAGTATTGATCATCCTCTATTGACAAATTATCCTCTTCTCGTACAAGTTCTTTTGTCTTACATACAATAAGTTCTTCAAAGAGGGAGATGGTAGGAGAGAAATACACTTCATTTGTAGGAATATGAATATAGGTCATTATTGTATACTCTTTAACTTGAGGATTTGGGATTGAAGAAGCATTAATAATACTTTTATTTAATATTTCTTTGAAAGAAGGGAAATAAACTTGTGTAAATAATGATTCATGCTTTTTTTCCACTCAAAAATCAACCTCTCACATTCTTATATTCCTTGATCTTCATCGACAAATTTAATTTGAGGGATGGGTGGAGGTATCAAGAAACTTAAAAATTTTCTTGGTTTGAATTCAACATTCTTGTTATCTTGATTTTGGATAGTTATGGGAAAAGGATCTTTCTCAAGAGTAGGCATGACATAATTAGGGGTATTATTCAAAGAAGTTTTTGAAGATGGAATGGTCTTAGGCTCTTGGGAATTATTGATTAAATATTTCATGTCATAGTTATATGTATTTAATGATTCTATCTCATATTTATGTATATATACAAGATATGAAAGATCTTCTTGATGTCTATTATATTCTTGTTTTCTATCAATCTCCATACATTGTCTATCAAAGTCAAGTATTATCTCTCGCACACTTTTTTTAGGTAGAGTGAAAAGATGATTAGAGGTGGGAAGAGGTAAATATCATTAGATTATTGATATCCTTATAGTTAAATTCTACTTGAGGTGAATCCATAAGTATTATCATCTTGATATGAGGGATTCGAAGGTACAAAATATGGATTTTTTGAAAAATAAAAGATTGAAATTCATACCAACTAATGTTTTAGGTACTTATATTGCTTAAAATAGATGTACATAATTTGGAGTCACCATATACTGATTACTTGAGAAATATATTTTCTTAAAATTATTAAAACCAACACAAATATCTAACAATCATTTTTGATATGGTCCTAATGGGCATGCTAAAAATTGTTATCACTCAAAAGTACACCTTTATTGAGAACATGTGCATGTTCTCATTTTTATTGGTATATTTTAAAATCTACAATTTTTTTGACCTTATAATTGGAGATAATATCTATATGAATGTCTTTTTTCTTTTAGTACACTCACCTAATTCTATCTAAAATATCTAATTCTATGCTTTCTTGACTAAAAAAAGGGGTAGAAGGAGCTCTGCTAAAGATGAAAATGAAAATGAAAACTAAATATTGGGGTGATACAACAATGTTAAGGTAAATTATGTGTTAAATATAAAATAAAATTAATACTAATAAATTTAACACACTCACTTCATCTTCATACAATGAATCTTTCATAATTATTTCATACTTAGTTCTTGACTAACACTCACACTAGTTTGGGAAGAATAAACAATGGTTGGATTCACTTCCAGATTAGGTAGAAATAAGACTTATAAACTTTGTATGACTTAAAATAAAAATCATTTGATTCATAAAAGTGATATATATATAGACATAAACATAGGAAAAATAAATATTCACTAAGTTTTTTCAATGAATATTAAGAACACACTTCATGAACAACTTAAAAATGGAGGAAAAATTAGTTCTTTATTTCTTAAAAAATGAGGTAATAATAAATTTTAGAAGATTTTCAATAATATAAAGGAATAACATATATTTTTAATCATTCAAAAATTAATGTAAATAAATAAAATAATAACAGACAGAGAGAGAAGACAATAAGTTTTAGATGAGTCCACATGCAACTCCTAGTTCACTCTTGCTTTAACTAAAAATTCAACTAAAACTTGAACTCCACCTTAAACTCCACTTTTTTTCCAATAAAATACAATGTATAATATTATTTCAAAAATTATTTAATTTAATATTGTGTTTTAGGAGAGAGGGAGGATATTATTTCATATTTTAAAAGTCAAAGGGCTCTTCATGCATCTTGAATCTTGAGTTAACTTATTATGATCTTACATGCAACTTTTGATATTATTGAATTAACTATTTTTTGTCTTTAGTTAACTAATATTTGTATTTTATTAATCTTAAATTTATAATTTATTTATCCAAACTTCCATCTTGATTTGACTAGAATTATTTTGACTTCACACTTAGAGTTCAACTTCACTTATCTTGACTTACAACTTGACTTTTTTGACTTTTCTAAATTTAGCCTAAAAGGGGGAGTAGTAAGATACATATTGAATTATTATGTTATAATTATTATTTTTTATGAAAATATGGACTCAAATATTAACCAAAAACCAAACTCAACTTCTCCATCTTTGCATGTTTCGAACTCCACTTATCTTGACTTGCAACTTTGACAAGCTTCTTAAATGCATTATGAGAGCTAGAAACCTTATGGATATTTATAAATATAATAGAGTATAAAAAAATATTATTTTAAAATAATAAACATGGTGTATAATACATTTAAATAAAATTTTAGCTCCAAATTCCATGTACAACTCTAAAAACACCATTTTATGCTCTCATATGCTCTCCTATTCTCAAGAAACCTTGATTTGGATTAGGGGATATAAAATGAGTTTAAAGCCTAAAAAAACACTGATAAAATTATTTTTAGATATTTATAGATGGGTTAGATGTTAATTTTTTTGAAAATATCCAAAATTCTTCACCAAATTTCCTAAGAAAAATTCATAAAACATGTTTGCTTATTGCCTTGGGGATGATGTGGAGATGTTTTTCAATGACATGAGCCTATTTTAAATTTTTTTTCATTGAGTAATAATTTATTTATACATTTAAATTAATTATACACACTATAAAATCAAATTTTCCGTTGGAGGGACCTGAAACACCCATTTTTAACTCCATTTTTGAGAAAAAAAGTGAAGAAACATTCATTCACTTCATGGTCAGACCTATATATTGGAGTTTTATCTCTATTAGATTATAATAAATAGATTAATATAATTTAAAAACATTAAATTATATCAAAATACATCTACATATAAAATTTTGATTGCTTTCATTTAATAAAACTCAAAATATGCACTTTTCGTGTTGACTACCTTGCCCAATTTCATTTCTAAATGGTTGTAGATATATGTTTTACCATTTTATTTAGTTTTATGACTCATATAGAGATAATTATTTTTAAATTTTGACCTATAATAACCCATATTATTATTAAAATAATTTAATGTGATCAAATAATCACTTAAAACTCTCAAAAATTACTTTTTATGATTGTCTCTCTTGCTTAATTAAAACCCTAATTCTTGATCCCTTAACTTTATCCATAATTTTCCATGAAATTTTGATTTATTAATGTGTATAAATGTTTTATATTCCCCATAAATTCTCAAACAACCTTTATTTTGCAATAAATAACTCAAAAATGTAAACATACTACTTAAAATGGAGCAGATAAGGGTTTATGAAGGGTTTTATAACACCTATTCTCCTTAATGATTATTCATAAATTTAAGCCAATATAAAAAATTCATAAAAATTTAGGTCATATGGGAAAAAAAATACCCTTAAGACATTTTTATCCAACTTTTCTTCACTTTCATGTAACGAGCATCTGAAAATTAGCTTCACTAGCTTACAAATAGCTAGTTAGAAGAATTAAAAAACCTCTATGAAAATTTGGACTTGTGAGTTGTTATTGAAAATAATTTTGGAAATATGAATAATTTATTATGATTTTAATAACTTTTCAGACCTTTAATCCATGAATGGAGTCTTCTTAAAAACCTACACATAAGCAACTTTGACCAATGGTGGCAAAATAGTCAACAATTACCCTAGAAATTGTTACAGATGATGATTCCTTGTTAAAGAATTATATAATTGTGATATATTATAAATAACTTATATAATTATTCATTTCTCTCAAATATTTAGATATTTAATGGTGATCAAGTCCTAAATCATGTAACTAAGGCAAGTTCATGGGTTGGGAATGTCCCAACCCTCATGAATAAGGAGTTGTGCCAAGTCCATTGAGAATAATAGAATCTCAAACACACCATTCATGTGATTAGTCTTTAAATTAGCTATGTAACCAAAAGGATAAAATTTTGGGTTAATATATTTGGCTCACAAGGTAATTACTATAATTTTTATTGCATTAAACCTCAACTACATTACTCATTTAAACATGAAACATTTTTTTCAAATAGACTTATAGATTCATAGGTAGTAATTTGTAAGTAAATTAAATTATGTTTTTAGAATAAAAAATTAGAAAAGTCTGTATGCATGAAAAATATTCATGACTCATGAATTTGTGTCAATATGATATAAAATTATATGCATCTATATTATTTTGTTATAAATATGAGAACCTATATCTCACGACCTATAAAATTTATGCATATGCATCACATATTCCCCAAAATGTATCTAAATATGTGAATTTATAAAAATATTATCTCATGTCCCTAATAAATTAGTGTATATACATGGCATATGCCCCCAAAATTTATTTTAAATCTATAAATGTTTGTCCCAATATGATATTTAAACCACTCTTAAATATTTAAATCTTATAAGTTGTGTCAAAATATAAATGCATACTCATGGAGGTTTAATTTTATAAGTCAATCTGAATAATATGTCCCATTTTTAGGTGAGGGATGTAGCCTATAATTAACTCATCTAAATAAAAATTGTTGATTGTATCATATTTTATATACATAAGTAATCTTGTATAATCATGTCAACTTGTGGAAAATATGTCATCATATTAATGAATATTTCATCAAATCATGAATGAAACATATGTAATTATAGGCACACAAGTGTCAATTCAATAAGTGTATATAAATTAGGCATGCAATAGTAACCATCACTTATATAAGAATTAAATAAAGTTATGCAGTAAAGATACATGATGTGAATCATGGAACCATACACAAAGGGAAAGGTGTGGGATATGAATCATGATACCTATAGATATTGAAAACTTAAAACTATAAAAAAATAACAATCCCAAATTAATCCACTCATAAGCACACAATTTCATGGCCTTGATGGACATGATATAAAAATGCACAATAAAACACAATTTCATGGCCATGATGCACATAACACAACACACACAATAACAAACAATGTCACACATAATGCCAAAGTATGCATACATGTATGTGACAAAAAATGTCACACAGATAAGGCTAAGGGACACAAACAAAGGAAAATAATTATTACACAAAAAATTCGAAGAATGACAAATAATGGACAATAGTTATCGAACACATAAGGCCAATGGATGCAAAAAAATAGAAAGTAAATCACTAGTATATTATGAAATAGAAATAACATGTATAAATAATAAAACAAGTGATCTAGTCTACACCATCCAATTATGTCAATATCATATAAAATTAAAGTAAAATATCCAAGAAATTTAGCATTGTATACGGTTATATTAATATAAAGACACATATTAATAATTTGTATAGCTCAACATGGTAAATAAAAAGGTCATAAAAGGATACAACCTGTATCAATTTAACTTATGGAATTAAATGCCCTTAACATCAGATTGGACCCTAGGTATAAGAGTGCATATCATATGTATCTATGTTTCATGTGTATTTTTATGTATACCATGAAATACATGTACATATGAAAAAATTATACATAATATAAAAAACATGTGATAAATAGAATATATGAAAAATGTACATAGAAATAAGGTCATGCTTAGGTCCTCATTTTTATTTTCATTGTATTTAATTTTTTAGTATTTTTAATGTTTTTGATCAAATATTAATTATATTTAATGATCACATAAATGGTATTTGGCCCTATGAGGCCTTAGATAAATAAATATAAACTTATTTCAATTGTAATTTGTATTGACCTTATTTGTATCATGATTGGTTTGTGATTAAATTAATACAATCATGCCTTGTATTGAATATATTGTTATGATTCTAAAAATTTATATGTATGATAGTCCAATCACTCTATGTTAAGTATAATAATATTTGGATGTATTTATAGTATATATTGGAGGCAAAGTGATTCATTTGTTTTTAACCATACCTTATAATTTTACTTATATTCATATTAATATTGTGCAAGATTTTTGAACCATTAATTGTATATGTATTTATTTTTTTAACCCATACTTGATATAAAATGTTTTGAGACACAAAACTCTTTAATGGAGAGATAAATATGTAGTTTACACTAGGGTGCTTAGGATTATGGATATGTGCAATGTTATCATCATGTGATGCAACCCTTATACATAAAGATTGAATTTTATTTTGATTTTTTTGTGAGATAATAATGCAACAAGTGTTTTTATTCAAATTATGTCAATTATCTTTGTAAATTATAAATTAATTTTAGGGGGAGGAATTCTATGTTGATGAGTTTTCCCTGTAATCTCTTTCACCATCATTTTAATATAAGTACTTATTTTTATCAATATAAACATCATCACTATAAATAATACTATTTACATATTAATTTGGATTTTCTAAATTTATTAGTAAATGAAGCTCTATAATTTTTTCATTTGGTGTTGTACTAGCTAATGGTGCTTCATTATCATCGTAAATGCTCATAGCGGGCTTATTATCTTATAATTTAGTTTATTTTCCAACCTCATATGTATTAAATTGATATAGTGGAATAGGTTGTGATAGAGGTACTATAGATACATTTATATATCCTAACTATCAACTAAAAAATTATTTGGTTGTCATTTTATAATATTTGAAGTGATCATCTTTTATGGGGAGTATATGTAAATTACCATCATGCATGAACTTCACACATCTATGTAATGTCTATGGTATTGTTCCATGTAATGTATCTAAGGTCAACCCAAAACTAAATTATAATGTAGAGAATTAAACATAATTTAAAATACAATAAAAACTATTTGGGTCCTAATTTCACATCCAATGATATTGACCGAAGTATCTGATGTGGAATACTATCAAATAATTTTATTCTATAATTTTATTTTTGAATGATATCCATATTGATATCTAAGTATTGTAACAAATCTATGTTGCAAATACTCATTCCTCAACCATTATCGATTATTACATGTTTGACTGCTTTACATTAAACTCAAACATGAATAAATTATGGAAGATTAAGATGATGATGATGATGATGATGATGATTATTATTATTATTATTATTATTATTATTATTATTATTATTATTATTATTATGTGTTTGGTATGTTACAATCCTTTGTCAAAATAGATAAATTTGTATACATCCTTTAATCTATTCATAATAGATATAAATCATATTAATTATATATCATTTAAGAGAGTTGTCTCACATAATTCCTTATATAAAAATTATTTTTAGATATTTTATCTTTTTAAATAGTCATAACAAGCTCTTTATCTTATAATTTAGTTAATTTTCCAAACTCATATGTATGAAATTGATATAGTGTAATAGGTTGTGATAGAGGTACTATATAGACATGTATATATACCAAATATCAAGTAAAAACATTATTTGGTTGTGATTTTATAATATTTGAAGTGATCATCTTCTATGGTGAATGTATGAAAATAACCATCATGCATGAACTTCACACATTTATGTAATGTAGATGGTAATTATTCCATGGAATGTATCTAAGGTCAACCCAAAACTAAATTTTAATGTAGAGAATTAAACATAATTTGAAATACAATAAAAACTATTTGGGTCCTAATTTCACATCCAATGATATTAATATATGCACCTGATGTGGAATATTATCAAATAATTTGGTTCTATAATTTTATTTTTGAATAATATCCATATTGATAGCTAATTATTGTAATAAATTTATGTTGTAAATATTCATTCCTCAACCATTATCTATCAATACATGTTTGAATACTTTACATTAAATTTAAGCAAGAATAAATGATGGGAGATTATTCTCTATTGTGTGTTTGGTAGGTTATAATTATTTTTCAAAATAAATAAATTTATATACATCCTTTAATATATTCATATAGATACAGATCATATTAGTTTTATATCATTCTGGAGAGTTGTCTCACATAATGCCTTATATAAAATTTATTTGTCGATATTTTATCTTTTTAATAGCCCAAGGATATAAATATTAGCATGATTATTTGTTAGTTTATCAATAATATCATATCATTTGATTTTATTGGTTTTATTACTAGTTGTGGATAAATTTGATGAGGGATATGTTGACTGCTTCTATGTTTTGGCACCCTACCTCAACTATATCATTGACCCTAAAATATAATATAATCCTTTAGAAAATAATTTGTTCAAGACAGTAGTTGAGATAAATTATAGGTCTAGGGGGAATTGGAATGAAAGGATTCATGCATTTTTTATTTTATCCATATAATTGCATAAAGTGTTGATCCATAGTATTACATATTTGTTACAAATTTTACATAATCAAGGAAAAAAACATGTAATGATTACAATCATAACATGTGTCCAAAAAATAGAAATTATGTACATATATTATAAAAATGCATGTATGTTCTAATTTTAGGTAAAATTAAAAATCAAAACTAAAAAATTAGATATATATATATATATGTAAATCTAAAACCCTATAAATAATTAATAAAACCTAAAGGAAACCTAGGGTTTGAACTTTTTCATACAATAAAAGGTTTGACCAATATTTTTAACCTTATTTTGATTAATCAAATTTAATAAAATATAATTAAATGCATTATTAATATTATATTAAATATAGTAATAACCATATATCTTAATTGTAAAGGTAGAAAGTTATTTTGAGCTCTCATTTACTAATTATGAATATTACTAAGAGAGATAATTTACTTGTCATTTTACTGAACTATGTAGGTCTGAGACTAAACACATGTGACAAAAAGGCACAAAACTAGACTATGAGGCTCTCAAATTAGGAACTAGAATTAGTTGCATACCTAGATAGTAACATTAGTCTTTAGTTGGTACCATCTGACATTAGGTACTACACATGATAGTTTTATTTGTATGATTACTTCTATTGTATTCTTATACATGCCACTGTATATGCTTCTCTTTCATCTATATGTTAGATCTTAAGGTTCAAATACGTGTACAATAACTATTAATTTATCTCCTTCTCTTAAAACTATAGGTCCACTTTTGACACTATGTTTTAGCCTACAAAATGGGAAATAAATTGGGATGAGATAACCTAAGCCACTCCTTATTAGATCACTGAGAATTACCTATATATCTGATAATCTAATGAGAGAATTCAAAGTGCATGAAGTTATCCCCATTAGATGTATGTGCATAATAGTTCTCAATAAATGTATGAAACCTATGATATAGATTTTAACACTTAGAAAATGAAAACTTTGACTTAGATTTTAAGTCCTTTAGAATTGGTTGAGGACTATTATTTATGACTAATTTTTAAATTAGAGAGAACAGGGATGTTTGTTTGAATGTACGAAAGTGTAGATATGTTTCCTTGATGAGTGTCAATGTTGAAACTTAGATTCGTACCATTGAGGAGATTCTCGTCTCTCCTCATCCAAATGGCACAATGGAGTCATCTCTCTTCTTATGGGTGATAATTTTGATAAGATGGATCTCTAGATAAGGGGCTAGATCCCCTTGATGCACCTTTAAATCTCTCTCTTATCTATCAATTTGTGTATGAAAAGGGTTCAATAAAAAAACTAAGAAAACAAAAAGGTGATGAACCAATATTTATTTCCTCATATTTGATTGATATTATGCTACTTAAAGACCAACACAACTTTTCTCACACAAAACTTACAACTACTTGTGTGTTGTCACCTTAGTGTTTCACATGTTATATTCAAGAAGGCATTCAACATTTATGAGAGAAATGGATGATTACAAGAATTAATGAAATCATAGACTACTTATAAAATGTATACACACTTAGAAAAGAATACTAACAACAACATGTAATGACACTCTTTCTACACATTGGTATACCATCAAGAGTATGAGCTAGAAAAGACAATCCTTCACTAGACTAGACCAAAAATATTCAAATCATCACTCAATAGTATAACATGTGAGTGGAAAAATAACTTGTATTATTTTTGAAATAGTATTTTGAGTATAAATCTAGCTAGAGCTTTCCTAATAACTAGTGGAGGCTGCTCAAATGCGTTAAGAGAATGCATATTTATAGCTTTAAGAGGTGTAGCGAGTAAATAACATCTAAGGGTCACTTGGACATGTGTCATATTGAGATAAATAATTAAATTTTCATGTGGGAGAGAGGTGGGAAAGCTATGCCATGTCACCAAATCAATCAGTTACAAATGAATAAGTTACAACTAAACCAAATGCCTTACTTATAATTAAATTAGGTACAGTTGAATAAGTTATAATTGAGTCAAATGCCTTATTGAAAAGTGCAAATTTTTACCTTTATACTCACCTTTAAGTTCCTACTAAGCCTTTTGACACCAAAAACTATTTTCTGTAGTTTAAAGTTGATATTTTGTGAGATATCATCCTTTGAGTATTTTCTTTAGACTTTTGTTTCCTTTAGACTTCTTGTCTTATTGTTTCCCTTAGTTGTTTTGTTTTGGCACTTTTCTCCTTTAAAATTTTTGTGTCGACACTTTTCTAAAATAATTCATTTGGCTCTTGCATTAGGTCTTTTACTTCAATATTTTTGCTTTTGACCATTTTTGTAGTCAATTTTCTTAATCAAATTCCTTTAAGACTTTTTATTTCGGCATTTTCTCTCAAGAGAATTCATTAAAATATTTTTTCCACATAAATTTCTTTGGGTTATTAAATGACCTTTCGGCTTTTGAAAATGGACGATTTGTTTTTTTTAAATGTTCCTTTAGGTTTATTTAAAGTGGACCTTCAGAACTTTGAAATGACCCTTTGATAATTTGAAAAACACCCTTTTGAAAAAGTTGCAAGTATCCCTTTAGCTTTTGGAAAAGACCCCTTCAAAAAAGTTGTAAGTACCTTTCAAAAAAACTGAAGTGCCCTTTGAAAAATTTGTTTCAAAAAAAATGTTTGAAACAATTCCTTCAAAAAAGTTGAAAATTACCCTTTAGAAATTTTTAAAAAGACCCCTTCAAAAACGTTGTAAGTACCTTTTGAAAAAGTTGTTTCAAACAAAATATCGAAAACAAATCCTTTAGAAAAATTGAAAATTTCCCTTTAGAAAATCTATCTCAGACAAATTGTCTAGGAGAATTTGGCACTTGGTCAAATGAAAAGTTCTAAAAAAAGAACACTTAGTTATAAATAAAAGGCCCAAAAGGATTACTATGGAAAGGCTTAGCAAAAGACCAAAACCAAACTTCCTGAAAGAATTAGACTTGTACATTTATTACGAGCTTTATCAAAGAACACTTCTTCCAAAGAAAATCTACATGCTAGTTAAGCCAAAGGTATAGACTTAGGTAGCTAAGTTTTTAAATAGGGGTGCTCAATTTTGGTCTAAAGGGCCAGAATTTGGTCAACAATTAGATAGGGAAATTGGCTTAAACCTACTATCTATTTATATGGGTCTCTTTATCTATTTATATGTCTCTTTATCAACATGAAAAATACATGGACCAACATATAGGAAGATTTTAATTTTAAATGTTACCATTAATTAGTGTAACATGATATCATAAAGTTTGGATGGTACCAAAATTATAATATTTTTTTAATGTAGATATCTTTTCTAAGAGACATAAATATTGATCTAATGATCTATATTGTCTAAGTATGATAATTTATTAGTTTGACATATATTAAGGAATTATTATATGCGATTCATAGAAGCTACATAGGATCATCCCCACGGAAAGTATGTGGATGTGAGAGAATGGTGAGAAAAATTCATATATGTATGCACAAATTATGTAGGATGAACATAGGCCAAAACATCCATTGACAAGTATCTAATACCATATTTTAGTATCTAAGGTAAAATACAATAATAATACCTTAATATAAATTGATAAATGGTAGATTTATACTATAGTTAGATGATTTGAACTTGATAAAAAAAGAGGAGGGATGTATATAGCTTATTTCTAATTTATATCACTCACAATAGTCATTACTAATTATATATGTATTGTGTGTTGTACCAATTCTCATATTCAAGAATTAAATATCAAACCTATTTTATATGTTGCATGTAAAATGAGACAATTATGAGATTTTATTGTCCTATCTCTATTAGTAATGTTTTTATATATTATGTAGGTTTGTTACACCTTAAATTTCTACACCTATACTTATGTATACTATCTATGTTAAATCACATTTTATCACATGTTTTTATCTTTATTTTCATTATCCTTAATTATAAAACCTAATCATACATTTTACCACTTTATGGACCTTGAAAAATGGGTTAATATATTGGTTTATGACCCTAACCATTCCCCACTAAGTAACTAGGAATTCACTTTGTTCTGCTAATCTAAAGAGTGATCAAATTGAACATAGTTTTTCCACATACATACATGTCTATAACATTGAGACCAATCTAGAGTGCAATGTAATATTTGGATTTCAAAATATGGTACAATGTAAATTTGATAAGTATGTATATTCATACTTGGATATAGGATTTCTCCCTTGAGTGGTTTTGAAAAATTTATTCCTTCATGATAATGCCTCAAGAGAGTGTTAATCAATCCCTATAGTTTTCATGTGATTCTTAATGTGATACCTAATCCATACGAAGTGAGTATAGTCTTATAATTTATTATTATTTATATATGAATTTTAAATTTTCCTTGATGAATGAACTATGAAATGTGTCCATCTTGGCATAATGGAGACATCCTAATTTTAAAAGTATCTAATGAGTGTTCCTCAACACTACTGGTAGATGAAGAACATATGGTAATTATAACCATCTAACTATTTTGTCTCTATCATGGGAGGAAAAAAAATGGTTTTAGATATGGAGATAGTCTATTTGGAATTTTGAAAGGTTTATGTATAAATTAGATTGATCCTAAAAATGTGTTATCAAGATAATATTTAGGTGTTAAAATTAATAATGTTTAAACTTTTAATCAGTGGATTATCATGTAATTGTAATTAATTTATTTAGTTATATTTAGATTTTAAATAAAAATAAGATAACCTAAAATATGTATATATTCTAAGACTATTTTAGGAATTTTATTTCTGAATCTACATATTTAAAAAAAAATGTGTAATTTTAAAACCTAGTGGGGTTTTAACAATTTATTTTTAAACTGAATTATCTTTTCTAACACTATCAACAAAAAAAATACCAAAATTACCTCACACTTTTATATATTTCATAAAAATATTATTAATTTTCACTTTTTCATGTTCTTCCTTGATTGGTTTCAATAACACTCTCTTTATCATAAGTGTTTAATCAGACTTTGGTTCGTCCATGTGAGTTGGGGATGCATCAATTTATTAATCCATAAGAGTAATATGACTTTTTAAATAAATTATTCTACAATTAAATTTAATTAGTTTATGAAATTAAAAATATATATTTGCAACGTATCCATAGTGGAATAAATTACCCATAAATCATTTACTTATTCTTATTATAAAGTATCATATACCTCTAGAAGAACATTATCTTTTTATTTAGGTTTTATTATAATTTTAACAACTTATAGCTTCTCCTTAATGATTATTTTTTGTTTCATCTACAATTATTTTCTTTTCCTCTTCCTCTTAATAAAATTTACCTACCTATATATGTATTTTTTTTTATCTCATATTAAAATTATTTTCCTCCTTCAATGCACATTGATAAAATTATTATTCCAACTTCAACTTGAATATTTAAAACTCATATTGAATGGAAATATGAAGTACATTTATATAATTTGATATATTTTATATATCATAATCCATATTACTAACTATAATGGTGATATTTTATAACTTATCCATTTTGTCTTTCACACTCACCATTTGTCTAAAATTATACAACTCTTTGGACAAACTTAGCTTATAATCAGAACATATAAATTTACCTTTCAGCTTTGTGACCATTTAGTCCCAAATTTTTGTACAATATTTTAATATTCTCTCTATTTCTATCTAAAAATGATCCCACCATAAGGATGCATGGCCCTTCACAATGGTGTAGGAAAAATATACTCTCATGGAGTCTTCCATTAAATCATAGTAATAATATTTTTCTATCTACATCATCCAATCAATAATAATCTATGGGTTTTGGATTCCTATGTAGCTATGGGTGTACAAATTTGGTTTGCTTTCCATATTTATAATAGTTTTAAAAATATATATCCTTTGATTTATAAAAAATCTCTTCACCTTGAATTTCTGTATTTCCTCTTTCTTCATCATCACTTACATAATAAAATGTAATTTTTCTCTTTTTTTAAATATCTATTACATTCAATATCATTTGGATTAATTTTAGTATTTTTCATAATAATGAAACTCTTGGGGTCATTTATCTTATATACACCTAATTTTGGTATTATAAACTTTGGCAACATTAACTTTGGCACAGTTTGACATACTTGTAAATTGCACACACATTTGAATTTTATGCATAATTTCCATCTATCTATCTACCCAATTATCATCTTGGTATATAATATTATCTAGACACACTTTTGTAAGATCAACCTAATTTATAAATAAATCTTTAAAAATTCAAAATAGGCTATCTCCATATCTCAAATAATTTATTTTTACTCCCATGATGGTGCCAAAAATAGTCAAATGGGTGTAATCACTACATGTGTCTTCATCTACCAATAGTGTTTATGGAGACTCACTAGACAATGTTTAAATTTATAAATATCCATTAGGTTAAAATAGACACATTTCATAGGTCATTAATCATGGGAAATATAAAAGAGTTAAATATAAATAAAAACTAATATTAAATCTATACTCAATTGGTATAAATTGGATACCACATTAATAATCACATGAAAACTATAGGAATTAATTAACACTCTATTGAGACATTATCATAAAGGAATAAAATTTATAAAACCACTAAAAGGATAAACCCTAGATCCATGTATGAATATACATATATGCCAAGGTTCCATATCACCAACTATCAAAATCTAAACATTACATTTCATTATAGATTGATCACAATATTGTAGACACATACATAGGTTGAAGAGCTATGTTCAATTTGAACCATATTTAGAGTATTGTAACAAATTAAATGCTCATTTACTTAGTGGGGAATGGTTAGGGTCATCAAACTATCATACAAACCCATTATTCAGGGTTTATCTTGTGGTAAAAAATAAATGATATTTTCTACCACTATCACCATTAAAAGTACAAAACATAGCTCCCACTTTTCATATATCTCATAGAATATTATTTATTTTCATTTTTTAATGTTCCTCCTCAGTTGGTTTTAATAATACTCTCTTTATCATAGTGATTAATCACACTCTAGTTCATCCATGTAAGTTGGGGATGTATCAATTTATTAATCCACATGAGTAATATGATTTTTTACTTCTATTATTCTACCATTGAATCAAAATAATTTATGAAATTAAGAATTTATATGTCTAACATACCATATTTGAATAATTTACCCATAAATAATCTACCTATTCCTCTTCCAAAGTATCATGTTCCTCTAGAAGAACACAATCTTCTTCTTTAGGTTTGATTATAATTTTAACAATTGTTAGCTCATCCTTAATGATAATTTTTTGTTTCCTCTACTATTATTTGCTTGTCCTCTTCATATTGAGAAACTTTTCATATCTCTATATTGTCATCAAACCATGCAAAATTTATTTATCTTATAATTTCATTCCAAAATAGTGTAAATAACTAGACAATAATAACATACTTTAAGAGGTATTTCAAAAAAAGGATTTAGAAGCATAATAATTTTAATGTGTAAGACACAAAATCTAACAATAATTCACATAAATTAATATTAATGTTTAAGTGTCTTAAATCAACATAAATACTATTATAAATTTTGTTCTAAGAAATAATGCATAAATCACATCTAATTTATAAGAAAATTAACCATACGACAAGTTTTATTCACTTAATTTACATATATCAATTATTCTAGATGATATAATAAATCAATAACATCAAAAGGTTTAACTAAAATTTCAATTAATCCATGCTACAATTCCATCCTAATCTAGATAAACCTATCTAACCCTTTAATAATCCATAATCAAATTTATAAACTATGTCTATTTAGCTTATAACCCTTTTTAGACCTAGACTAATTATTGGGGTAAATTAGATATTTTCCATAATATTAGTAAGCCTCATTACTAATGTATCACTCGCACATCAAATTTACTAAATATAATTAATTTAAAATTGATTACTCTCTACCCATATTTAAATTAACATTTATCAACATAAAACAAACATTGCTTAAACAATTAAATCTCTCAATCTGATCTAAAAAAGACATTCATGTTTAATTTCAAGACATTTTTCCTAGAAATAAATATTGCATTAGATGTCTTAGTAATTTAATTATCTCGAGGTAACTTGGTAAATGAATTAAAACCTCCTTTCTCTATGGTCCCAATCATATTCTATAGGATTTTTTTTAAATCAAATTAAATAAATCCCTCTAAAAGAATTCCATCTCCATGCACCCCTCCTAAAATATGGTTTAGGTGTTTCAATAATCATGACATAATCAATAGAAATCCATATCAGTGAGTGAATTCATATAGCTCAATTGATAATTATGCTTCCATATTTGTAATATAAGGTATTAAATTCAAACTTCCTCATATTTTGGTATTAACCTACAACTCAACTAAAGTAAATACCAACTAAATGTTTTAGAACCTTAAGAAGAGTATGTTCAATTTTAAAAAGAATATTAAAACATATTTAGACATTCCATAATTTTTTACAATCTAAATTATAATACCCAAACCATAATAATTTTAATTATTTTTTATATCCATTTGGATAGGTTTCAATATTCATGTCATAGTAATGCAAAATAGTCAATAAAATTTGTATACAAAGGATTTAGGCAGCCAAATAAGCCACTACAATGTAATTTGGGTGTTATACCTAGTTGATGTTCATATTTATGGATCTACAGGTGAGATCTTGCATAAATATGAATACATAATTTTTAAAAATAGAGAAATGTGAATTTAAAGTAAACACAACACTAAAAGCACTATAACCCTAATTTTAAAACGGAAAAATATGGCCATATTAGAAAAATGATAAAAAATCACCATTTTATACAAACCCATAATTTGTATGCATTTTTATTAGGCTATGGGTTCTTCAAAATTTTACAATTATTTTAATAAAATTACAAGATAATATTGTATCAAAGAAAACTATAACTTTCTACCCTTTTGAAATAACAATAAACCCCAATATTTACATCTACAATTATTTAAGACATTATTTTCATAGAAATTTATAAAATGATAGTTAATATTACTCCTAAAATCTCTCCAAATTCTTCTTCTTGTTGTTCTTTTCTTCTCCCAAATTTATATTTATTTCTTCTCTACATTCCCTTGTTTTATTTTCATTTATCATTAATTTCACCATGATAATGTTTTGCATGGCTCTACATTCTCTCTAATAATCTGATCATTTACACATAGTTACTCTACACCACTACTACAAGCAATCACCTCAATTATAGTTAAATTTTAGTAATTTAAAACCAATACTCATGTCACCATGTAGGGTTTCTCCCTCAAACATCATGAATTTTAAAATATAAATGAACTAAATTCAAAATACCTCATCATATGTATAATCAATGTGTTTTTTCATGAATCCCATGAAACTCTATAAACAATAATGAGATTTTTTTATTAAGGATAAAAGGGGGATTTTTTGGCTAGAGTCCCCAAGCCCTAAGATAAGTACAACTAGAAAGAAACCAAAGGAATAATAGAGTCATCAAAAGAGACATAAACAAGTAGAACCAAAATTAGCTACAAAACATCCTAAATACATATCAAAAATAGATAAAGATAACCCAAGAGTAGAAAGTAGATAAAGGATAACCTAAAACCCACTCCATGTCCAAATTTCTAGAAACATCTTCCCAATAGCTTTTCATTATTTTAAGGTTTGAGTTTTTTTGGAATATAAGATTTTATTTATCAGCATCTTTGTGACACCCACTACACTAAACTTATTAAACTTTGCCTTTGCTCAGTGTCCTAGTGTCAAATAGGTCCCCTAAATGAGATCTTAGGTTTTTTACATTTTGTATCCTATCATACATATCTACCCTACTATAATTCACTATAAACATAATGTTATTTTTAAATTTTTCATTTTCATTTTCAATCATACTAACCCTCTTTTGAAGACTTTAAATTTGATGATTAAGATCCTTGTTAAGGTTAATTTGTGTCAAACTTCCATTATCTTAATGTAAATTTTTAACTTTCCCTTTAAGATCCTCATGAACTATCACACAACATAATTTTTTTAAGTCAAGATCCTCTTCAATCTTATCAATATTTTTTTTTCCCTTTCATTGATCTAACCAAAGTTTTGAAATCTTCATTCAGGTTATGAGGTTGTTTGCCTGAAGAGTCTTTGACATTCTACTTAGGTTCTTACATTATCTTCCTTTTCATAGAAACAATTTTCTTGGATTAGTTATCCATGTTCACCCTTTACAATTTATTTTGATTATTTATGTCCTCTTTACCAATCACATCTTCCTCAACCAAGATAGAATCCCCTGTAAAATACCCTATTTTACCATTCTTAAAAAAATTCTTGTCATACATAGGTGGCTCCTTGGCTTCACTAATTAGATGAGTTTTAATACTAATATATTGAGTTTTATAAGTATTTTTAGATACATTTATATATATTTTTCTTTGATGAGACATTACAAGGATATTTAATCTAGATTTTCTTAACTTTTCTAATGTCCACAGGTTTTTCTTAATGAGATTTTTGTTTACCAAATAATAAATATTACCAATCATCTTAATAATTCATGCTTCACATCATTAAAAAATATTTGTATCTTACCTTAGACTAAATTTCATGACATCTTTTTTCAATTTAGACCACTTTGGTGTATATTATTCCATGTGTTTATAAAGTGATAAAAAATGAGTTTATTTTTTATTAAGTTACTCTCTCATAACAATGTCCTTTTAGTCAAATGTACACCAAAATAATACATTACAACCCTTTTCAATTATTAATATAATTAAATAGGTGTTTCAATAATATAAATCAATAAATATGACAAATAAGCAATCAACATAAGGATGCACTCTATATGAAAGAATAATAGAATTATACGAGCACTATAGAATCATGACTTTAAATCAAATTTTTTTTATAAGAGACATGAAATCACACTTAATTTAAATTACTAATTTACAAAATTTTAATGTTAGTACCTACAAACAAACAAAAATTAAACATGTAATTAGAACCATAATGTGTAGACTACCAAAATTAACCACATAACAAATAATTACAAAAATCAATCATCATAAATAAATAACAAAAAAACTATAAATCATTATTATTCAAAAAATCAAGTGTCTGTGTGTGTGTGTGTGTGTGTGTGTGTGTGTGTGTGTGTGTGTGTGTGTGTGTGTGTGTGTGTGTGTGTGTGTGTGTGTGTGTGTGTGTGTGTGTGTGTGTGTGTGTGTGTGTGTGTGTGTGTGTGTGTGTGTGTGTGATCTATAATCCCCCAAATTTCATGATCTACCACTCTCTCCCCTATTATTTTTTCCTTTTATACCACTCAATGAGGTTGAGACACTCATGCATCCACCTTAGACAAGAAACCAATAGTTAGTCCATTATTGTCAATGTAACTATGAAAAATAACTAAAATAACTGATATAGATACCATTGTATAGTTTCCTTTATAATATATAAAATTAAATCACAATCATTTATTTCTAAGCTAAAAAAATAATACTAGAATTAATGATGTAAACTATAAAACATAGAAGTTTAACAAAAATAACATATATCTAATTTCAAAAACTAACAACTAACAAATCAATAGTCTCAATATCTGATTAAAACAAAAGCTATTTTCTAAACATAAGTTAGGATGTATCATCCTACCCCCTTAAATAAGTATCTTCTTAATGAATTTATGATAAATAACCATGTCTATAAATAAGTTCACCAAAATATGTCAATTAAATAAATGAGAAAATAACTTATGAAATTCCTCATAGTCCTCCTACATGACACTATGTTCAAAATAATATTCCCACTAGACCTTGAATTGAGATACTTCTCTATTATGCAATATGAGATTTTGTGTCTTAATTATTTTGATTGGATTTATTATTACCACTCTTAGATCCAAAACATATAATGCATTCCAATCAAGTACATTTGAAGGATCAACCACATACTTATTCAAATAAGACAGGAAAAAACATTATGAATTTGTACTAAAGCTGGTGTAAAATCAAGTTTATAATTAATAGGGTTAATCACGTATATAACCTATAAAGGTCTTACATATCTAGGTGATAATTTAGTTCATTTACCAATTTTGATAGAGCTCTTTTATGGTTTAACATGTAGAAAAACTTTGTATCAAACTAAGAACTATCTTGATATTATTTTCATATCAACATAGATTTTTTGTCTATCATTGTCTTCACACAAACTTTTCCTAATCATTTTCACCTATTCTTCCATTTCATCAATCATTTTAGGTCTAAAAACCAATCTATCATCGAATTTATCCTAGTTGATAACTATTCAACATTTTATTCCATACAAAGCCTCAAATGGTGTAATTTTTAAATTTTAACAAAATGAGTTATTGTAATAAAATTAAACTAATGGAATTTATCATTTCAAATTTTATTTATATTCCATGAAATACATTCTCAAAAGGTCCTCCAAAACCTAATTTACCTTCTCAATTAGCCCATTTACTTCAGGATGATAGGTTATGTTGCAATTAAGTTCAGTTTCCAAAGTTACATTTAAAATTCTCCAAAACCTATAATTCATATGAGGATATCTATCTAAAATTATTTTTTAGGAAAACCATGTAGCATGTAAAGTTATTGTGCAAACCTCTTTGTTACAACTGATGCATCATCAGTTAAATTACATGGAATAAAATGTGCCACCTTGGTGAGTGTTTTATTTACCACTAAAATCACATCATGTCTATTCCTTGACATATTCAACCCTTTTAAAAAGTCCATATTGATGTATTTACACTTATATTCTATAATTTCATGTGGGTAAAATAACTGATTAGTATGAACATGTTCCCTCTTTTACTCTTTGAAATTCCAAACATCTTGACATAAAATCAATTGTGCCTTATTCAATTCCCTTAAAAAATTACAAAAATTTCAACTATAAAATTATATTAGACACTCTTAGATGAATATAATAAGGGGAATTATAAAATTCCTCAAGCACATAAAATCTCAAATTTTATATTGGTCACATACATTCTCCCATTAAATATGAATAGCCCATCTTTCTCAAAATGAAATCCTTCATATCTATGGTCTTGAAATTTTTTTGGTGGAGCTTTCTTGACTTGTTATAAAATTCATCTCCTAACAATAATCTTAAAAAATGATCTCAAAAGTTACTTCTAATGGTAGCCATTATTTTAATGTACCTTATGTGGCTAAGATTATCTACAACCCTATTTTATTTTCATTTTATATAAAGGATATAAAAATAATAATGAAATTAAAAATATAAACAACATATTTTTTGAGAATTCATATTTTGTTGTGTAAATATATACCTAAACCCTATATTTTCTATCTTGAGCTCAAATGATTTACCCAATAAATAATTATTCAAAAATTGTAAGGCATACACTATTTTAGTGAATTCAAAATCTTGTGGAGCATAATTAGCCTCATAAGACTAGAATTGTATAGACTCATATGCTAAAAGATCCTTATTGCATTAATATTCTAGGTAGGCCATCTTTACAAGAATTTGTGACCATAAAAAATGTCCATTGGGATTTGGAACTCACAACACTAGTATATAAGTAGGACTTTTTTTCAAGGTTTAAAAACTTCTTCATACTTATTAATTTACATAAATCATTGGTATTTCCATTTTAGAGAGATTATGGGGTTATCTATCTTGGAGAATTTGGGTACACATTTCTTGTAATATTGTACTAAACCCATAAAATTATGGACCTCATGAACATTTATGGATGTTGACCATTTCATGATGGCTTTAATCTTTGTAGGATCCACTGATATTCCATTGGATGAAATGATATGACCCATAATGAGGGTTAGTGTGTCCTCATCATTTAGTTGATATATATCATGTCAATACGGACAATGTATAGTGGTTGTCTATAATAGGATATACAAAGGTTTATAGCTAACAAACTTGTTTTCAAGGTGATTTACAGATTCATTTAATCTACTACTCTTAATATCTAATTTTCATGAACTTAACTTTAATCTAATTTATTTTGAATGGAAACACATTGATTGATGAATTTAAATTGAACATTACTAATCTAATTTCTTGTAATTGAAATTTCATAAATGTAAAACACAATTTTTAATCTAATTTGTTGAATTGAAATTGTGTCAATATAAAGAACATTGTTTAATCTTGTGTATAGGAAATAAAACTTCATGGAAATTAAGTGCTTGAAAGGGAAATGTTTTAAGTTATTTTCTTAGGATAAATACACACACATAAATTATCCTAAAGGTTTAAGCACAAAAATAATATTTTGCATGAAAATAATTAACAAACTTAAAACACATAAAAATGCATAATAAATAAATAAGTACCAAATAAATCTCTCTTCTTTAAATGACTATGCCCTCTATCCTCCTCATAATATAATTTAAACACTCTTAAGCTTGGAGATAATTATGGACTCTATTTCTCATTAATATGGAAATGTGCTTACAATAATACAAATGGTAATTCTCAAAACTACTCATTCCTTACTTATCTACTACTTATTTCATCAAAAAAATGTTGGTTATATTTATCTAAATTTTATTTCAAAAATAAAATATATAATAAAAACTAACAAGATGATATTCTAACTAATATCTTGTTTTATTTCATAACATCATTTCCACTTTCTTAGGAAAATAGGTGGAAAACATTAGATTCTAGTTCGTGTGTGATAAGCTATCTACTACTGGTGAATGGTTTGTATTTCCTTGGTAATTATAACTATTTAAATCTCATTTAGTTATTATATTAAAACATAGTATCTATATTCACTTTGTGAGAAAAATACATAGATATAGTTACCATATATAGTTTTACTATTTTTGGAAATTCTATTTTTAGCATTCAAAGTGTTTCTAAAAATGTCCTAAACTTCCGTAGATCTCGTATGCATATATTTTTAATGGGAATGTATAACTTTTTAGTGATCTTGAAAACTAACTAGAGATTTTTAGAGCTAGATTGGTGAGTTTAAACCTAGATTGGTGACTTTTAGAGCCAGGCTAGTGACTTATAGTGTTAGGATAAAGATATTTGGAGCTAGACTAAAAAACATAGTAAGTTGTCCCATAGAATATTTGGATTTTAAAATATCTTTAAAATATTCTCATTATTAGTTATTTATCTTCAAAAAACATTTATTCTTGATTATAGTACTAAATTATGACATGTACATACAAAATTAATGCCTTTTCCATGTAATTGTTAGAACATAGTGGTCAAAATAGATAACAATGACTTACATAGTATAATCAAGATAAATAACTCTTTCTCTATTTAAATTAATATTAAGTCTTATTATTATCATCCAAATCTATGTAAATGAAGGTTATTATTGGGAAAAGAGGTTATTTCTTGGATATAATAAGTCATATTATGGACTCATCATTTCTCCCACACTTAACTTATTGAAAGTCCTCTTACAAGTTAGGGTCCCCCTCTACTCTTTGACAAGTACCCTATGTTCTAGTTTCTGACTAAGATCATATATTTTTATTATGTATCCAAAATTAATTATGTTGGATTAGTATAGCCACACAATTATTTAACCTAGGTCCTCCATATCTCAAATTGATCCAACATTTGAAGTGTTATGCTTCTCCATGGAGATATAGGATTAAGTATTAGTGGAGGTATGTACCTCATACCAATCCATTCCTATCAAAATTTCTATCCAAATCCCTATATCATTTCTAAAATAGCTAAGGATATTTTTAAACACCAACTAAAATGAGTAGGATAAATTATTGTTCTTCTCTTTAAAGGAATACTCAATGTATCCCATATCTTGTCACATGTAGCAAGGGATTTAGTGAAACCATTCTGATTATTTCCTCAAAATCATAAATTCTTTTATGCATATTGTTTGGATAATGCTCTTTACTCCTTGTATTATATATAAGATTTTAGAAAATGGGAATAAGTTTTGTTGGATTATGGAATTCAAGCCTCATAAGCATCCTAATAGTTTTTAATTTCTTATAATATTCCTCTATTCTCTCATTTCTAGAAAATTTACGTTAAAAAGTAGATATGTAATTTATAATATAAACTTAACTCCTACAAATAAGTTGATAAAAAGGGATGAAATATGCCCTATAAGGAATTTTTGCATGAAAAATTCCCACAAGACATTAAATTTCTTAGGGGAAATAGAATAATAGGCCTCTAAAAAAAAAATCATTTTCAAAATCATGAGGAAACCCACATGAAATTATCAATAGTTTCCATCTATAAAACTTATCTTGTTAAAAGATATCATATCTTGAGGTAGGTTTTATATAAGCAAGGAGTTTTTATCCTATTTCATAGGTTGCCTGTAACATGTATTAAACCTTTCCTTTTTGGTCTTTCTCTTTGTGAAGTTCTTATTTTATTTTTTTATTTTATATCTTAACTTCCCATAGAGTTTGACATGTTTCCTCCTAAGTAGACATAATATCAATATAGACAAACTGGGTTTTCACACTTGACTGAATTAGAACATGGGAGATTTTAAGGGAGTTAATGGTATCATTTTATTGAATTGAGTAATCTCATTATATTTATTAAGTGATTTATTCCTAAATTCTTGTAACTCTTCTTCCTTAAACTTTGAGAATTTGATTAAGGATCATAATCTCTTCTTCATATTGTCTAATAGATACTTATGCCTTAGATAATGTAATTATTTTTCACATATGTTCCTCTTCATCAAGTTTATAGGGATTATTTTATTCTTCTAGTACTGGGACTTTTCCCTTATCAATAGTTAGCCTAGAGGAGAAAGATTAAGGAGGTGTTTTAGTCATTCTTTAGCTATGAATTATTCAGCCATAGATGTAAGATCCTCAATTATTATGGATGGATCCTTTATTATTATTTCATCCTCTATATGGCATCCAAATTTTTAAAATACATTGGTTACTTCAATAGTTCATTTTTTGTTAAAAATTTCAAGGATCTCTACAACATCTCATCTTTTGTCAAGTTCATCCTCTTTAGATAGGATACGTCTCTTTATTTTTCTTGTCAAGTTTTTTTTATCTCAAACCTTTAATTAGATTATTTATTTATTTTCTCAATATCAATCTCATCAGATGGAGAATTTTCAAATATTCTTCATTGTCATCAAATATTTCCATAATTGGAATGATATATGTGGTTGGTTCTTGAGCTTCACTTGAAGTGGCTTTAGGAGCCTCTATTTTTCTCGATCTACTTTTATTTGTTAGATCTAGAGATGGATATTTTTATGTGGTTTATTACTAAGGACTAGACTTAAGTGTGATGTAGGAATTCTTTATTTTTTTTATAATTTTACTTGAGATTATCTTCCAATAAATGCATGTCATGTTGCCTCTCTATCATATTTCTTCATAAAATGATGTTGATAAGTAATTGAATCAATCAATGGTGTGTTACTAACCAAACCCATGGACATGTTTTAATGCCATTGCCTCTAATTTACCATGAATAAAATTATGTAAATTCATCATCCACTTATATTTATTCTTTCCATGCTTGATATGGTTTAAAAATTTCATTGCATCTCCAAATATTAATCCATATTTCCCATCAAAATTAAACAATTTAATAACCTTATAAGTTACAGTCCTCCAAGGATATATAAGCCCTTCCATTATTATCCCATTATTCATTATTTTTTAATTTTGAAATCAACTCAGGAATTGGTTCTCCTTCCACATGTAAAACTTGAATTAAATCTCTATATAAAGGCTTGTTGGTTATATACGTACCAATTTTAGGAATGCCAAATAATTAACTGATAATAGAAATTCTTACTATTTTTTTTCAATTCACTTTAAAATTATATCCCTAATACATTTATAATGAATTAGTCAAATAACTACTCATCATATCTAACAAAAATTATGAGAAAATTTAGCAATATGGCCTCTTGAAACACATTTACCATTACTTCATCTTGAAGGAGGAGTTTTGTAGATTCTAGTTCACACTTATTTTTTTTGTCCCATTTGCATAATTTGGAAGCATTTCTAGGATTTTTGGCTAAGAAAATAGGTAGGCAAGAAGAGAATGAATAGTATTATTTGAATGTAAATAAAAATGATTGTGCTTTTGAAAAAAATAGTGAAGTAATATATAACTCTCGAAATAACCAGGAGTAAAATTTATTTAACAATATTAAATGTTCTTGGTAAGGTAGAGTGTCTATTGTGGTGTGTGAGGAGATTATATGTGAATAAAATTAATCCTTTTTCTCTCCTTCATTCCAATTCTACCACCATACATTATTGTTCTTACAAGTATGACCCTTTGTCCATGTTAAGTGATTCTTCATTGTGAGTGTTTTTTAAGAACCTTTTCCTTTAATAAATACATTAATTACATCATCATAAGTCACAAAATGTTCTATGATGTATTATATTTAAGAAAAAAATACTTAGGAGGTACACCATACACCCACTCCTAATCTAATTTAGGAAAGTCACCTTTATGAAAAATCTTTTTTAAAAAGGAATCCCATTTAGGAAAGTGGATATTGAAATAACAAATTAAAACTCATAATTAATTTTAATCATAGAAAAATGAATCATATACCTTAGATTTCCTATGATCATACTTACCTAATCTTTTTCCATGTCCTAGAATGATGAAAAATAACACAAGTTACTCAAAAAGTAATACCTTTATTTATTTATCTCTTGAAAAAGTTTTCTTTTGTTATTTTTCATATTTTTAACCCCTCCCCATTTATATGTGTGTGTGTGTCTTATAATTTTATTTTTTTGGGAAGAGTATTATAATTTACTAGTTTTCAACCCTTCTCATTTATTTATACTCAACCGCTATCCATTGGTTATGATGGAAGAAAATGGTTCTTCCATATAACCAGATTTTGATTGGGATTGAATTTGATTGTAGAAATCCTCTTTGTTAGGAGGTTGATTATATAACCTAAATATATGTTCATTTAGAGAAAGTGTTTTAATTTTTCCATAAATTTGGAATAATTAAATAAACCCATTACAAAATGTTTTCTCATTTTGATAAGGTCCTAACCATCTCATGCAAAGTTTACCTTCAAAATGTTGATATTTGGAGTAAAACAATAAGACCCAATTACCTTATTTTAACTCTCTTACCTTGATGTGATAGTTATTCCATGATTTCCTATGATATTTAAGAAGTTACATCTAATTTAATTATTTAAGTCTCATATCATCTAGTTTTTTTTAATTAAATAATTTAATCCTTCTATTTTTTTGAGAAGTCTATGCCTACTTATATTATCATCCTTAATGTCTATAATTCAAAATCAATTAGAAGTAATGGATTTTTTCCATATACTAGTTTATATGGATAAAAACTTGTAGTAGAATTTTTTTTTTAATCCCAAACTTCTTCACATATCTTGTTTTCCCAATCTTTCCTTTCGATATCCACTATCTTTGTCAAAATATTTTATAATTCTCTATTGGTGACTTCAGCTTGACCATTGGCTTGAGTGTCGTAAGGTGATGACTTTATGTGAGTGATCTAATAGTTCTCTATGAAAGATTTTATTATATTGGACGTAAATTGAGGCCCCTAGTCTAAAAATATGGATCTTAGTTCTCCACATCACTAAATAATCTTAATCTATAAGAAGGAAATGAATTTATCTTCATGGGAAAATGGTAGGGATTGAAACTTTTCCCATTTAGTGACATATTTAGTACATACTAAGATATACACTTTATATTAAAATGATAGATGAATGGGATGAATGAAATCTGAGCCCAATTTCTCAAAGGGTCCTAATACCACTTGAGTATGGAGGGGAATCTCATTGGATAATGTTGGCTTCCCCATCCTTTGACAAGGGTCATTATTGACTACTAGACTTACACCCTTGTGAAGGTAGTTTTAGGCCTTCACAGTTAGAAGTAACATGGAGAAAATACTAATATATGGATATCCTAATATATGTGTTGAATCTATAAATTTTAAGGTCTATCTCCCCTTGATTTATTAATTAGGATCCCTACTCTACACTACCAAATTGTAAAGGAAAAGGGAAGAAGGTTAACTAAAAGTAAAACCTATCCAACTAGGGTGATACACCAAAATATGACCTCCACTTGGGTAATATGTAATATGAAAGATTAATAGGAACATAAAAATTATTTCACTTCTCAAATGAGAGGTATCCATAAATAAATGTTTAATATAGAGGCTTAGTTTGATGAATGATCTAAGGTAGCTTGTTCAATAGGTCTCTTAAAGACACTAAGAAAAGCTCACACTTGTAAAACACATAAGATGATTAGATCACACTATGAAACCTATAATGATGATATATAACCTAAAAATAGGTAAAATTAAAGGATAAGATGAGATGATACATGAACTATAACTATCAATCATCAACTAACCATGAAAATACACTAAAAATAATCTTTAAGGATGCATGGATTTTATCTTAATCATTCAAAATAGGAAAGTAAAAGAGTTATATGAGAATTAAAATTCCATAAATCAGGTTAAGGATTGTTTAAAATTCCAAAAATTAGCTTACATATAGATAAGTGAGAGAGAGAGGAGAGAGAAGGAGAGAAGAGCCCCCAAAACTAGGAAATATGACATTTTCTTAATCCTTTTTAATACCCAACATAGCATTCCTTATTATTATCTCATATTCATTATAAAAAATAACATATGGGTATAGATGATACATTTATTTAATGTATTAAGGATTCATGAATGGGTCATCATCCTAGATTTGATAGAATTTGACTCTAACAAATGCCTAAATCCTTGTTCAAGAACCCTAAATTCTTGGTAGAATGCCTCCCTTGATTAGAAAACATCATTTAATTGAAATAATGGAATAATATATTCATTAATCCTTTAATAAAACATTATTACAAAATATTCATGAATTTTCTCCAAATGGTTGAGGTTTTTAAGAGTACCTTGGTGCATGTTTAACCACTTTAACATACTAGGTATTGGAAAGAAGAAGAGTGGGATTAGGAGTATTTGGGAACATTTCAAATTTTGAAACCTTATCCAAAATTTAATTTAATTATAAAAAATTTTATTAGGTGTATGAGGGAAGTATTATCATTAATATATCCTTGGAAAACTTATGTGTATCAGTTAGTATTTGTAAATACTTGATTCTCCCATATGAGCAAAAAGTAAACGAGAGAGAAACAAGATTTTTTTCATTAGACATAGAAAAATTACACCATATATGGATTATAGACAATAAATAAGTCATAAAATAATGCATTTGGTTTCATAAAGTATTCCAAAAGATTCAATTTTGCTCATATAGCATGCTTTAACACCCATTCCTCGTAACCCTAAAAACCTAAAAAGCTCCTTGTCTAGAAGATTTTATGAACAAAATTGAAAACTTGGGAACATTTTTGAGTATCATATATCCTATTATATCTCCACACAAAATTTCATGATTATAATCCAAACTCAAGTACTATTTTCACTTCATTTTCTTAAACAATTAGACCTGACTAGCCCTCCTAGGCATAGAAAGACAAATCTAGCAAAAATGACCACCCACATCTATGAAACTAGACAAAATAATTTAATTAAATTTACATGGAATTATACCATACTCCATGCCAAATTGGGTGTCTTGATACCCTATGGAAGTATGCAAACCATGAAACCACCTTGCTACCTAGTCTCATTTTGAGCCTATTTAGGACTACCTTGGTAAATGAGCCTGGTTTAGCCAATTATAGAATCTCCCATGAATGTTTTTTATAATTAGTATTTATTAAAACTCCCAAATGACCTCATACCATTATTGGGAAGTTATACCCTTCTTGAACACCTAAAAACCACCAAAAATCATGAAAATAGGGTATTTGGAGCAATCCATACAAGTGATGTCAGCATAAAAGTACATGTGGGTAACCTAATTAGATTCATAAATAACATAGAAGAGGTTATAGGACAAAAATGTCATTAGATATGCTTTTGAGGCCTTTTTTCCATGACTAGTCACTATCAGGGTTTAAGAGAGGTTTAAGACATGTTTGGGGTCTTAATGATTGTTCATAAAGAACATACATGTTAGACATGAAATATACTAAGAGGGTGGGTGAATTAGTATATTATATATATTATAAATATTTTACTTAATCAAACTCCACTTAACCATACATTCAAGATATGCAATAAATCTGAAACAATAACATACACCACATAAGAGAGATATAGAGACACTAGATTTTTATGTAGAAACCCAATGTGTGAAAAACCACAAAGAACAATATAAAGTATAAGAATGAGAACCAACTAAAATTATAAATTTCACAAGCACCAACTTGTAGGAGCACTAAACCCTTTATTGAGCACCAACACAACAACTATTTGTGAGCACCAACCCATAGGAGCACTAACCCCTTGCAAAGATTTGTGAGCACCAACACAAAGGATTACTAACCCCTCTTGTGTATAAAACACAATTATATCTCAATGTTGCTTTCTCAACAAATGATAGAACTCTGCAATATCTCTTTCTATTTTCTCCTCTTTTCATATATAAAATGATTACAAACCATGCACTCTTTTGCATATTACAAATGGTTTCCCAAGCCTTTATTTATAGCTTTCCAAATGACCTTTGGAATTCACCCTTTGTGACTTTTCACTATTCATGGAAAATTGTGACAAACTTGCATGACCCTTCAAATCCTTGTATTTGAAAAGTCACATGGTGACCCTTAATAAGCAAATGCATCCTTTCCTCTTTTGTCTTTATCTTGGTGACCTTTCAAATTCCTTAAGGTGACTCTTCATGGAAAAATACACCATACCATCTTTTGTCTTCACTTGGTGACTCTTAAAATTCCTTAAGATGACTCTGTATGGGAAAATGCATCCCATTCCTCTTTCGTCGTTACCCCATGACTCTTTGACTTCTCTATGGGCCCTCTTTTGAGTTTTATACAACCAAAAATATATTCATTAATATTAAATAAAAATATCAACACATTGTAGCCAAAACATGAACATTAAAAACACCTTTACAATGTAAATGTTATGGGGCCTTGATCACCAATGTTAGACCTTTGACATCAATGACAACATTTCTAACAATCTCCCCCTTTGTCATTGATGACAATCTAAAATTGAAATTGTCACATCATAAAACCTATAATTTACATGCCAACCTACACATATTACCATCTAAAAAAAATAAAATAACTCCCCCTTATTATATCATCCTATACTTACTCCCTATACCTATTTTTGTACATATTTTCTATACCTACTTCTATACCTATTCATGTACCTATTTCTATTCTTCTCCCCATTTGACCTCAATGGTAAAGGGACTATCCTAGAGATAACACTTATATCCCCCTCAATTGATGTTGATCCTCAATGGAAAGAAGTAAAAGAGATTACTCCTAACTTATCTTTCACATACTCAAATGTGTATTTTGGTAGTGTTTTTGTGAAAATATCTACAATCTATTCTGTAGTATTGATATATTCCAACTTAACCTACTAATCTGTAACCTGCTCTCCCAAGAAGTGATATCTGATATAAATATGTTTTGTTCTTGAATGCATTACTGGATTCTTAGAAACATTAATAGTGCTTGTGTTGTCACAATAAATAGAAATAGGTTCATCATATTTTACCTTGATATCTTCCAATGTTTGCTTCATCCAAAGCAATTGAATACAACACAACACCACTATAATATATTTTGATTTAGTTTTAGAAAGTGACACTGAGTTGTGTTTTTTTCTTAGCCATGATACTAAGCTATCACTAAGGAATAAAGTTCATCCACTTGTACTCTTTCTATCATCCGATCAACCTAACCAATCTAAATCTGTATAAGCAACCAAAGTGAAATATCTGCCTATGGGATACCACAATCTATAATCTAATGTCCCCTTGATATATTTGAATATTTTCTTCACCAATTGAACATGACTTTCCTTCAAGGTTGCCTGATATCTCACAATAATGCCTACTACATGCATGATGTCTAGCCTCAATGTTGTTAAATATAAAATACTACCAATCATAGATATATACGAAGATTGATCTGAAATAGGTGAATCTTCATCCTTACTCACCTTATTCCCTATACCCATTGGTGTGTCAACTAGTGTACAATCCTCAAAAATATTTTTTTTCAACATTTTCGTGGCATATTTACTTTGAGATATGAAAATTCCTTTATCTGACTAAAATATTTACAACCCTAAGAAAAATAACAATTCTCCAAGTATAAATATCTCAAATTATTTTCCCATATTATTATAAAATTATTTTGTCATCTCTTCAATGTTTTCTCCAAATATTATGTCATCAACATATACCACAACAATCAACTGATGCTCACCTTCTATTTTGATGTAGAGATTACTATTAGGAAAACCTCTCTTGAAACCCTGATCTTGTAGGTACTTATCGAGTCTTGTATACCAAGCTCTGGGAGCTTGTTTCAATCCATAAAGTTCTTTCTTTAATCTACATACATGGCTACTATCATTTGAGATTATAAAACCCCCAAGTTTCTCAATGTAGACCTCCTCTTCTAGATTCCCATTCAAGAAGGTAGATTTGACATCCATCTAAAACACTTTGAAATTTTTAAACAATACATATATAAGAAACATTCTAATAGCCTCTATCCTTTCTACTAGTGCAAAACTTTATTCAAAATCTATACCCTCAGTCTGAGCATATCCTTTACATACCAACCTAGTTTTATTCCTAGTAACTTCACCATCTTCATTCAACTTATTTATATATACCCACTTTGTTCCTATCACATTTTGATCCTTTGTTCTAGGCACTAATTCCCAAGTATCATTATTTTATATCTAATTTAATTCTTCATCCATTACCTTAACCTAATGCTCATCATGTCTAGCTTCTACAAAAATTCAAGGCTAAATTTTGGGTAACAAAGACAAATTAACTTGCTCAGATTCACTTACCATCATCTTTCTAGTGTGAACTCCTTCATTTATGTTCCCAATGATGTAACTCTTGTTATGATTTCTTTGAACATATTTGGATGGGGTCTTGGTGTCCTATTTCTTCTCCTTCTCATTTTCATCTAACTCTTCAAAATATTCTTCTTTAATGATTTCAATAGTGTCCATTAGATCATTGGCTCTTTGTGCTACATCTTCATCTATCCTAACACTTTTAGTTTAAATAATCTTCTTGGTAATTATTCTATAACATTTATAATCTTTAATTTTATATTAATACCCAATAAATATACCTTCATCTATTCTAGATTCAAACTTACTTATTTTTTAATCAATTATCTTTATGTAGCATCTGTTATCAAAAACTCTGAAGTAATCAACTCTAGTTAGTTTGTCGTTCCATAGATCATAGAGAGTCTTATCACTATTGACTCTTAACAATGATCTATTCTAAATATTCACTATTGTACCAACCACCTCTCTCTAATATTTAGCTGGTATTTTGGATTTATTTAGCATTATCCTTGCCATCTCCTAAACTATTCTATTTTTCCACTCAACTACTCCATTTTTCTATGGATTTATAGCTTTTGAATAATGTCTCTTTATCCCATGGTATTCATAATACTCAATAAATTCATATAACATGAATTATCCTTATTGATATGATCCCAGGCACTTAATCTTCAAATTAGTTGCATTCTCAACAAAATCCTTGAATGCTTTGAAGTGGTTGAAAGCTTTTGATTTTTTCTTCAAAAAAATCACCCAATTCATACGTGTAAAATCATCAATCAGAGACATGAAATATATCTCACCTCGAGTACTTTGAGTTATCATAGATCCATACAAATTAGTGTGAACAAGCTCTAACATCTAAGTGGTTGAGTATTCTTTTATTTTGAACCATCTTCTAACCTATTTCCCATGTTGACAAGGTTCACAAAGTGTGTTAGAGGGCAATCTTTGGAAGATCTCTAATTGCTTACTTCTTTCTAATGTTGATAAGATTTTCAAAATATATTTATCCCATTCTCCTATGCAATAGACAACTTTCCTCAACTTGACTCAAACAACATTTTTGAACCTTGAAATCTAATAACATATATAAATTATTGACTATTCTCTGAGCATCTACAATGAACACATCTAAATATTTTATCCTAATTTCATAACCTTCTACATAAAACTTTAGTGTGTGTCCTTGATCAAAAATTTAATTTACACTCAAAAGATTATTCTTAAGACCTTCCACATACATAATAATTTTAGTCTTAGTTCTACCATTATCCAAACTTAGTGTAACTTTTTTAGCAATTTTGGTAGTAGTATTATCTCCAAATTTCACTGTGCCCCCATTGATCTTCTTCAGGGTTTTGAATTTTTTTATCTCTTGTCATGTGCCTCAAACATCCACTATCAATGAACCATGGATTTTCTTAATTTATTGTATGCAAAGCTATCTGGACCAACATAGACTTTTCAAGTTGTTTCTTCTGCCATGAACCTGTTTGAACATCTTAATGAATGGAGCTTTGAAACATTGGTCCTTCTTGACTGAATCAAGCATGATTATACAATACCAAGCTATGTGTCTAAAGTTATTACACTTGTAACATATTATGTAATCTTAATTAAAGTCTAATAGAGGAGCAAAAGAGTTATGACTTCTACTTGACTCTACATGAGTTTCCTTCTCCTTGTTTCTAAAATTGTTAGCCCTTTTCTAATATTCTATTTTCTTATGGTAATATCTATTACAATAAAAATAGTAACCATAAAAATAGAACCTATTTGTATATCTCTGACCTAATTTCATTTTTTAGCGTTTCTCCTTCCATCCTTCTTTGTTTGAGATGTCTTCTATATTCTTAATTTTTTCCTTTTTCATTTCCTTCTTTGTAAGAGCTTCAACATAGCTCTTTCCTTTTTCTATGTTAACTTTGTCTATGAAATTAGTGACCTCCCATTTCTATTTTTCAAGTATGATACCTATCTTATCTAACATTAATCTTTGACATTCTAATATCTTATTCAACATATTAGTGTTATTCTCAAATTTTGAATCATTGGTTACTCTATCATTGATTGCTTTATTTGTTTTCTTAAGATCAGATTTTAAAGAGATAATTGAAACAACATACCATTCACATTATTCACTTAATTTTTATAATTGAGATGTTATATCTTCAGTCCTTTTGGCTTCTTCAATGTGTGATTGTAGACCTTCAATTATTTATTTTGAATCCTTTTCAATTTTCTTGATTTGACACTTTAATCTTTAGTTCTTATCAAGAGATTTTAATTTTTCTAAGGTACAAATGAGTTCTCATTCTAGATTCACCTTAGCTCCATATTGTTATTTTTATTGATCATCTATAATTTTTCTTGTGGAGGCATCTTCATGTATGGTCATGAATAGGATCTCTTCTTCATCTAAATCACTGACTCCATTATCTTCAGCTGAGCTAGGATCTTTAGAGTATAAGATCTTCTTCTTGAGTCCCTTTTTAAAATTTGCCTTTGAAATTTTTCTTGTTTGTAGAATTTCCTTATTAATTATCACCATTACTCTTATCTAGGCACTTAGTTGTAAAATGTCCAATCTTTTCATAATTAAAACATTTAAAAGGTAATTTTCCCTTACCTATGCCCTTTTTCAGCTTGCAGATGAATAGAGCTATGTTGTCATCTTCATCATCACTAGAGTTATCACTTGATTATTGAATCTTAGCCTTGTCTTTCTTTGATCCCTTGAAATCATATTCTCTTTTTGAGGGTTTATCTTGTTCAATCTGCATCTCATATGTTGTAAGAATACCATGTAGTTCATCCATCTTTAGCTTGGCTAGATCATTCATCTCCTTGATTGCTAAAACTTTTGCTTCATATCTCATTGGTAGAGATCTCAAAACCTTTTTTAACACCACTAATTATTATAAATTTTTTCTAAAGCCTTAAATATGATTAACTATTTTATCAACCTATAAAACATAACTCACTATATTTTCTTCCTCTTCCATTTCAAACTCTCAAACTATCTTCTAAAGGTCTAGAGCATAGCTTGCCGAGCCTTTCCATTACCTTTGTAAATATTTTATATCTTTACCCAAGTCTCATGAGTATATTTTCATTACATAACTTTAATAAATTATTATTCACATAAACCACATAAAATAGAATTTAAATCTTTAGCACTATTTTCACTTGCCTTCTTTTTTGTTAGAGTAGTCACAAGTGTCTATGGCTCTTCGTACTCCACCATAACTGCTTGCCAAATGTCAAATCTAAGAGACATCAAATAATTCCTCATCTTTATGCTCCAAAAATCATAATTTTTCCCATAACAAAAGGTGCCTTATTTTTATAAAAACCTTCATGTAATCCAGCCATTGTGCTTTTCCTAATCTACCTTAAAGCTATAAAACTTATTCCAAAAGAACCTGCTCTGATGCCAATTGTTAAGAATGAAATATAGTGAGAGGAGGTGGGGTGAATTAGTATATTATACATCTTATAAATATTTTACTTAATAAAACTCCACTTAACCATACATTCAAGATATGCAATAAATTTGAAATAATAACATGCACCACACAAGAGAGAGAGATAGAGAGACCAAATTTTTATGTGGAACCCCAATGTGGGGAGAACCATAGAGAACAATCTCAAGTATAATAATGAGCACCAAATCAAATTACAAAGTTTACAAGCATTGACTTGTAGGAGCACCAACCCCTTTTCCAAGCACCAACACAACAAATATTTGTGAGCACCAACCCCTTGTAAATATTTGTAAGCACCACCACACAGGAGCAACAATCCCTCTTGTGTATATAAAATAACTATATCTAAATGTTTCTTTCTAAAAAAATGATAGAACTCTATAATATCTATTTCTATTCTCTCCTCTTTTCTTATATAAAATAATTACAAACCATGCACTCTCTTGCATGTTACTAATGGCTTCCCAATCCTTTATTTATAGCTTTCCAAATGACCTTTGGCATTCACCCTTTGTGACTCTTCACTCCTCATGGAAAATGACACCAAACTTGTATGACCCTTTGAATCTTTATATATGAAAAGTCACATGGTGACCCTTCATAAGCAAATGCATCTTTTCCTCTTTTGTCTTATTCTTGGTGACCTTTCAAATTCCTTAACATGACTCTTCATGGAAAAATGTGCCATACCCTCTTTTGTCTTCACTTGGTGACTCTTGAAATTCCTCAAGATGACTCTTCATGGGAAAATGCATCCCATTCCTCTTTTGTATTTACCTCATGACTCTTTGACTTCTCCACGGGCCATCTTTTTACTTTTATCCATCAAATAATATATTTTTTAATATTAAATAAATATCAACACATTTTAGCCAAAATATGAACATTAAAAACACCTTTAAACAAGAAATGCTATGGGGATTTTATCACCAATGTTAGACTTTTGACATCAATGACAATATTTCCAAAAATACATCCAACTAACCTCCTTATACTTTTAAAACCTTATTTACTGACATCTTCAATAATCCAAAATGGATTATCACTCCATGATAAATGTGAGAGATGGTATGATCATCTAAAGTTGTTCCTTGGGAGGCTTATTTAGCATTCTTGATGCTCAAGAGAGGTCAAATCTGAATTTTGGGTCTCAAAAGTCATTCAAACTATTGGTTAAAGTTAATACATCTTAAAAAATACTCTCCATGATTTTACATGCTTTGTAAGTCTTCATCACTACTTTGTATGCTCAAGTTACACTAGTCAATGTATTTTGGGTTATGGGATTATCTCTCTCATTCTAGCCCTCAAGGGCATTTGAGTTAAAACCTAAGTTTTTGTGTCACTTGAAAGTTTGTTGAGACCCTTTCTATGAATGTGAGTTTCCTTACGTACTCTTCATGAAGTTTTTCATGTTTTCTCTGTACCTTTGAGATCAAGTAGACTCATTAGTCTCTAGACTGCCCCTTGCCAATGGAGTGGAAAAGAATTGAGAAAAAATAATGGGTATATCTAAAATTAGTATGGCCTTAGTGTAAAAATGAAAATATTTTATAGTCATGATAACCACCTATAATTTTAGTACATGATCATGCATATAAAGGTCCCAAAACACCAATTTCTCAAGAATAGTTAGATAGTAGGTGACTAATATGATTGTAGGGTTTCGGTATGACTACATTAGAACTTAGTTTATTCAATATTTCATCATGTTTACTTTGGTTTCATAACCTATTATGACATTTTATGTATCTAAGGTATACCTCAAAGTATTTTCATGCACTTTTCTCCTTCGTTTAGCTTGATAGAGGTCTGTGCTTATGACCTATAGGTACCTATTTAGCTTCTTGACTATTTTAGGGTTTAGAAACCTCATACTTAGTGTAGAGATCCCTTAAATTTCTTAAAATTTAATGAAATATTAAATTAGGTTCCATTTACCTCTTAAACACCTCAAATCCTTATTTCCTTAGGACCGAGACCCACTATCACTTAGAGTAACCTATAGGTGCTCAATTTTGACTGTGTTTTGATGTTTTGAACCTCATCTTACAGTTCTATATGGACTGTATATCGTTCATCTTCTATTTTTCATTCCCACTTTATTTAAATTCCAAAAAAATATTCAAACACTTTTAAACATAACTACTTATAACTCTTCATTATGTGTATCTTTAGCTCAAACCTAACAAGGATGGTTGTAGGTAAATATTTAAGGTCATTGACTGTAACCTTTGGGTCAAAACCCTCTCCACTAACACATTTATAATGGTCCATGAATTTGATTGATAATTTAAAGATTGAAGTTAGAACACCCTTCAAATAGTCTCAGTCTTCTTTCCTAGGTTTGATGTCATGTCATCCCACTAGTAGCCTGTGTATGGCCATTTAGTGTCATGACTATGTTTTGTGAGTTTAAGGACCTAACTATAGAATTCATATTTTAATTCATAACCCTCACATCAATACCTCTCCAAAAATGAACTTGACTTATTTTGAGTTATAAATGGGTTCAAAAACCCTTCAAAACCCTTTAATTTTTGCTTAGGTTTGAACTTGAGTTGACCTTCTAAGTAGGTTTGTAGGTGCCCATTAGTGTTAGCTTGAATATATTATTTATTGTTTTAATTCATTATAATACATAAATTAACCTTTCATTAGTTAATTTTAACTTGGTTCATAAAATTCCAATTGGGTTCAATAACCTTTGTCTCTCTTTCCTTTAGGCTTAGCACTATTCCTTAATTGTAGTTCTTACATCCTATAGGTGATGTTTAAAGTAGTCTTTCCTACACTCTTTATGGTTGTAGGACCTCACTCTTACCTCACTGATATCCATCATGGATTTTTACTTAGTTGGAATCTCTAGTAGGATTAAATTTCTTTCATAAATATTTGTTTTTTCTTAAGCTTAAAGACCAAAGACCTAAGTCTATGGTGATAACCTATAGGCCAAGGGCCTATAGCTCTCTTTTGCCTTCATATATTATTAATATATATTGATAGCTCCTAGGATTTATCAAACATCCTACATTTATCAAACTAATATAAATTTATTATTTATTCAATGGTTTATATATTTCTTAAATTAACATCATATCATTTTCAACTTCCCTTCACAGTCTATACCAATTTGTAGCTGCATGGTTGAGCTTGAAGGAAGAAGGATATTAACACTGGGATCTTTAAAAGGAAGTTATAAACCTTTTTACCTCATAAATAAGTAGGTGTGATACCTCATATTCATTCTCATTGTGTCAACATTTTAGTGAAAATATGCTCCTCTTAATAGTTTATGAATGGATAAGCCTTTAGGTTAATAATAGATTGTATGCAAATGATTGAATTGTATGATTCACTAAAATACATGCATGGATTTTTAATCCACTCATACTATCATATCTCATCATTTACACCACTCCAACTCTCTTATCACCATATCTTGACTAATTGTATACCATGACTTTAGGTGCATTGGTCTAAATGTAGCTCTTTTGAGAAGCTCATTCCTACTTTGAGAGACTTTTGTGATATCATACACAAATCCACAATCCTATATACCTCTACCTGATAATTCTCGAACCTAATATTTATACCTTTTCACTCCTAGTGTATACATTATCTTTCAATCTTAAATAGGGCTAATTGGTAGGTTGTAGGTGACTATTTAGGTTATTTGACTATGTTCTTTTGTGTATTTAGGATGTCATCTTCATATCATGACTAACATATCCAAATGGGAAGTCTTGAATGAGTTAAAGCACCCTTAATACTCCTATATTAGCATTTTGTTATATTTTCAAACCACTTATCCTCTACCCTTTTTTATACAATCTTATAAGTGCTTAGTTACGGTAGTGAACTCTGTCCTTGATTCTTGATAGTTATTGGCCTATATGATCCTTGATGAATTAAAAAATGTATTCATTTTTTTAGGAGTTTATCTTTTCATGCTTCAGACTCCTTTCTATTGATGGGATGTTTATATTAGTCCAAAATATGGACCTACAAGCCTAAGGCTTGTAGGTCTCTTCTTGACTATATATGCTAGAAAAATTCATATCTTGAGACTCTTAGGTATTTCAACCTTGTCAAACCATTCCATGCCACTTCTTATCTTTTTTACCTATTCAAAAGTACATAAAGTCTTATGACCAAGTCTTATGTCACTTTGAACTTACCCTATAGGTCTGTACAAACTATAGGTACCTAATTAAAATGGAAGGCCTATATGTAGGGACTTGGAGCATGTATTAAATTTAATTTCATAATGATATAATTTGGGTAATAAATGATCATGTTAACACATAAATACATGTAGCAAGTCTTTCCATGATAAATGAACATCTTCAAAATAATCTATAATGTGTATAATTGTCACATGGAGGAAACACTTGTGATCTTAATTTAAAGTGTGAATTTGAGATCTTATCTTAACTTTCCTCATGATTATAATGGTCCAATATGATATAATGATATATCACTAGAATTTGAGCCAGAATTAGCAATCAAAAATCTAGTGGACTATGCAAACCTTGACAATGTCTCAAAGAGTAAGCACACTTAAAGAATATGGACCAAAGACCATCTCAATAAAAACATGAAATATATGAAATTTAGGTATATTAAATGAATTAAAAATCACTATAAAACTTTTATAATGACCATCATGAAAATTTAATTAAATACTTGCAACAGAAACTACTGGAACAACCTATAGACTAAAACATTCATCTTTCAAGTGAAGGCATCTCATGGAGATGATTTAATAATGAAACCACCATGAAAAGGATATACAATTCCAATAAATCCCACCCTAAAATACATTCATATCCATATATATCTAAAGTGGATAAATAGGTGCAAAATCATACCCCTCTTAAATGAATAATCCATAGTGACCTACTATCACTCTTAGTGATTATTCAATATTAAAATAATGACACTTATTTAATAATTTTTAGTACCCATAATAATCTCAAAATTTTTAGATCCAAAATCTTTCTTTTCTATGTATACCAAGTACTTGAAAACTTCCCTTCTAGAGTTGCCAAAGAGGTCGATATGAGAGATAAAATGATTTTCTTAATTTTAAGACATTAAAACTATTATAAATAATTTTTTAACCCTTTAATTGAAAAATAAGGTCCTTAATATGCTCAAATCTCAATTTCACCTTGATATTTATGTGGATGGCCTATAAATAGGTATTTTTGGCACTAAAAATGCTAGAATCACTTGAGAAGTCTGACAAAAATGATTCAAAATGTATCCATTATATCACTTCAAGAAAAAAAAGTATACCATATCCTAAAAAAAAATTTAAATTGGTAGTGGTGTCAATTTCACCTATAGTCACACTACCAAAAATAATTGTTTAAATTATTGTAAAGTGAAGTCTAATATTATCCATCCCCTAGGATATTTTGAAAAATTCTTTTGGTATAATAATGACCTCCTCTTGGATCATCATGTAAATCTTTCAATATGTCATATATTTCATCTTCATTAACACTTGTGAAGTATTGAATCAGGTCTACATGTGAATACTACTCCATTAAACCATTTATAATTATCACTATTTATGATTAAATGTTTCCTTTAATTATGAGTGAAATCACAACTAAAATTACTTATAGCTAGATAATTAGCCATATCATTAAACCAAGGTGTGTGTGTTGATACTATGAATAATTGTTCATCTATAAAATTATCCTCCACCAACTCTTCTCTTGAAATATTCAATCTTGATATAAATTCAACAACTACATTAGATTTAGATATCTTATAAATTATTGTTATAACAAATTCATGTAGAAATAGTAACCATATAATGATCCAACCTCTTATTACCAATTTTTTAATCAGATATCTTATGACTAAATGATATTTATAGATGAATATTTTGTATCCAAAGACGCAGTGTTGAAATTTATTCATAACAGAAATGAAGCAAGGAACTCATTTTTAGTGCTTGTATAATTTATTTTATTTGATTTAAGTTTTTATTAATGTAATAGATAACATACTTCTATTCTTCATATTTTTACCCAAGGGCTCCCCACATTGCATTCTTAGAGGCATTAGTGTGTATATGAAAGGTTTTCCCAATTGGGTCCTATCAATATTAGAGAAAAAATTATCTTTTATTTTACTCATTAAAAATATTATTGGTATTTGTTATACCACACAAATTCAGTATCTTTTGTGAGCAAGGAAAACATAAGTGTTGTAATCTTACTAAAATCTTCAATAAAGCACCTATAATACTAGACATGGCCAAGAAAGTTTTTTATATTAGTTTGGTTCTTATATGAGGGTAGTTGTGATATGACGTCAATATTCTTAGGATCAACCTATATTCCCTCAACTGAGATATGATAGCCTATGAAAATTTCTTGATCTACCATCATTAGACACTTTTCATGGATTAGGTATAATTGATGTTGTTCACACCTAGTTAATACTTTGTCTATGTTTTTCAAAGCTTCATCAAATGAGTTTCAATGTACTATAAAATAATCCATGTATACTTCAACATAGTCATTTGTGAGATTAAAAAATATGGTAAGTAATTCCCTCTAAAAAGTGTTTGCTACATTGCATAACCCAAATGGTAAAATTTTGTATGAAAATGTCCCCCAATGACATGTGAAGGTGGTTTTATTGTGGTCTTTAGTAGATACTCTTATTTGGTTGTACCTAATATATCTATCTAAGAAGGAAAAATACTTTTTTATTTCAAGAATATATAAGTCCTAATTAATGAAGGGTAGTGGTAAATAGTCTTTCATAGTTTCTTTGTTAAGTTATATATAATATATACCATTTTCCATGTTTTTTAGGTATTATTTTTTTAGATCAATTTGAGGGAATTGTGGTCTATAACCCAAATAAAATATGATATCAAAAAAATAAAAAATAGTTTGGCTTAAAAAATAGAATTGTTAAGGTGTTATGACCACACCATATGCACAAAAACTATCCAAATATTGGAAAAAACCAACCCTAATACCAAATAGTCACTATGAAAATGAAAGATGATAAAACACTATCAAACAATCACCAAAAAACTAAACAACAAGACTTATTCCAAGATGATTAACTTAACCATTTTACCATTACTTTGTAGGAAGTCACTTGGTAGTATAAATTTTATAGTCTTCTTGAAATAAGCTACATGCACCTCCTAATAATTTAATTTAGAGATAAACCCTACCACCACCACCTCCTTCTTTGATAAAGAGCCAATTGCCTCTTTTAGATCTGAGAAAACCAATATCCTTTAAGAGTTACCAAGGTCCTTTAGAATCTTCACTTTCCCTTTTCACCAAGGTGGAGCCTTAAAAACACCTTGAATAACTCGGTTGGCAAGTAATTAATGGATTTCACATGTTCAAGCATCATTATTTATGCCATACATTCCTCCATAAGTAGAATCAGCCTCAATAGTTCTTGAATTTCAGGGATGAAAATGCCTCTATTCCCTTCAATTTTCTACTCTCCTGAATGCACCTCATCAACTTCCTATGCTAAATTCCCCAAAGCTAAAAATATTATTTATAAAGAACAAAAGAGAGATATAGGAATGAAGCCTAATTTATCCTTACCAGAGAAAGGGAGAGTTGGAAAAGGACTTGATGGAAGGGTCTTAATTTCTAACATTATCCCCATCTTATATTTGATATAGATAAAGAAATTGACCAACATCAAAATATGTTCTTTATCTTCCATAACCGTGTAAAGATTACTCACAAATATAGATGACAAATCTAAGTTCACCTTTAACCATTTAATTGCTTCCAATAGTTCCAACCCTAATACTTACTCTAAGGACTCTCTAACTTCTATCATGGGAATCCAAAATATCTTAAGAGGCACATTTTGGAAACCACACCCAAAAACCCATCATTTAATTTTTAGATTTTCCAAATATCAATGGCCATCCCATGGATTGTAATTAGTGTTGATCCATCTTGATATCTCAAATGAAATAAGGACCCAAAAACCATCTCTCAAACCCATATTAAAAAAATATGCATGTTATCATTTTACTAAAAAATCAATCAAGTACAATAAATTTGGATGAATGAAATCAATTGAGGTAATAATGAAACATTTAAGGCTTGACTGCCACCTCAAATGTTGAAAAGGAAATTGATACCATAACTAACCATAATAAATCCCATAGAAACAAAGGCTTTACTAAAATGAAAGGGAAATCAGCTTTCTACCAAAAAGATTTAATAAAATAAATTATTAAAAAAATAAAATTACAAACTATCAAATTAAATCTCATAAATTAATTGGGTCCAAACCCCTAATTCTTAAATTATCCATTCTGTCATCCATGGTTTGATCAAAACCAATATTAGAAATAAAATATGCTACTTTATTACTTTATTGAAAGGAATGGGAATAAATACAGTCCTCAAACTAATTCAATTTTGGATATATTATAGACAAAATATTCTCAAGTTTCCAAGATTTGGCCCTTTGAACATTCAGTGCTTGGATTACCATCTATAAATCTCCTTAAATATCTTAAAAAGAGATACCACACTCTAAATCCATCTCCACACCATTTTCCATCACATAGGCCTCATCTTCATTATTGGTTCCACCATGAAGATTCAAGTAAATTCCTTTAATAAGAGAACCACTATAGTCCTTTATCACACAACCTGCCCTAGAAGCGCCAAGATTTTCTTTGCAAGCTCCATCAAAGTTAAATTTAAACTAGCTAGGTTGTGTAGGATTCCAAACTACTTCATTTTTTATTCTCTTATCCCTCATATTTACCATTGACCCTTTAATGAGAGTTTTAGGTATTATTAATAGAATTTAAACACATTGACTATCTAAGATTGGATATATGAAACCCACCTACAATAGTTTTTCAATATTAGTTTTGGCCATATATCTTAATTCATAGTTAATCCTTATTTAGGGTTGTCTAATTGGTTTTATGTATTTAATATAGATGTGGTGGGTATAGAAACTTGGATAGATACCATTCATATCATTTTTTTCCCTTGAAAAATATTTTGTGTAAGTTTTTGATATGTTAAAGACCTTGGTTTCTTGATCATCAATCAACTAATTGTTTATGTTAATAATTTAGCCTGGTTGTGTTGCAATTTATTTTTTATTGGATAGACTAAATTTAATTGACTTAATTCACTCATTAATGATTTTTAAAGGAAAGGATGAGGATGAATAATGTGAAATTTGTAGATTAGGAATCCAATAGAGGTTAGTCAATTATTATTAAACAAAATCAAAACAACTTGAAGACATAACATCTTAAGCCTAATCCCTAGGTTGATCTATGTTGAAAAAAAGCATTAGATGCAATTGGAAGATAAATAACCATATTTTAATTCTATTGAATATATTCTTGAGAACTGATATAAACAGGTTAATATCAACTTGTATATGTATAAGTATTTGTTAATGATTTATTCCTCACATGGTAAGCACATATCCTTATCTACACTTGATTTTGGTTTTGGATTGGCATGAGAGTATTGAAGCTCCTTATATAATTAGATAGTTTAAGTTTTCATGGATAAGTTTCTTGGAATGGGAGTTATGGGGTTATTATTTATAGATTCATTGAATCATTGTGAACCATTCATCTCATCTCAATATGGAGGGTTGAGGATCAATCATAAAATATATGATTACACATATGGAGTGTGTAAGAGATGCCATTTAAGTCCTTTGGAGTATGGAATGCATGTTATAAGATAAGTGCAGTCATTAGTCCTCTTGGATTATGTAAGATAGGTGTAAGAGGATGAGTGTGTAAGAAGGGTGTAATACATATCATAACCTTTTTTTATTGCACATTTCTCTTGATGACATCATCTATTTATGAGGGAATATTCCAATTTTTATTTTATTAAAATAGGATAATTCCAAATCCATGGATTTTCCTATTAGAGGAATGTTTAGGATTGATTAAATGGGATTAATTAATAACTAAAATAATTATGTATTTTGTAATGTTTCTATTTGTCAAACCAAGTATTCACTTAATTGTCCTATGAAGACATTTGTAAAGGGTTGATTTAATTATAGATGTACTTTGTAATATTAATGATGCAATGTGATACATTTCCCCAATTGAGGATGTATCATTGTGATTTTGGATTAAAATGGTAGTTGCATAGGTAAATTAGGTTTAGTGGTGGTTTTTGGTTAAACTTACTTGAAATTATGAAAAAACTGCCTTGAATGTAGTTTAGACATGGAAGTGGTTAAAATGAAGTTTCTATATTTTAATCCTTTTTTAGAAGGCATTATGAGACACTTCGACATAGTAACATATTCTTAAAGAAAGAAAAAGCCATCAAGAATTTTTTTTATAATGCTTGAAAAATGATGTATTTAATCCTCTCTTTTTCTCTTTAAATTTCATGAGTCTATAAACTTAGGTTGATGTTGTGAAGTGAAATTTATTATCCCTAGATACCCCTTAATAGATCTTTGGGGAAGAAGTTGAAATAGACAAGCCCTCAAAAGAGAGAGGAAGAAGTAATAATGAAAGAAATATATGGGATTAGAATTATAAGAAAGACAAAATGGTAGAATTATCCCTAAAAAATGTGTTCTTGATCGATCACAATAACTTTTCCCAATATGGTAGATTTGATCACTGATATAAAGAGATACCCTAATGGAGAAAATTTGATCATTAATTGATCTAAAATGGATTTGCATAACATGGTGAATTTTCATGTGACAAATGATGATTAGGTATGTGAGTAGTTGGTTGGAGGATAATATACATGGATAAATGTTACTTTAATAGCTCCAATTAGAATTACAATGCCTACTTTTTGATATAACACCCAATAGTGTTTACTATGATATAAAACACTATGATGACTAGGCCATAATGTGAATAAAGACTAACGCAGATCTAATATACAATTCACAAAAATTTGACAATGATAAAAAACATGATGATAATGCTAACATATGACAATGGATGGACTTAATTATGATTGCATGATATGAAGCACCATGTTGATGACCCTATTAGCATAAGGGACCGAGTCAAGGAAAAAATAGAAAAAGGAAACAAATAAGTAAGAAAATAAGTAAGCAAACACAAAGTGAAAATAAAATCAACAAAAATCATCAAGTTGATCATGAGGAAAAGTAAATAAATGTATCAAGAATAATAAAAATTTATCATTATAAACATACACATAAACACACCATAAAATAAACAATTAGTGAATCATTTGTGTATGTTTGAAAGTAATGCATTAATATTGGATACCTTTCCCATAAGATATAGATGGAATATAGGTCATTATGATAACTTGGATGGGAGGGGGAATATAATATAAAAGAATGGATGTCTAAGCTGGATACAAATGCCCCATGCAAGTGGATGCTACCTACATAATCCATGTTAGGAATTAGTCATAACATGGATATATTAGTGAGTTTAGGTTTATACTCTACAATTAAATATTAATTAGTGTATAGGTTTATTCAATAAATAGGTGAGTTTATTGATGTAAGTGATTTTTTGTAATAAATCACGTGTGATATTATAAGAGATATTTCAAGATTGTTAGTTGTTAGTTGTTAGAAAAACTAATCAATTATTAGGGAGTGATGTTATAATATTATTCATTTATATTTTACTCTTGTTTAATAAAATTATGTTGTCAATATTAACCAAAAAATCTTTGTGCCTATACACACCTCAAGCCTTCGACTATCATTGAATATGGTGTAACAACTATATTGTGGATATCCATTCATTTTTACTTAAATCAAAGTGGTTCACTCAACTGGTTATGAAGTAAAACCAACTTAAAACATCCATTATTTTTTTGTTCACCCATTCTTGTATAGTGATAGTAGTCTAATAATGAAAACCACTTATGAAACCCTTAGCCCCTCCATTCACATAATTCTTCCTTCTCTCCATCCCTTCCACTAGATTAATAGTTTTAAACAATCCATTTTGTTCATTATAAGTATTTGTAAAATTAAAAAAAGAACAAAAAAGATAATGATATGTGTGTGTGTGTGTGTGTGTGTACACACACACACACATGTTTATATATATATATATATATATATATATATATATATATCATATTTTTTAGGGCTATATAATTTTTGAATGAGGCATTGAAGGCTATAATAAAAAATTTGTATAATGGATAATAATAGTACATCTAGGGTGTATTATATATTAAAATTCATGTTTTTATTTATATATCTCGACATTCATCTTGAATTGGATCACATTTGTAATATGCATCTCTATGTTTGGAGGCTACATGACCTGATTGCTTCTTCCATGATAAAATTAACCACCACTTAGTTGGTTCTGATCTGGATCATGGACTAACAATTATGCTCTTATATATTTTATTCCATATGGAAATAAACTAAACCTTTGACCCATGCACTATTAATGTTATTGATTTAACATATATTATCTCAAATCCTTAACTCCTAATATGGGTGACAGATTACTTCACAAGCTCCATCACTCCATCTTGGTCAACTTGGCATTTCCATATACCCATGACCTTCTTCATCCCTAACATTAAAAGTGTCCTGAGTTTTGGATTTATAATTTATCTTTTATTTTAGGTATGTTTCATTTTAGGTTTAATTTTTTATGTATTATGGTTTTGTTTCTAAAGTTTATTATTATTATTATTATTATTATTATTATTATTATTATTATTATTATTATTATTATTATTATTATTTAATCCATATTTTTAAAATGTTTAGTGGCATTACTTTTTAAACTCATGGTTTTATGATTTATTTTATATGGTTTTTATTTTAGTTTATAGTTATATTGCATTTTATGTTTATGTTTTAGTTTATTTAATTTAATGTCTTAATAGTTTTTTTTTCTTTATTAGTATTCTTTTCTTATTTAATTTTTTATGGCTCCTTTTGTTTTTTATATTGTTTCATATTTATAATTTGTTACCAGTCAAGTTTCAATTTTGTTTTCAAAAATAAAAATAGTTGTTACTCTTATTTATCTTTTCAAGTAAGTTTCATAGTATTTGAGTCAAAGTTCTAAAATAAGCCTTGAAATGCATTTTGAATATCTAGATCCTCAATGTATGTAATCAAATACATTATTGGTTGAAACTGACATTCAAATTTCCTACCCCATGTTATAACTGAGGGAGGGAATGTTAGGAATTAATCATAACATGGATTAGTGAGTTTAGGTTTTTACTACACATAATTAAATATTAATTAGTGGATAGATTAATCAATAAATAGGTGAGTTTATTAATGTAATTGATTTGTTGTAATAAATCACTTAGTTATATTGTAAGAGAGATTTTAGGGTTGTTAGGGTTTATTTTTTATAAAAACTAACCTATTATTACAAATTTATGTTAGAATATTATATATATATATATATATATATATATATATATATATTTAAATGTCTTGTTTTAAAAATTTACGTTGCTGAGACTAACCAAGAAATCTATGTGCCTGTGTACACCTTGAGCCTTTGACTCTCACTGAATATGGTGTAACAACTACATTTGGTATTAGAGTAGGTTTGTGTGGCATATATAATAAATTTTGGATATCCATTCATATATGCTTCAATAAAATTAGTTAAATTAACTGGATATGTAGTGTAACCCACTTGTAACAGTCATTGTTTGTTTGTTCACATGTTTTTGCATATTGTTAGTAGTCTAACATTGAATACTAATTAAGAAACTACTGGTTCCACCATTCACCTAAATTTTTCCTTTCTTCAACCCCTTCCACTCCATTCACATTTTTAACACTCCATTTTTTTCATTGTATGCAATCATAAAATAAAATTTTTAAAAAAATGATGTATATGTATATGTGTGTGTGTGTGTGTGTGTTATATTTTTAGGGATTTATAATTTTTGTATGAGGTATTTAAGGCTATACTAGACCATTTATATGAGGGATAATAACATTAAATTAATGGCATACTATATATTAACATGCATGCTAGGATTTATGTTGCTCTACATTCATCTTGCATTGGATCACATTCACAATTTGCATATTTGTGTTTGGAGGATACATGACTCAATTACTTCCTCCACAGAAAAATTAAGAACCACCCACCTACTTTCAATTTAGCTCATAGACTAAATTTTTTTCTCTCGTATATTTTCTTCCATATGGAAATAGACTAAACCTCTAACCTATGCACCATTCATGTAAAGGATTCAATACAGATTATCTCATATCCTGAACTCCTAGTATGTGGTGGACAATTACTTCACAACCTCCATCACTCCATCTTGGTGAACTCAAAATTTCCTCAAACCCACAACCTTCCTCCTATATAGAAATAAAAGAAACGTAATTTTAGGATTTATATTTTATTTTAGGTATGTTTCATTTTCGGTTTAAATTTTTAGATTTCATGTATTGTGGATTTTTTTATAAATTAGTATTATTATTATTTTATCTATGTTTTTTTAAAGTTTAGTGGTATTATTTTTTAAATTCATGGTTTTATGATTTATTTTATATGGTTTTTATTTAATCTTATAGTTAAATTATGTTTTATGTTTATATTTTAGTTTATTTTCATTTAATGTATTAATATTTTTTTCTTTATTAGTCTTCTTTTCTTATTTATTTTTGTAGGGCTCCTTTTGTTTTTTGCTTTTTTTGTATTTATAATTTATTTTTTAATTTTTTACAAGTATATATATATATATATATATATATATATATATATATATATATATATATATATATATATAATCAAAAATATAAAGAGTTGTTAATTTTAGTCATTTTTTAAAGTAAGTGTCATAGTCTTTGAGTCAATGTTCTAAAATACACCTTAAAAGACATTTATATTATTAGGTTCCTTAATGTTTGTAATTGAATGTACTATTGGTTGAAACGAACATTCAAGTTTCTCACCCCATGTTAGAACTAAGGGGGGAATGTTAGGAATTAGTCCTAACATGGATATATTAGTGATTTTTGGTTTTTACTCCACATAATTAAATATTAATTAGTGGAGAGGTTTATTCAATAAATGTGAGTTTATTAATGTAAGTGATTTGTTACAACAACTCACGTAGTGATATTTTAAGAGAGATTTTAGGGTGGTTTGTTGTTAGAACAAATAAATTATTATTAGGGAGTGTTGTTAGAATATTATTCATATATATTATAATATCTAGTTTATTATAATTATGTTATTGAGACTAACCAAGAAATCTTTGTGCATGTCACACATTAAGCCTTCAAATCTCATTGAATATGGTGTAATAACTATATTCGGTATCAGATCAGGTTTATGTGGCTTATCTGAGCATTATGTCTCTTAATTCATTGATTCTTAAATAAAAGTGGTTCTTTCAATTGGCTATGTAGAAGCTATTATTTGTCTGTTCATAGAATTTTTACATATTGCTAGTATTCTAACAGTGTAAACCACTTATGAAACCCATTGCTCCATATTTCATCTACATTCTTCCTTATCTTTACCCCTTCCACTCCATTCATAGTTTTAAGCAATCCATTTTGTTCACTATATGCATTTAAAAAATAAAAATAAAAATTTAAAATAAATGATGTCTCTAGAAAATATATATTTATATGTATTTTGTATATTTTTTCAGGGCCATATAATTTTTATATGAGGCATTGAAGGTTGTAATAGACCATTTATATGATGGATAATAGCATTGTAGATGGGTAATATTATATCTTAACATGAATGCTTGGATTTATATATCTTGGCATTCATCTTGGACTAGATCACATTTTTAATTTGCATCTCTATGTTTGGAGGCTACGTGACCCAATTGCTTCCTCCACAACAAAATTAACCATTGCCTAAATGCTTTTGATCTAGATCTTGGACTAACAAGTCTACTCTCAGATATTTTCTTTAATATGGTGATAGACCAAAACTTTACCCATTAACCATTCATGCCATGGATTCAATAGAAATTATCTAAGATCTTGAACTCCTAACATTTAGCATCAAATTAATTCACAAGCTATATCACTCCATTTTCGCAAACACTACATTTCTAGAAACCGATGGCCTTCCTCATCCATAGAAATTAAAGAGTCATGGTTTTAGGATTTAGAATTTATCCTTTATTTTAGGTATATTTCATTTTAGGTTTAACTTTTTAGTTTTTATATATTGTGGTTTTGTTTTTATAGTATTATTATTATTTAATATGTGTTTTTTAATTGTAGTAGTATTATGTTTAAAAATCATGGTTTTATGATTTATTTTATATGATTATTATTTAAGTTTGTAGTTATATTAAATTTTATGTTTTTGTTTTAGTTTATTTTCATTTAATGTTTTAATAGTTTTATTCTTTATTATTCTTCTTTTCTTATTAATTTTTGTTGGGATCCTTTTGTTTTTTATATTATTTAATATTTATAATTTATTTTTGAAGTTGTGAGTAAAGTTTTAATTTTGTTGTCAAGAATAAAAGGAGTTGTTAATTTTAGTCATCTTTTAAAGTAAGTGTCATAGTATTTGAGTCAAAGATATAAATTAAGCCTTGAAAGACATATTATGGGGATCCTCAACATTTATAATTAGATGCATTATTGATTTAAATTTACATTTGAAGTTATCATATCGTGTTATAACTAGGGAGGAATGTTAGGAATTAGTCCTAACATGGATATATTAGTGAATTTAGGTTTGTATTCCAAATAATTGAATATTAATTATTGGAGAGGTTTATTCAATAAATAGGTGAGTTTATTAATGTAAGTGATTTTTTGTAACAAATCATGTAGTGATATTTTAAGAAATATTTTAGGGTTGTTAATAATTAGTTGTTAGTTGTTAGCTTTTAGAATAACTATCCTATTATTAGGGAGTGCTAAAATATTATTTGTATATATTTTAATGTCTTGTTTATTAAAATTACATTGTTGAGACTAACCAATAAATCTTTTTTCATGTTCACACCTTGATCTTTTATCTGTCATAAAATATGGTGTAAAAAATATAGTCCAATGGACTTTAGGCAAAATGTAGTTCTCCCAGGGATGTGGGAAAGAATAAAATGATGATAAGTAAGATATTTGATTATAAAAGAAGAATATGAAAAGGTAAATTCATAAAATAATGAAAGCATTTATATAAATAAGGAAAAATGAAATGGAAACAAGATTGGTTGAGCTAACCCAATATACCCCATGTATCGAAGCATTGCCTGCATAGTTTGTGTGGACCTTAGGTCGATGTAGTTCTCTGATAAATATGAGGGAAAATGAAGGAGTGAAAATGGTAATGGGTAAATTATCAATATTGGATAAGAGATTCCCACCTAAAAAATTAGAAAAATGATGCCATATAAAATAGATCCAAAGGCCACTAGCTAATAAGATGACAAAGCAAGTAAAACTTTTGTGGCTTAATATCTCTCATGGAGAATTTAAGCCTCATTTTGCAACTTTTTAATTTTTAGGTTGTTTTTTGGGATGTTAATTTTTTAGGGTTTTTCAAACTATCTTGAATGTTTTTGGGTTCTTTTTCATCTTAACTCAATGGAGAATTATGAGATGCAAAATGGTTTAACTCAAAAAATGACAAGAGTGTGGATTAAGTTGCTCACAAAAAATGGTGAGAGCATAACTTAGGTTACTTAAAAAATGGTGAGAATGTAGAAAAGGGGTGATTGAGTTGGCTTCAAAAACTAAGCATTGCCTACATATTACAAATGGACCTTAAGTCAGTATAGTTCAATCCTATTAGAAGTTACTACGAATCAATAACATGGTTGAAAATAGGAATGGAATATGATCAAAATAAATGGTAAAGGATTTAAAAAGAGGTAAAAGATGCATTAAAAACACAATCATATATGTAAATCATGCATAAACTACTATAAAATAATACTTATCTTGGATGTTATAATGGTGACCAAATTAGAATAATTTTGCTTGAGCTTTCATCTGATTTTTGGCATCTAGAATTATATGTTATACTAATAAATAGGAATCAAGATCAAGAATGGTAATAAGATGATGGGATAAGATCAATATAGACTAACTCAATTAGAAAAAGGGATGAAAATAGAATATCTTTAGGTCATACCCCAAAATAAGGGTCCTTATAGATAATGTTTAAGAAAATAAAGTGTAAAAATACTTGATATGCATAATATTTATGGTCTCTTCTAGCTACTCACCATCTAGTGTAGTTAATCTATATGATCAAGATACATAGTTTTTTATGATGATGAATGGGCCAAACCAATTAGGACCTAATTTTCCCTTATTATCATGGGTGGCATTGGTATTATTTTGATTTTTTTAGGGCCAGATCACCAATTTCAAAGTATCTATGTTTGATGTTTTTTTTGTAGCTATGATGCATTATGTTCTAGTATGCCTAGAAATTGTTTAAACAAGCTACCCATTTTTTATCAAGTAGGTCTAATCCTTAAAGATGAGAAACTCTATATTCTACCTCATTAATGATATTATCTAATGAAATGTGCAAGGAAGGCAACTTGATCTTGATAAGGAGAATAAAGAGTATTATGTGGCTCTTATTGGGGTGTGGGTATTAGTATGATAGGCATAGAGGATGGGAAATAATTTTAAATTATAACCACATTAAAAGACATTAATAGTATATTTAATAAGTTGGATTGGGTTTTTATTAGATGTGTCATCTTGGCCATTGTTTTGAATAAAATAGATAGTGGGAAAGTGTTACTTGATCTAGTATTTGGCACAAAGGGCTTTGAAATCCCTATTTTTCAAGGAGTTAGAATTTTCATAAATGAGGTTAGAGGGAATGCCAAAATGACACATGAGATGGTTGAGGATGAATTTTGAAATATTCTTCCTAGGTACATAAGTGGAATGGCTTCAAGCCAATTTATTAACTATTTAGTTGTATTAAGGATATGTTTATGTCTGTTTGATGAAATAATATTGATTTTCCCTATGAGATTGAGTTCCCATGTGGAAAATGGCCATGATGTAGTGATCAGATAAATTGGATAAGATATTGTATAAATAATATTTTCATGCTTTTGACAAGCCACAACTATTTTTACATAATCACATACATCAACTTCCATAATGGGCTAGTAATACCCTATATGTAAGAGTTTTTAAACAAGGACTAATACATTAATGTGGGCCACAAAAATACCTTCATGTAAATATTATATCCTAACATTTTTCACCCTATGAGATTTTTTAATGCCTCTCCAAAATTTTCTAATAAGGGATTACCTTTAAGCATGTGGTTTGCCTATATTAGAGATAAACCTCTAGGTTAAAGGGATAGCTCCCTTGATTATCTTTAAAGATCACATACTACACTAGACAAATAACTATTGGGGGTGAAACGGGAAGAAAGAAACTAAAATTAACCTATGTTAATGAGGTGATACACCAAAGATAATTCCACAAACACACTTGCATAGGCATTAAAAAATAAGGCTACTAAAATTGACATAAACTCTATATCCTTCTATCATAAGTATTTCTCATAGAGGTAGATTACTATGCATATATAGAGGTGGGTGAATAGAAGGTCTGATACTAGACACTACTAGTCCCTCTCACATTTTAAGACACACTTAAAAAATACATACACTTTATGAAACCTATTAGAATAGATATCACTCACTCAAAACATGCAAGAGCAAAATTAAATCAAGGATAAGACAATCATCACTTGTCAAACACATAAACCACTTGACACACTTAGGTAAGATATTATAGAGAATAAATCAACTTCATAATATTATTCAAAGGTAAAATAAGTTTCCAAATTAGTAGGGTTTCCCCATGCTAGGTGTGTAGTAGATACAAATGTCGAAATGGCTTGCATATATAAAGCATATAAAAAAAGAAAGAAGTGAAGATGAACAGTCACAAGGACAATCATCAAAACTTAGGAACCAATTACCAAGAAAGATAAATAAGTTTAAAATAGGTCAATAAGATGTCATGGATAAGTTTCCTCCTAAAGATCATCATTCTCCTTCAAGTTGGCATAAAGACCCTTCACTATCCTTCTTGAAAATGCCTTTTTTGATTGAGTCCACTTGAATGTCTAAAACTACCATAGGGGTCTCTGACACATTTTTATTATACTAAAAAGTTGGAAATAATATTTTAACATACCTCATATTCCCTTCAATTGATAGCCTCTCCTACACCACTTATTATTTACTATCTGGCAACCACTAATTTACCTTCTAAGCCTTAAATCCTACACTTGTCATTTATGTGGCCTATACCTACTCAATAAGACTCATTTAAAAGGTGTTATATAAATCAATTAGACCCTATTTATCCTTTATTATATCATAAGCTTTGAAAATATTCAACATCACTCTTCTCATATTCATACTAGATAATCACTTCTCCTTCTCACTATCTGTCTAAGATCCCTATAGTGATCAACTCAATAGAGATCCTTTCATCCATCAATGAGTTTTAAAATGAGTATGGGTAATTAGAATAATTCTCTACACACCTCCTTCAAATAATTTCATCTACTCATTCCCTTTTGCACCATGTTGATACCTAAATGTGTACGATAGGTGCCCAGAGTGTTTAAGAAACACATCTCATTTTAGAATTATAAATTTTTAGAGTATGAGTTGTATTTTATGATAATATTATTATCCATGTTAGAATAAAGGTAAAAAAATTATTGTTTCACAATATTTATATTAGTTTGTGGTTGGGAGCCACTGTGGCCTACAAATATTTATAATTAAGAAGATGACCTATGATAATTAAGGTGAATTATGCTTAGTTCTAAGTCTAAAAATAAAATAGGATGGACATATACAATGAAGATTTAATCTAAAGTGAATTGTTTAAAAAGGAAGCAAAAGGGAGGGTTGGATAGAGAAGAAAAATATGTCTGATCTTTATCTCAGACATTATGTAAAAGTTTAAATATTTCCCTAGTATGCACTTGAAACCAATATCTAAAGTAAATTAGCTTAATCTCAAATAAAAACATATATCAAGTGAACTTTTGAGGAAGATAAGAAATGATGTAAATAAGAAAAAAAATTACTTTAAAGATTTACTACTTTAAGTAGATAGTTGATGCACATCCATAGATGTAGAGAAAATAAAATGAAGCAAACTAAGGAACATTTAATTAACCTATCATTAGCACAAGTTAACAATTATACATTAAAATGTAAACATGAATAATCCACAAGAATAATTCAAATCTGAAATTTAGAATAGACAATTGAGAGAGTAGCCATGTAACAATTCACACAAATAGAATGAGATAGTCCTTTCAAAATTATCTATTTGCATTAGTTGCTAAAAGTTTACACTATTTTTTAGCTCCAAAATCTCCATCCTCTTATATAAATGATATTACTCATTCTATATATTTTAGTAAAGTATGTTGGTTAGTCATATCAAATTAAAAGTGTACAAGTGTAAGGATAGATGTCCTTTCTATAAAAGTTTATAGAATATACTAAACCTTTCCTAGGGGACTAACCTATAGGCAATGTGCCTATAAAAATTGGGCATTCCTTTACAAAGAATATTCTATTTAAAAATTTTACGAAGTTACTATAAAGAGAATATTTCTAACTTTTACTCTGGGATCCTTATGTTGATGAAGTCCTCTTTTGTTGTTTCGTAGCCTATAAGATTTCCAACCTATAATATTACTCACTAATAAATTAAATATACACCACTCTCTTTAGTAAAATATCCTTTTCATGATCCTCTAGGTCTTTAAGGTTCATTTAAAAATTCTTCGTATCTTGTATAATGCACTTGCCATCTCCCATTTTATCCTTGAATGATAGAAGTGAGCCCATGAATTTGTTGTTGCCATCTATTGTCTAGTTTTTCCCCTATTTTATTACTTCCTACATGAACCAAAAGGTCATGTGCTTGAATTCTTCATAAATTATGTGACCCAATGGGATGAGGGTTATGGGATCCTTTATCAAGCTATCTAATATATGAGATGAACTATCTTCCATCTACTTAAAGTCTTTGGCAAGGTCATCCATTAGTTTGAACTAGATATCCAAGGCCTCAATCTTGTCAACTAATATGGTAATGGCCATATTCAAATGTGCCCTACTGATATTTCTAAGTTTTGGGACTAGATTTTTAGACAAGGCCTAAATCAATTCTTTTACTTGAAGACTTGTAGCTTGTCATTGGATAATTTGGCATGTTACTTTAGAGATTTGTTTCTCTATTTCTCTTTGTTTGGTCTTCATTGGATTTAAAGAGTTGAATAGGTCCACCATGGTGTCCTCAAACTTTTTGAATTTATCATCATGAATTGATAAGATAGAATACTCTTTTAAATTATTTTTTCCCTATAATATGCCCTTGATCATTGTTTGCAATTGATCACTTTGAGCCTAGGTCACTTCAAGAATTCTTCTCCTAAAATAGATTATATTATCCTAGCTTCTACCCTGCCACTAGTGTTAGACCAAAAAGAGGCTCTACATTTTGAAAGGTGAACTATTCACCTTCAACCATGGCTTTATTATTAATGACTCTTTCAAAGCTAGCAGTCAATGCATTGAACTGAATTCCCACTAATGATTTAGTCACTTGAAGACTATGGATCTCAACTTATGCTCCACTTGAAGTTCCAAGATCATCCACCTATGTTCCACTTGACTCTCCAAGGGTAGTCAAATATATCTCTTTTTCCTATTATTGTAATTCCATAATCTAGGGATTGAGTTCATCATGCACATGGATGCTAATAAAATTTGTGATAGTGCAATGATGGTGCATGGTGGAAACCTTTTATTTATTTCCATATATAAAGTATGCTAGATTGGAAGGGACATAAATTGGATTATATTTACTAAATAAATTGAATTCACTCCAAGGTTGAGTGAAAGTCAGCTTGGCCTTCTTTCCTCCTGCCTAAACTAGAGCCAACTTAGCTTTACTTTTGGGTTGGATTGCGACTAGTACCAAGTATAAAGATTATTATTTTACTTTTTCTTCCTTTAATTCCTCTTTAATTTGGGACTAAGGTTTTTCCATTTTTACTTATTCTTCATTTGATTCATAAGTACTAGCTAGTGCTTTTAAGGCATCCTCTATTATCTCGTTAGGATCCAATGTAATTATGTCAATCTCTTCAATAAATGAATCTAGTTTAGGTTGAGCTAAGGAAGATGCCACTTCACCAAGCCTCCTCTCCTCAAGTCTCTTTTATTTTATACCTTGTGTAGACTAATGAGGTATAAAATATGGTCCTAGTAATAAATGGTAGTGCAAACTCCCTATTTGCCATAAATTTTCACTTGGATTATTCTCTCTTAGTAGTCTAGCTTTGAGCTTGATGTTAGGATTGCTTAATTTTACCAAGACTTATGTGAATGAGGAATCTTAGATGTACATTATATCATGGAAACTAGAGTGATGTTCATAAGTCATGTTGATGTGCTTGGCCTTCAAATGTTTTATAACCCTTTCATAGGGGTCCCATTGTCTCATCTCATGAATCGATAAATTGAAGGAGGACCTATGCCTGGAGATAGTTTCTACATGGTCCCAATTATAAATTATGGTCCTAATAATAGTTAAGGGAAAGGAATGGATCAATCCTTTCCTTTTGATTTTACACAAGCTATATATACCATGTAATAATTTATAAGCTACCAACTACTCTGCCAACTTTGTGGGTATATGGATTGGTAACCTAAGGGGTTGGTTCATAGTTCCTTCTATCTAGATTATAATGCAATCTTGATATATCCAAATGTCCCTAATGAGATCAGCATACTTATTGATTAAAGGGCTGACCCTCATCACAAGGATCCTTGTAATGGCTTTAAATAAGGTTAGGTATACACAATCACATATAAACTAAATATGTTTCTCATACTTGAATACATGTAATTTAGAATAATACTGAGAGACTATTTTCCTCCCACTAAGTGACCATTTTTTTAGGTTACATATTTTTTTAGTGGATAAAAAGGTATCTAGAAGATAAGACATCATATAGAAATGGTTTTTAGTTTTCTTCTTAATTATAGAGAATTATTATTTCAAGAAGATATTGGTCATCTCTCTAAGAGGGGGAGTAAGTCATTTATCAACAATGAAATATATAAAGTTGAGAATTTTTTTCTAAAATAGGTGGTGGAGGACCTTCCAGACAATCTATTCAATAATGTCATAATCATCCTAATATTAGCCCCAAATTAGACTATCAAGGTTCCTCCATTGAGGTCAGATATTACCTAGGTTCTTAAATATAACCATAGGGAAAAGATAGTTTTTAGATCATTCTTTACTGGAACATTATTTGATTATGGGTAAGTACACGTGGGGCTTGGGTAGCTTATAGTAATTTTTGAATGCAATAGGGGAGACATAAGCAATTTTTTTAAAATTATGCTCATGTACTATCATATCCTGATTAATTTTGCAATCCTTAAAAAATAGGATCAATAACATCAATGCAATTTAGTAACTCTAGATTTACTACCACATAATGAATATTTGTTATTTAAATTGTGAGAAGGTCATCGTATCTCTTGTTGATTGATACAATCTTTTCATCCTCTTTTTTAATGGTTGATAGATCTTTAATGGTCTATAAAAGCTTGGACCAATTATTATATCTAGTGTTCAAGGCTACAAAATCAAATTTAGTATCTTTGAATACTCTCCCTCATAAATTCGTAATCAAATGGAGCTCTTTCTCCTCTCTATGTTATTTTCTAGCCACCATTACTATGAGTTATTTTAAATTCTCACTAGTGTTCTATAATTTACCTCTGGATTATTTTGCACTTGCTCAGGAGGTAATTAGACTCTCTTAGGCTTGATTATGATGAATTTAAGATTGAATTAGGGTTTTCTAGATGTTTAGGGTTTTTATATAAGTATTTTTGAGATTTATTGGTGATGGTTTTTTGAGATCAAGTGAGTTTATTTCTTGGATTTGATTTAGACATTGGCATTTATAACTTTGCCTTTTATATGCTTATAATATCTTTAAATTTGTCACTTTCTATTGATATGGCATCATCATGGCACTTATGTGGTATTTTAATGGTAATCCACTCATTAAGATTTAAAAATTGACAATTTTCTCTTGAAAAAATTACTTCATCTTGCTCCTTTAGATCATTATGCATTGATCAACATGAATCATTGATCTTGATCCCAATATTTGCATGCTATTGGTCATTATATATACTTGGATTTGAGGTCATACCACTTTGTAGTCTCACAGGCCTTCTGAGCTCTACATCTTGTCATCCTTGCTGCTTAACATGTTCTCACCATATAAGAGCTCTTTTGAAACTTTGACTCAGCCTTAATCCATTAGATCAATCATGGTTGAGTGAATTTAGGCCATATATCCTCTAAAGATTCCCAATGCTTAAGTTAGTATCAAGATATATAAAAAACTTAGGTTATAAACTTTAGACTATGATTTTATTTCATGTTAATAAACATCAAATAATCTTTAGCCTAAAATGTTTAAGCTAAGCTTAAGACATAGTAAAAAGGGGAACCCAAATAATAATGACTTAATGTAAGTCTTTTAACCTAAGGTTTTATAGTATTAATAAACACTATAAAACTTTAGGGTAAAATCTCTAGGCTAAGTCTTAAAATAATGGGACCATGTATTAGTTATATCGAGCCAATAAAATAAACCAAAATATCATGGGATATATAGGGACCAAACACAAGATTTTATACTAAGGTTTGGTCAAATGTTTAAAAACATGGTTATGTCTTATGATAATATTTAAGATAATTCTATGGTGTTTATAATTATTCCACATAGTTTTACATAGTCTATGATAGTCAAGGGTTAATAAAAGATCGATGAATCCTAATCATGTTTATTTTCCAAATGAGGTCCCATTAATCCTAGAACTTGAATATAAACATGTTCATTTATCCAAATGAGATTGGTTTATAAGATTAAATTTTATGGCGTCATAGACATCAATAATGGCCTCATAGACATCAATTAACAATCATTAAAATGTTAATGTTCAGCTCACAAAATTAACCATAGGGACTAAAATTTAAAAGTCTCATAGATGTCACTCAATTGATTTGTGCAAGAACATAAAATTTAAGTTATATAAATAGTATGTCTCATACTAACTTTGAATCAATACATGTCATTTGATTGATTTTCCCTAAGTAAATGTGGGTTGTTGATTATGATCTGGGCAATCAAATATAATCAGTTCTTGTAGTCATAAATGGATCAAATTAGCTCAGGGATACTTTATAATTTAGTAAAAAGTATAACATAAGTATTTAACATAGGTCTTAAAACATAATAAAATGAATACCCTTTAAATAGTTAAAGTCATAACATAAGTTTTATCCTAAGGTTTTATTGTGTTGATAAATACAATAAAAAACATAGGGTAAAACTTAAGCTAAGTATACATTATAATAAAAAGCGACCCAGTTTTATCCATGATGATCTAATTCTATTGGATACTTAGCATCTATGTGAATGTAGTCCATCAATCCTACAAATAATCACATAGTTTGAGTGAAGGCTCAGAGACATAAGACTTAGGATAAAGTCTTAAGACTAAGGTCTTATTTGTGTTAATAAACATGAATGGGGCTTTAGGATTAAAACATTAGTATAAGTTAGAAACAAGAGGGAGCATGTGAATAATAAAGTATGACTAGGTTACGAATATAATAAAAGGAGCCTACAAACATTAACATTAGACCATTTTAGAATAAAAGGGGACAAATGGCTCAAGATATAAAAGAGACCTAGTATATAATTTTTAGACTAAGGTTGGGTAAAATTTTTAAAAACATGATTTAACTTCCATATAAAAATTCAAATAAGTCCATATCATATTAAAAACTTCCTATGTAACTCTATTCCCACCAAAATTGAATTTTAATTAGGGGTCTAAGTTACGGTTTTTAAATTAGGGTTTCAAGAAGCTTGAACATGGATTCAAATTGACATTTAACAAACTAAAGGTTAGTAAAAGGTCAAAGTAAGATTAAATAATTAAAATTATGAAACAAAAACATGGTCTACCTCTAATGGACATTTGTTATACCTATAACTTGAAATAAAAAGATCCAAAGTTAGCAAGCTTTAGACAAGGTTAAACAAGAGATATGATCAAGAAAACCAATTAAAACATGATGTGGATGATCTTAAAATATGAAAAATGAGAAAAACATGGTAATGATGTTATAATCAAATGTATTTTTTATTTTAAATCATACATTTTCATTATTTTAACACAAGGATCCCAAAATTTTAGAAATGGGGGTATGTTGACTTTAACACACCCATAAAAAACTTCAAAAATTAAAGAAAGCCTTGAATTAGGCCTATCTATATAAGTGATAGTATGGATAAGTTAGATGTTAGGGATACAAGGAGAGTTCTAGACAAGTCCAAACTAGTTTCAAGACCAATTGACTCCTCAAAGAATTTCCTACAATATCTTTCTCATCAAGTTCACACAAGTTTTTTAGGTCTCTTAGCTTCTTAATGTTGATTCATAATGGTTGGATGTTCAACCCTTGAATAAATTCCAAAATTTTGGAGTATAATAATCCTTTCAAATATCAGTACCTACTTGAGGTCTCGTACACACCCATTGTATAGATACGAGTGAATGAAACTACCTCTCTATCTCTTTGAATGCATTATAATTACCCCTAAGAGAAGGTTAGGCCAAAATGATAACTCTTATGTGTTTTCCTAAAAAAAAATGAGTCTAATATGTCTTAAAATTTCCATTTAATGTTATCAAACTATCTAGGAAGTTCATATGGTCATATGAATCAAGTCGTATGCCATGAGGTTTTAGGCCTAGTTTTAGACCTAATAGGCCTAGTCTATGTATATGAGTTCATGACCACCTATTTATTCTCCAATAAATATAAGTGACTTTCCATGATTTTTTACATATAAATCAACTCTATAAATCCTCCCATAGTCATCCTTATCTCCTTATTTCATCCTTTTATCATTCACATGCTAAGTCTATAGACTACATTGTTCAGGGAGTGCCTCTAGATTAAGATAGAACATAGAGCATTCTTGCTACCAGTATGAATAAAATGAGATTGTATGGGTCTTTATCAGGTCATTAGGACCATATTTACAAATTTTCAATGTTAGATCATTTTGAAATAACCCTTTACACCTCAAACTCTCCAAACTAGTTTTTAGGATTGTTAAATTTAAGTCCCATGAATAGTATGTCCCATAGTAACTTTGAATTGATACACATCATTTGATTGATTTTGATCAAGTAAATGTGGGTCATTTACTATGATCTAAAAAATAAAATATATTTGGTTTCTATAGTCATAAATGGATCAAATTAGCTTGGTAATAATTTAGAATTTAGTCCAAAGTATAGCATAAGTCTTTAACATAGGTCTTAAAATGTAATATAATGAAGACGATTTGAATAGTTAAATTCATAACATAAGTTTTATCCTAATATTTTATTTTATTGATAAGTACAATAAAAAAACTTAGGTTAAAACTTAGTCCAAGTCTATGTTATAATAAAAAGGGACCCATGTCGATCCATGATTATCTCACTCTGTTGGATCCTTAACATTCACATGAACACATACTATCTATCCTATAAAAAATCACATGGTTTGAGTCAAGGATCAGAGACATATAAGACTTAGGATAAATTCTTAAGACTAAGGTCTTATTTGTGTTAATAAACAAAAATGGGGCCTTAGGATTAAGACATTAGTCTAAGTTAGCAATAAGAGGGACCATGCAAATAATAAAGTAGGACCAATCTGGGAACATAATAAAAGGACCCTACAAACATTAATGTTAGACCATGCTAGAATAAAAATGGAAAAAGGGCTCAAGATATAAAAGAGATCCAGTATATAATTTTTAGACTAAGTTTTAGTTGAATGTTTAAAAACATGACTAAACCTTACTATAAAAAATTAACCGAGTCCATATCATATTAAAAATTTCTTGTGTAACTCTATTCCCAACAAATTTGAATTTGAATGAGGGGTCTAAGCTAAGGTTTTTTAAATGAGAGTTTTAGGAAGCCTAAACATGGATTTAAATTGACCTTTAATAGACTAAAGGTTAGTAAAAGGTTAGATTAATATAAAATCATTAAAATTATGAAACCCAAACATGGTCTACCTCCAATTGACATCTATTAGACCTATAACCTGAAAGAAGAAGATCCAAAGTTAAAAAGCTTTAGACAAGGTTAAACTAGAGATATAAAAAAGTAGACCAACTAGAACATGGTGTGGATGATCTTTAAATATGAATAATGTGAAAAACATGGTAATGATTTTTAGATCAAATAGATTTTCATTTTTAAACCATAAATTTGCTTAATTTTAACAAAAGGGTTCCCAATTTTTAAAAATAGGTGTATGTTACTTCAATAGATGGTGACTTCTAGGAGAAACATAGCAATATGTTAGAATTTAGAGACTCTTGTTTAGACAAATAACTAGATTACTTATTCCACTTTATCAATAGCCTTATCAAGATCAATTTATGGTTAAAATAAGCCTTACACCTAAAGAATTAGGATTAAACATCAAAACATAGCCATGTTGTATGTGTGTTTTGATTCCACTTACTATTTTCCATGGGGTTTAGGGAGTAACTTCCAGGTTTCATGCCTTTAACCATTAGAATTGACTTGTAGCACATTTAGATATCCATTAAGAATCATGATTTGGTTTGGGAGGGCTTGGGCATTTCTATACCAATAGCTAGACATTCATAATCCTGATAGAGATATGTTTGGCTTTGCTTAAGGCCTTATTCCACTACTAAATAGGTGTTCATAGCCCTCATGGAGATTACAAAAATCACCTTTTCTTGGAAATCTTTTGATTTTTCAATAATATCTTATTTTTTATATCTTTTAGGATTTCTAACAAAGCTTGGGAACTAAGTTAGCTAGGTTTAGGAATTTGGCCAAATTTTTGATATTTAGGTAATCACCTATGGTTCCAACCTTTATCCTAGGCAAAGATAGTTGTTTAGTGCAAACATGTCTATGCCTGAATAATTCAAGCATTCATCCCATGTGTTCAAAAAATTTTAATACCATGTTTATATCAAAATAATGTTTAAGTTATTATAGAATAGTTAACCTAACCAACAATCCTTACTATTTTCTTTAAATTATAAAATTAAGTACATGTTTTAAAGCAATGATCAACATTTGCTTAAGATTCATACCTGCATTCCTAAAATGTGGATTTATTAAGCAATTAGAATGAACTTTGAGCTGATTTTTGTCCAAAAATACTTATTATGAGAAAGGAACAAAGTAGAGAAAGTAAAAACACAAAACAGAAAGCAAGGAAAGTACAAATCAAAGGAAAATCAAATAAATATATGTACAAAAAAGGGATAAGAAAGAAAGGACATAACAATATAAATTATCCTACCTATACTAACTCTAACTATTATTATAGTTTTCTCCATGAAGACCCCAGGTGGAGCAGTGCAAAAGTAATGCTTGAGGTACTGTCCACTGGTGGGCAGTGTGAATTTCACTCCTTGTAGGTATTTCATTTTAAATTTATTAATTCCAAGTGTCTCAATAATCTGGTAGGGACCTATTTATAGAGGTTTGAACTTTTCATATTTACCTTTATGTTCAAATACCTTTTCCCAAAGAAGAACTAAATCCCCTTGCCTAAACACCTTTATATTTCATCGCTTGTCAAACCACCTTTTCACTATGGTTTGGTGATTTCTAAAATTAGTAAAAGCCTCTTCTCTAGGATCCTTCATCTAAATAATATCAAGTAACCTTGAATTTTCCAAGTCTTGATCATCCCCCATATACTCTTGCAAGAACTGATATGTTGGTAGCTTGAGTTTAATGGGTATTATAGGCTATAGGACATACACCAACAAGAAGTGTGATGCCTTGAGATCCTACTTGACCCTTGTTCTATCTACCCAAAGGGCATATTTGAGAATCTTTTGACATGTTCTAGGATTATCTATAATCAACTTATTTATTGCTTTCATCAAGTTCTTATTGGTTGATTTAGATAATCCATTACCTTGAGGGTAATTGTTGGATGAGAATTTGAGAATAATACTACTATCATATGCCCATTCTATCATTTCAATGGATATGAAAGTAAACCCATTATCATATACTAGAGAAACTAGAGTTCCAAATCTGATGCATATGTTTTCTTCTAAAAAGGTGATCACCTGTTTAGTTTTGCATTACTTAGTGTCCATTACGTCAGTCCATTTGGTGTAGTAGTCTGTGGTAGTCAAAACATATTTGTGACCTTCTAATGAGTTGATTTTGATTACCCCCATGAAATCTAGTCCCTAATGAGTAAAAGGTTTATCCACCATAACTAGATGTAGTGGCATGATTGCCTTAGGCTCTTTTGTGTTGAAGACATGACATGAATGGAATCATCTTACATACTTATGGGCATCCTTGAGTATTGTGGTATATTAGTAACCATATCTAAGTATTTTATGAGTTGTCCTTCTAGATACATGTCCACTTCCCATGTTCTCATGAAAAGTGCTCATGGTCTTAGCTATTTCTTCTTTAAATACATACCTCAAGTAAGTGACTTCAAAGTTTTTTCTATAAAACACTCCATAATTAATTAGGTAGTGGAATACCTTGAGTCTTAGGGATATTCTTTATTCCCTAGTCATACTTGTAGGACAAGTGCCATTGATTATTAGATTAATAATAAGATCATAACAATCATTGAACTAAAATATTTATTGTTCAACCTACATGACACTTATCTTAGGGTTAACATTAGCAATAACTTACATCAGACCTTATCACCTTAGCAATTTTGTAGTCCTCATCTCAATGTCATATTCCTAAATAATAGACATCCACTTACCTCTCCTTTCTCATAATTTATTTGGGTTTAGCATGAGCTGTATAGTAGGGTTATGTAGAATGTCCTGAACTTTATTCCTAAGGATGTAGTGCCTGAATTTCTTCATTGATTTAGCTAATGCACATGCTTTCTTATCAATCAAAGAATAATTAAACATAGCATTTTTAAATTTTGTGGTCATGAAAGAAATTGGATGATCAAATCCATCAATTTTTTGAGTTAAAACTATAAACATAGTATGGTCAGAAGTAAAGGAGTAAAGATAAAAATATTTATAGAAGTTTAGACTTATCAATGTTGGAGATTGACCAATTACCTCTTTGATGTCCTTGAAGGCCATCTTAGATTCCTCATTCCATGAGATGTTGCCATAATTTTTCACCATATCATTTAAAGGTTTGATAATTTATACAAAGTCACAAATAAATTTTTTTACAAAGTTTATTTCTTCAAAGAATTATTTTAATTATTTCCTATTATTAGGAGGCTCTATTTTTGATATATCTACTCTATCTAGATCTATAGAGATTGCCTCTTTAGTAAATACATGGCCTAACAATTTTCCCTCAATAAAATAAAAAATAATCTTCTTTGGGTAGAGGGAAATCACATACCTTATATATTTTTCAAATACCTACTATAAATACATGATATTGTACTCCCTATTATTAGAAAAAATATTTAGATCATCCATGTATATAATAATACATTTACCTATGAAACCTTGGAAAGCATGATTCATGGCTCTTTAGAATATTTTCCCTACATTTATCAATATAAATAGCATCTCTTATATGAAAATGTGCCCCACTTGGTAGTAAAATCAATATTCATTAATCCTCTTGATTTACCAACACCTGGTTATACCTTGAAAATCCATCTAGAAATGACACCATAGCAAAACCAAAAAAACTTTGTATAACATGGTCTAGAGAAGTCAAAGGATAGTTATCTTTATTAGATGACTTATTTAGATTCCTAAAATCAATGCATAATCTTATTTCACCATTCTTTTTTTTACTGGGACCAAATTGGTGACCCAGGTAGAGTGCCTAATGGGAAATACAATATTGACATCTAACAACTTTTTGAATTCTTTATAAATCATAGGTTCTAAAATAAGGTTGACATACCTCTACTTTTCTCTGAAAGGTTTGTTGTTTTATTTGAAGGATATGGCATGGGTGATGACTTTTGGATCAAAAATATTCAAATCATTGTAGGACCATGCTATTATGTCCTTATAGTTGATCATCAAGTCTTTGGCCCTTTTATTTTAAATGTTTATACATGTTGTGCCAAAATTAACTAGAGGTTGATCTTAAGGTCCAAGATCAAGTGCCTTGTTATTATTCCCATTTACTTTGGGAATCTTATTTTTCTCAGTTATTTTATCCTGATCAAATAACCTCTCTAAAAAAATCATGCCTTTTTGGAATTTTTTGTCATTTATCTAAATGAATTTGTTTTCAAATCTACCATCCTCTTCAACATAATTCCTATTGGTCTCATCTATTACATGGGCCCCAAAAACTCCTAATTTGGTCATGAAATCTAGGATTTTTGGTCATCACTAAAAATCTATAGATGGTATATATTATATAGGACTGAAGGGCATGGAACCAACTCAATGCTAAAGTTTTGAGAGTCATGGTTTGGCATAAGGTTGGATGGAGATGAGGCAATCTTATTAGTATCCTTTTTCTGCTCCCTAGGGATGGAAACAATTTTAAAAACATCAAAATGTTCCATCAAATCCTAGACTCTAAACTTATACCTCTTGAGATATGATAATTGACACTAGTATTTACTCCTTACCTAATTAACTACATGTTTTGAGTCATCATGAAGAAAGAGATATTTAACCTTATGTTGAATGGAAAATTTTAATCCTAGAATCAAGATTCATACACTACAAGATTATTGGTACAAGGGAACTAAATTCTATAAGCATATTTTAGTTCCTTCCAAATGCGATTGCTAAAAACAACTCCTACTATAGATCCAAACAAACACCTAGCACCATCAAAATGTAATTTCCAAATTCTAGTCAAAGCATTAGAAGTATTAGAATTACATACCTTAGAAGTATCAAGAGTATAAACTCCTAATTTAGAGTTCATCATGTTAATCTCATTAGAGTCTAACATGTTCACCCTTTTATTCATAGTATTATATTTTGTGATCATGTGCTTCATCTAAGGATCTCTTTCCACACTGATTTGATTTGGGACTCATTTCTATGGTAATCACAAATATGTGTTGTTAGTGGACATATATCTATTTAGGGCCTTTTTCCATTCTCTAGTTAACAATAATGCATACGCATCAGGTATGTCTACTACTTAGATATCAATACATTTTTGGAATCTAGGCTTAGAGGTAAGTTTCATATGAACATTTGACAATTCCTTAGTTACCTTGAATCTAGACTTATCTAAATGGGTAACAAATCTATGATATTTAACATGAGTCATGCTAATTTGTTTACAAATACCTAATGGCATAATGTTTATGGATACACTAGAATCTAATAAACAATTATGTAAATTTTACCAAACATTATGACAATAAATAGGAAAGGTGGGGATTATATCTTATATTTATACATAACACCGTTGACATTTTTAGTTTTGTGTGGCCTACTAAGTTTTTTAGAGGACTCCAATAATAGGTTTATTTTCTCAATGATCTATGTCAATTCATGCAATGTAATGTTAGCCTTAATTTTGTTCATGTCTTACATAATGTTATACCTAAATTTATTCGAAGAATTAAATGTATCAATACTATGCTTAGAAGTACTTCCGTTTGGAGGCTTTGGGTCATTATCTGAGGTAGTATCTAGAGGAGTATTGAAGTTTTTTGGAGGTGTTGAAGTAGTCAAGGGCTAATTTTTCTCTTTGTTCCTTAGAGGGTAGGTCTTCTTTAGGAACTGCTAAAAACCATAGACTTCTTTAGGAATATCATTAAGTTCATTATTTTCTTAGAAATGAAGTCAAACATCTCCATCATGAAGGCTTGATCAGTAGATTTATATCTTGATGTACCTAAACCATTATATTTATTAGAAACCACTTTAAATGTATCCAATTATTATTGAAAGGCCTTGAAATCTTTATAAAATTCAATGCAATCTATCTCACCACGCCTTGAAGTGCTATGTACTCTATAATATTCAATAAAAATAATATCAATATGATTTATATCCATTGTTTTCTTAAGAAGACATATTATTCTTATTTTGTTGTAACTGTCAATATGGAATTTGTTACTAGTCCTATTAAACCTTTGGAAATAAAAGTTCCTACCTGAGCTCTATCTAGTATTACCAACTTGTTTTTTCAATTGAATAAAATAAGTGCTTAAATTTTACATTTCCATTTTTAGGTGCCTCAAAATTATGAACCTAATTATTATTAGTACTAATGGTTGGTACCAAAGCTTTATGATCATTTAGATTAAATCCAATTGTAGTATGGTTTAAAAATCCTAAGTTCTAGGTAGGATGAGCATGACTTAAGGGTAATTAGTTTAAATAAGGTATGTTATGGTTTTTATTTGGGAAGACAAATAAGGTAGGCAAATTTGGGTTGACATTAGGAATTAAGCCATCTATCCTTGGGGCTGCATGTCATCATTGATGATTATTGCTTTAGAGTAAGTTAAAGCTAGAGTATTCATAGGTCCAACAACCCTCTTTATGAAAATAGAAGTCATAGGATATAAGGAATCCTTATAGATTTACATAGCTAAAGCATAATCAATCTTGTAAGGATATATGGTTTGGCTATACATATTTTTTATCCTATCATTAAATGTTCTTACTGGTTCATTTGTATCCATTTTGATCATGGTGAATTATCGGTACCATACACAAAGACTAATAATTTTGCCAAATTAGTCAATGAAAACATTATTAAAGTGGTCCCAAATATTAATGTAATTCCTAGGTAAATTAAAAAACCATTCATATTCAACATCTTTAAAATTAAAAGGAAATAGTCTACACGCGACATCCTCATGGACTACATTTGGTAATCTTAATGCAACTTTGAATAACTTAATATAGTTCCTTTACAATTATAATACTAGTAGGACTAAATATTAGCAAATATTTCTCAAGGTTATAGGGAGGGTTATGTACCACATTTGGCATGTTGATAAAAGAACCACCCAGCCAAGCCATACCTTGATTGGGGTTGAATGCATGAGCACCTTGAATTGGTGAAGTTGGCAATGACTTTGAAAGCTTATGCTTAGCTTTGTCCCACCTAGATCTTATATGGACTTATAATTTGATCAAATGTTACTTGGTCTATGAATGAGATCTTGTTTTGAGTCATGGTATTTCTATCTTGATAATTTCAAATCCTATTTCAAATATGATGTATCAAATCAATGTTTATAAAGAACAATGATTAAACTTGCACATTAAGTAAATTTCTTAAAGATTCATATAAAGAATAACAAAGGACTATAATATTTAACTAAATTAGTTTGATAATATATCCTATCATGTAATTATGATTTACCTTTACATATTTTAATCTCAGATAAACTCAATTGAGAAAAGGATTTAAGAATATTTGGTCAAAATAGCTATTACTAACCTCAAATTTGTTGGGTTTAAAATTCAAAAAGTATCTTCACCTCAATCTAGCATATAATTCAAAGAATGTCAATATTTGTCTAAATAAGCACAAAGACTAGGTTTAAACTATGAATATCACCAACCTTTACATGATTATGCTAAAATAAACACAAATATGCAAAGAGTAAAGTGATCTTTAAATAGAATTCTCAAAAACCAGCAAAGATACTATAAATTTACAAAGAATGTGGCCCTCCTTATAATACCAACAAAGCCTTATTATTGATGCCTAAATGTGTAACATAGGTTCCCAGAATGTTTAGGAAACACTTCTCTTTTTAGAATTAAAATCATGAGTTACAATTTGTGATAATCTTGTTATCTGTGATGGAATAGAGGTAGAATAAATGACTATTTCATAATATTTATATTAGTTGGTGGTTGGGAGCCATTGTGGATTACAAATATTTATAAGTAAGAAGATGATATATGTTAATTAAGTTGAATTATTCTCAATTATAAGTATAAAACTAAATTAATATCGACATATACAATGAAGCTTTAATCTAAACTGAATAGGTTTAAAAAAAAGCAAAAGGAAGGGTAGGGTAGAAAAGAAAGATGTGATTGATCTTTATTTTAGACATCATGACAAAGTTTAAATGTTTCCCAGGTATGCACTTTTAACCAACATATTAATTAAATTATCTTAAGATCAAATCAAAGCATATATTAGGAAAAGATCTAAGGAACATAAGAAACAATGCAAATAAGAACTAAGTTTACTTTAAATATTTACTCCTTTAAGTAGATAGTTGGTGTAGATCCATAGATGCAGAGAAAATAAAACAAAGCAAACTAAAGAACCTTAAATTAACCTATCATTAGCATAAGATAATAATTATACATTAAAATATACACACCAAAAATACACAAGAATAATTCAAATATTAAATTTAGAACAAATAATTGAGAGAGAATCCATGTAACATTTCACACAAACAGAATGAGATAATCCTTTTAGAATTCCCTGCTTACATTAGTTGGTCAGAGTTTACACTATATTTCATCTCACAAAAATCCCTCCTATTTTATAAATGACAATACTACTTTTATATATTTTAAGGAAGTATATCGGTCAGTCATATCAAATTAAAAGTGTACAAGTGTAAGGACAAATGTCCGTTCTACAAAAGTTTATAGAATGCACAAAACCTTTCCCAATGGACTAACCTATAGACAATGTGCTTATACAAATTACACATGACTTTACAAAATAATATTTTATTTAAAAATTTTACAAACTTAATATAAAGAGAATTTTCTTAACTAAATTTGGCTATGGGATCCTTGTGTTGATGAAGTCCCCTATTGTTACTATGTAGCATGTAGGATTGTCAAAATATAATGTTGCTCATTGATAAATTAAAGATCCACCATTGGCTTTAGGAAAATATCCTTTTGATGATCCTATTTTTCTTAAGATTATTTTATAACTTCTTCATATCTCATTTAATTCCCTTGGCATCTACCATTTTCTCTTTAAATGATAGGAGTAAGCCCATGATTTTGTTATTACCATGTTATCTAGTTTTGACCCTAGTTTATTACTTCCTACATGAACTAAAAGGTCCTGTGCTTGATATATTCATTATTTATCAGACCTAATGGGATAATGGATGTGGTATCCTTTATCTATCTATCTAATATATTAGATGCTCTATCTTCTAGCTACTTGAAGTCTTTGACAAGGTCATCCATTCTTTTGGACCAATTATCAAGGGCCTCAATCTTGTCAACTAATATGGCCATGGGCATATTCAAATGTGCCCTACTAATAATTATAAATTTTGGGACAATATTTTTAGACAATGCCTTAATCAGTTATTTTACCTAAAGACTTGTAGTTTTCCATTGGCCAACTTGGCCTGTTGCTTTAGACATTTTCTTCTTTATTTATCTTTATCTAGTTTTGACTTATTTTAAAAAGTTGAATAGGTCTGCTATGGTGTCCTCAAACCTTTTTAATCTATACTTATGAATTGATAATATAATAAACTCTTTTAAATTCCTATTTTCTCACAATATACCCTTGATCATTATTTATAGTTGTTCACTTTGAGCCTAAGCCACTTCAAGGATCTTATCCTCAAACATCTTATCTTGTCTTGGCTTCTACCCTAACACTAGGTTTATACCAATAAAAGGATATATCTTTTGAAAGGTGAAATATTCACCTTCAACCATGGATTTTTTCTCAAAGACTCTTTCCAAGCTAGTAGTATTTGGGTTGGATCAAACTCCCACTGATGATTCAGTCACTTGTGGAGTAGGGATCTCAACATGTGCTTGACTTGGAGTCTAAGAGCATCCACCTATGTTCCAATTAACTCTCCAAGGGTATTAAAGCATATATTTCTTTCCTATTGTAATGTCACAATTAAGGGCTTGATTTCATCATGCACATGAATGTTAACATACTTTATGATAGTCCAATGGTGGTGTATTATTGAAACCTTTTGTATCTTACCATATATGAAGTATTTTAGAATTAAAGGGCCATAAATTAGATTGTCTTCACTCAAAAAGTTGACTTCACTCCAAGTTTGAGTGAAATTCAATTAGGGCTTCTTGAATCTTACCTGAATTAGAGCCAACTTAGCTTTCTTATTGTGTTGGATTATAACTAGGAACAAGTCCAAAGATACTTCTTTTTCCTTTTCTTCCTTTGTTTCCTACTCAATTTGGGATTGATGTTCTTCCATTTTTAATTCTTATTCAATCGATTCATAAGCACTAGTTAGTGATTTTAAGGCATCCTCTATTGTCTCTTTAGGATCTAATGCAATTATGTAAATCTATTAAATAAATAAATCTAGTTCAGTCTGAGCTGTGAAAGATATAACTTCACTAGACCTCCTCTCCTTAGGTCTCTTTTCTTCTAGCCCTTATGTAGATTGAGGAGGTCTAGAATATGGACTTGGTAATAAATGGTACCATAGAGTCCCCATCTACCATAGATACTCACTTGGATTTTTGTCTCTTAGTATTCAAGCTTTGAGCTTGTTGTTATGATTCATTAACCTTATCAAGACTTTTGTGAATGAGGAAGCTCAGATGTACTTTATGTCATGGACACCAAGATAGTGTTCATAAGTCATGTTTATTTTCTTGGCCTTAAAATGTTTTACAAACATTTTATATGGGTCACATTGTCTCATCTCATCAATCTATAAATTGAATTAGGACATGTTCCTGGAGATAGTTTCTACATGGTCCCAATTCTAAAGCAAAATCCTACTAATAGTCAAGGGAAAGAAATGGATTATTCCTCTCATTTTTATTTTAGACAAGATATCGATATCATGTAATAATTGGTAAGCTACATCTTGCTCCACTAACTTTATGTGTACATGGATTGGTAACCTAAGGGGTTGTCTCATAGTTCTTCTATCTAGATTATAATAAAATATCAATATAGCTAAATGTCCCCAATGAGCTCAAGATATTTATTTATCAAAGGGTTGACCCTCATCATAGGGATCACTATATTTGAACTGAATATGGTCCTTGTATTTGAATTTATGCAATTTAGAATAATAATGGGAGATTGTTTACCTCCCATTAGGTGACCATTCTTTTAGGCTAGAGATTTTGGTAGTGGCTAGTAAGGTATCTAGAAGATAATACATCATATAGAAATGGTTACTATTCTTCTTCTTAATTTTAGATAATTATTGTTTCAACCAAATATTAAATCTCTCTAAGAGAGGGAGTAAGTCCTTTCTCAACCATGAAATATACAAAGGGGAGCCATATTTTTTCGGTATAGGTGGTGGAGGAGCTTCCAAATAATTTATTCAGTAATGTCATAATAATCCTAATACTAACCCTAAATTGGGTGATTGGTATTTTTATATTGAGGTTAGAGACTACTAAGTTCCTGAATACAACCATGGGATAAGGATGTTTTTTAGGTCATTCTTACTAGACCATTCTTTGATTGTGGGTAATTACACTTGAGGCTTGGGTAGATTATAGTAATTTTTGAAGGCAATTGGGGAGATACAATAAATTAATTTAAAAGTACACTCATGTACTATCATATCTTGATCAATTTTACAATCCTTAAAAATAGGATAAATGACATCGATGTAGTGTAGTACCTCTAGCTTTGCTTCCACATAGTGAAGACTTGTCATTTGAATGGAAATAAGATAATTGTATCTTTAGATAATTGATGAAATATTTTGATCTTCTTTTGTAATAGTTGGTAGCTCCTCAATAGTCCAAAAAATCTTGGAGTAGTTGTTATCTCTAGTGTTCAAGGCTACAACATTAAATTAGGTATCTTTGAAGACTCTCCCTTTCTGAATCCATAGTCAAATAGAAATTTGTGTTCTCTCTATGTTATTTTCTAGCTACCATGACTATGATTTATTTTAAATTATCATTAGCAGTCTTAATTCACCTTTGGATTAGTTTTCACTTGCTCAAGTGCCAATTACACTCTCTCAGGCTTGATTACCATCAATTTATGATTGAATTAGGGATTTACAGATGCTTAGGGTTTTTATACAAGTCTTTTATATTTTAATGGTAATGGTTATTTGAGCTTGATTGAGTTTGTGCCTTGGATTTTATTTGGACCTTCACATTTATACCTTTGCCTTTTCTATGCCCATAAGATCTTTAAATTTGTTAGTTTCCATCGATTTGGCATCATCATGGTACTTATGTCTCATTTTCATGGCAAGATATTCATTAATATTCAAAAATTGATCATTACCTTTAAATAAATATACTTGATCTCACTCCATTGGATCATTATACATTGATCAACATGAATATTTAATATCAATCCCAAGAGTTAAATACCCTTGCTCATTATATATACTTGGATCCAAGGTCATGCCACTTGGTAGTCCCACGAGGCTTCTAAGATCCTTTTTAGCTAACACATTCTCACCACATGATGATTTCATGCTTGCTTAGTGCTCCTTTAAAAGTTTGACTTGGCCTTGTTCCATTAAATCAATCATACCTGAGTAAATGTGAGTTATAGATCCTGCAAAGATGCCCAATGCTTAAGTTAGTATTGGGATATATAAATAACTTAGGTTATAAATTTTAGACTATAATTTTATTTCATGTTAATAAACATGAAATAAACTTTATGATAAAATATTTAAGCTAAGCTTAACATATAGTAAAAATGGGACCCCAAATAATAATAATGTCTTAAAGTAAGGTTTTTAACCTAAGGTTTTATCATATTAATAAACATGATAAAAATTAAGGTTAAAATCTCTAGGCTAAGTCTTATAACAATATGACCCTGCATTAGCTATATCAAGCCAATAAAATAGACCAAAATATCATGAGATATGTAGGGACCAAGCATAATATTTTATACTAAGCTTTGTTAAAATGTTTAAAAACATGACTAAATCTCATGATAATATTTAATCTAAGTCTATGGTGTTTATAATTAATCCCATGCAATTTTACTTAATCTATGATAGGTCAAAGGTTAATAAAATATCAATGAATCTTAATCGTGTTTATTTTTCGAATGAGGTCCCATTGATCTTGTAACACGAAGACAAACATGTTCATTTATCCAAATGAGATTGGATCTTGATCTTAAATTTGATGGTCTTATGGATGCAAAGGATGGACTTCTATATGTTAATTAAAAATCATGAGAATGTCAAATTTAAGCTCATATAGTTATCCATAGGGGCTAAAATTTTATGGCTTCATGGACATTAATTGATGGTTGCAAGAATGTCAATTTTAAACTTGCACAATTAACTATAGGGACTAAAATTTAATGGTCTTATAGATGCCAATGATGGCCTCATGGATGTCAAATAATGGGCATGAGAACATAAAATTTAAGTCCCATGAATAGTATGTCCCATAGGAACTCTGAATTAATACACATCATTTGATTTATTTCATCTGAGTAAATGTGGGTAATTGATTATGATCTAGATGGTCAAATACAGTTGGTTCTTATAGTCATAAATGGATCAAATTAGCTCAAGAATAATTTGAAATTTAGTCCAAAGTATAAATTAAGTATTAAACATATGTCTTAAAACATAATAAAATGAAGATCCTTTGAATAATCAAAGTCATAATATAAGTTTTATCCTAAGATTTTATTGTATTGATAAATACAATAAAAAAACATAGGGTAAAACTTAGGCTAAGTCTACGTTATGATAAAAAGGGACCCATTTCAATCCATGATGATCTCACTCTATTGGATCCATAGCATCCAAGTGAATGCAGACCATCATTCCTATAAACAAGCACACAATTTGAGTCAGGGCTCAGAGACATATAAGAATTAGGATAATGTCTTACGACTAATGTCTTATTTATGTTAAATAAACATGAATATGTCCTTAGGATTAAGACATTAGTCTAATTTAGTAAAAAAAAGGACCATGTGAATAATAAATTAGGACCAAGTTGGGAACATAATAAAAGGACCCCTACAAACATTAAAATTAGACCATGTTACAATAAAATGGGACAAAGGGTTTATGATATAAAAGAGACCTAGTGAATAATTTTTAGACTAAGGTTTGATTGAATGTTTAAAAACATGACTAAAGCTTAGTATAAGAATTTAAATAATTCCATAACATAATAAAAAAGTTCTCGTGTAACTCTATTCCTACCAAGTTTGAATTTGAATGAGGGGTATAAGTTAAGGTTTCTAAATGAGGGTTTAAGGAAGCCTAAACATGGATTCAAATTGACCTTTAATAGACCAAAGGTTAGTAAAAGGTCAGATTAAGATAAAATAATTAAAATTATGAAACCTAGACATGGTCTATCTCCAATGGACATTTTTTAGACCTATAACCTAAAACAAGAAGATCTAAAGTTAGCATACTTTAGACAAAGTTAAACTAGAGCCATGAACGTTCAAATCAACTAGAATATGGTGTGGATGATCTTCAAATATGAATAATTTGCAAAACATGGTAATGTTATTTTGATAAAATGGATTTTCAAATTTAAATGATAAATTTTTATTATTTTAACACAAGGGACCCAAATTTTTATAAATGGGGGTATGTTGACTTCAATACACCTATAAAACACTTCAAAAATTAAAGAAAACCTTGAATTAGGCCTATTTGTATAAGCAATAGTAAAGATCAATTAGATTTTAAGTATATATGGAGAGTTCTAGATAATTCCAAACTAGTTTCAAGACCAATTTATTCCTTATAAAATCATTTCTCACCATATCTTGTCCATTAGGTTCACACAGTGGTTTTATGAGGGTTTTAGGTATCTTAGCTTCTTAATGTTGATTCATAATGGTTGGATGTTAAAAACTTGAATAAATTCCTCAAATTTTTATTATAATACTCCCTTGAACTTTAGCTACCTACTTTAGGTCTCATGCACACCCATTGTATAAATATGAGTGAATGAAACTACTTCTCAAGCTCTTTCAATGTGTTTTGATTACCCCTAAGGGAACGTTAGGCCAAAATGACCACTCTTATGTTATTTAATAAACACAAATGAGTAAAATATTTATTAAAATTTCCATTTAATTTTCTCAAACTATTTTGGAAGGTCATATGGTCATATGAATCAAGTCATAGGCCATAAGGATTTAGGCCTAGTTTTAGACCTAAAAGGACTAGTGTGTGTATATGGTTCATTAACACATTTTTTTTTTCAAATGATTATAGGTGAATTTAAATTATTTTTTACATAAAAAATAAACTCTGTAAATCCTCCCATATTCATCCTTATCTCCTTCTTTCATCCTTTTTATCATTCACATGCCAAGTTTGCAGACTACATTTCTCAAGGATTACCTCTGGTCTGAGATAAAACAGAGAGCATTCCCACTATAAGTATGACTCAAATGATATTTTAAGGTTATTTATTAGGTCATGAGTACTATATTTTAACAATTTCAAAGTTATATCATTCTCCAATAACCCTTTACACCTCAAACTCTCCAAACTAGTTTTTAAAATTATATATTGTCTATAGAGTTTTGGTAGACTATAGGTTGAGGTTTTAATTCAACATTTTCTATATTATTTTAATGAGAATCACATGAGGATGTAATATATAAATATTATATTATATTAAACATGTTTATCCCTACTATCTCTTTTCCAACATTCCAATCTAGATTCTTTCCATACATTTGAACTAGTCCAGAGACTATTTTGATTGTGTCACCTATAGGTGGTAATTAGATAGGAAGTTCAAAGATTTTTATAGGTGTCTTTATGAATGATTATTTTTATTCATACCTATAATTACTTATTACTTCATTAGGACCATTCCATATTTATATGAGCTCATCTCATGCATTGGGACCATGTTCTCATCAATATACCATAGTGCACTATTTGCATTTCAAGTTCTAGGCTCAATGCACTATAGCTTTCACTGAGTGTTTTTAGTGGAAATTTGAAAGGTTTGAAACTTCTAAACCATCACATTCTCTTTTCCTATAAAAATTATCTTTGTGTTCAAGTTATACTACTAGGCCTAGGCTAAAAGAAGGAAAACATTAGTCTTATCTATACCTCATCAACACTTACCAACAAATGCTATTGTGTCAAACACAAACCTATTTTAGAGAAGCTAAGGTAATTGTTCCAATAATAAAATTTATTAATGTAAACCTATGTATGCTTATTAAATTTTCCTAGGATCAACACTATGAAACATATATGACTTGATAAACTCATTCAAGTCATGAGATTTAATACAACCTATGTCTTGGGTTTTGAATAACTCCTTGATTCTCTGTACATAAATATAAGCAAGTATAGATGACTACATGCATTAGAGATATATTCAATCCTTAATCATGGTCTTAGAACCAATCTCAATCAACATTGAGGTCTCTCAATATAAACCCTCTTTGGAGAAACTAACTTTCATGTTTTGAGAGGAGAGACACAAGTACATTACCTTGATCTTGAATCCATTTCATATAAGACAAAACTTGTTAATGATAAAAACACTATCTTTAAAACCAATGGTGCTCATTTATTACATAATTAGGATGATAATGTTTATAGAATAATGTTTCACATGTGAAAACTATATTTAAACCAACATGAAGAGGATGAACCTACTCTAAAAGAACATATACATCACTTGAAAGCATTAGATCAATCCAAACAAATGAGAAAACTAAGGTGTTAGGAAAATGAGGGTTTTTTTTAGATACTAACAGTCTAAATGTTTTTTGATGAAGCACATTGAACTAATATTTGAACTATGTCCATGAAATGAGAGATTACAAAGACTAAGTTCATACCCCAAGTGCATTCACCTTAACTCTAGCCCTAGGAGGGTACCAACTACAAATTGGTTGACCTTGTTGACTTTTGAAAGGGAGTGAGATGGGAGATAGACCAGATTTCACCATTTTTTTAACTTTAAAAGACAATTAAGGTTAGATATGAGCTATGGGGATCTGAAGGGACACTCTTGAATCATTCACATATGTTAGAATTGTCCTACAGTCCATACAACAAATGAAACTCCTTTTTTTGTAAATGATCTTCTTTATTTTAATATTGAACCTACAAAATGTTAGTTAAAAATAGTTACCTAACATTCATCTGACACATGATATTTTATATTTAACTTTGACAAACTTATCCTTAGTGGAAATATATACAATTTTATTAAATGACCCAAAAAATGGCCTAAGATGACATAAGGATAATTTAACAACTGTGACCAAGATGGAATATATTATGTAGCCTCATTTAAGACCATGGTGGACCAATTTCCAATATAGAAGACCCTATGGAAGTTTTAACTTATATGGGTTTTATCTAGTTTTACTTAGGGTTGAATTAGTCAACATTTTGGCAATTTATTAGGGGTAGCAAGACTGATATGCTAAAGAATAGTAGCTTTCTCCTATCCTTGGGTAATGGAGTCACATCTACACTACTAATGAAATTGAAATGCCTCTGAATAGACACAAAACCACACCAAACATAATGTATAAAAAAAATAACAAGTCAAACAAAGCAAGACAACAAAAAATGCACTTGTGTTCTCATGAACACTTAGGGAAAACACACGAACAATTTAAGTAAAATAGGCTATGTACAAACTAACATGAAAAAAATTTAACCTTGTATATCAAAGTGGAAATTTTCACCATATCTTTCTCCATGAGATGAAGGAATTCATGAAGAAAGTGTCCACTTGAGCATTGGCCTTGATGTCTTCAATTTCTTCATTTTTTCTAACCTCTTTGGCATGGTCCTCAATACATCCATAATAACTATTAACATATCACCTATAAAGGTGAATTATTTTTAAATTTCAACAACCTCAATCCTCTCATGATACTCCTCATCTACAACTTCCTATGATGCTTCAACAAAACATGTTTCTTTAACTTTCATGGTACTTTGAATGAGATCATATTTCTTAATATCTACAAGATACTCTATCTCTTCAAGGATATTTGAATAGTTAATCTAATATTATTAATTATAATCCATGAGTATGTATTGTTATATCTTGTTTTGTAATTGACCTTCAACCTTTAAAATATATTTAATTTCTTGGACAAATTCAATCTATTATTGCTAATCATCTTTGTTTTCCTTCTCAAAAAACATAACCTTTTAGAGCTTATCCTCTTAACCATGATCATGAATTTCATATTCATAATATATTTCTCCATGTTGTTCCAAAAGACATGTTTATTTAATAGGAATATTTAATTACTCTTCAACAATCACATTTTTCTCTTCTTAAAGAACTAGATTCTCAAGACCTTCATACACATTGAACATATTAAATTTGGGATGCTACAGACCTTGATCAAGATCTTTATGGATGGTTATAACATTATATATATATATATATATATATATATATATATATATATATATATATTTGACTAAATAAGACTAACCTAGACTTGTATTCACCAAGGGGAGTCCCTATAGTTAAATCTTATTCAAATTCAATTGAAACATCTTCTTGATCACCTACAAACTAAGCTTGTTTTTCTTTACTTGCCTCCAATAAGATGGGTTCTCCTTCAAGATCAGATGAGGTGGGACGGTTATGATTTGGTTCATGGTTTAGAGAACGATTAAGAGGATATATCAAGGGCTCATTTATGTTCATGGATATGGAAGGAGATAGTTGAAATAAAACTTGGAGAGAAACAAGGTTCTATTAAGCTATAGACACTTCATTTATTTCATCAACCAACTCATGATTTTCATTATCTTCTTGAAGATCTTCTACAACTTCAGCTTTGCATTCCACATTATCAACTAAGGATTCATTTTCACATTGAATATTTTATTAGATAGACCTCTATTATGGAAAATCTATAAGTTTTTGAAGAGAAGGAAATGGAATTTGAACACACACAAGGTTTTCTCCCTTGACATCAACTTCTTAGTTCTAATTTGGAACTTTAAGGCTATTAGTTTATTTTGAGGATTGAATTATCTCTTCATGATGAGAAAGATTATGACATGACTGATATGTAACATAAGAAGGTTATTGAGAGGGGGAGAGAGAGACATTGTCTTTAAACATATTTTCACCTTCTTCATATCCTTCTTAAGGCTCTTTAATAGCTAAAAGTTGATTCATAATTTCTTGGTTTTCCCACCTTTAAAGCCTATCAACAAACTATTAGATATCACATCTCATTTAATTCAAATCTTATTTTATGACATAGTTATCTTATTCTTTAACTAATCTCCACTTATTCTTAAGGAATTAAACTAACCTTCTCATCCTATCTATGAAATGAATAGGGATTACATCAATCTCTTTATCCCATTTCTTCATCAACCTTTCTAATTTTATAAAATATGGCATGAGTGAAAATAAAGATTTATCTTGAGGTGGAATTGGAGTAAGATATGTGTTTTTGTATTGACCTTTATAAGGTTGTATAGGATCTTGATAGTATAGATAGGGCTATTGGGTAAGACTACCTCCAAGAATCTACCTATTAAGAGATCAAATTTCTCCTTCAATAAATTAAATCTTAATAGCTTTGATCTCTTCTTCAAGACCATTAAACTTATCTTCTTGATATCCTTCTTCACAAGACTATTCAAAAAATTCATGACCATATAGAGAAGGAATGGGATGACAATAGGGTTGGTAAAAACCTTGATATGAAGGTGTGTAATAAGAACTCTCCACATATTCAAAAATATTAACTTCATTAGTTAAATGAAATAGAAGAGATGATAAAAATCTTTCACAACAAGTACCTAGGATAAATAAAACTATATGATTGCATTTAGAGTCACCATTGGTGTTTTATTGAATGTTTCTAAAATTTTATAGTAGGAATAACACACCAATAATTCTTCCACTCTTTTGGATCTTGGTCTCACAGGGCATGATATAACTATTATAGCATAAATTTTTTCACCCTTATAGAGGTTGTTCATGCCTATACAAATTTGGATAACATGAGATTACCTCTAAGCCTATGAGCTACCTATATCAGAGGTAAACCTCTAGGTTAAAGGGCTATCTCCCATTATTTATCTCTTAGGCCCACACACTAGTCTAGACTAATCACTATTAGGGGTGAATAGGGAAGAATGAAACTAAAAAAACCTATGATAATGAGGTGATACACTAAAGATAACTCAAGAAATTTAATTTCATATACACTAAGAAAGAAGGTTATTAAAATTGACTTCAAATCTATGCCATTATATCATAAGTGTTTATCATAGAGGTAGATTGTTATACATATTTATAGGTGGGTGAAAATAAGGTATGATACTAGACATTTCTAGTCCCTCTCACACTTTAAGACACATTTAAAAAATACATACACTTTATGAAACTTGTTAGAAGAGATATCACAAACATAAAAAATGCAAGAGTATAATTGAAGCAAGGAGAATACATTAAAAAATATTCAACCACATAAACCACTTGACACACTTAGGAAAGATATTTCATAGATTAAATAAATTTTATAATCTTATTCAAAGGTAAAATAAGGTACCAAGCCATTATAGATTCACCATACTAGGTGTATAATAGATAAAAATGCATAACTGTCATGTAAATATAGAGAATATGAGAAGATAACGAAGTGGAAAATAGGTTAATAAGATGTAATGGATAAGTTTCCACATAAAATTAATCATTTTGTTTCAAGTTGGCATAGAGACCCTTCATTATCCTTCTTGAAAATGCTTTGTTTGATGATGAATCTAATTGACTATCTAAAAATTCCATAGGTGTCTTTGAAATTTTTTGACTATATTGAGAATTTGGAAAAGATATTTTAACCCCCATACACCCCTTATAAAATAGCCTCTCCTACACCACTTGTAATTCACTATCTAATAGCCACTCATTAGCCTTATAGGAGTCAAATCATACACTTTTAACTTAGGTGGATTGTACCTACTCAATTATAATAATTATAAAGGTGTTAGACATCTCAATTAAACCATATTTATTATTTTGAATATCATAGAATTCAATAAGATTAAACATCACTCTTCTCATCTTCACACTAGATAATCACATCTCCTTCTCACTATCTATCCAAGACTACCTATAGTGATCAACTCAACAAAGAGCCTTCTATGCATTATTAAGATAATAAATGATTATGTATAATTATAATAATCCTCTACACACTTCAATCAATGAATTTCATCTAATCATTCCCTTTTGGATCTATAAAACACTTTAAAACTTGTAGAAAAACCTAAGTCAAGCCTATCTATATAAGTGATAATATAGATCAATTGGATGTCAAAGATCTAGGGAGAGTTTTATATATTTATAAACAAGTTTCAAGACCAATTTAATCATTATAAAATAATTTCTCACCATATCTTTACCACCAAGTTCACAAAAGGGTTTTAGGTCTCTTAGATTCTTAACATTGATTCATAAAGGTTGGATGTTCATCCCCTTAACCAATTCCAAAAAATTTAAGTATAACTCTCCCTTCAACTATCCCTTGCTACTTGAGGTCTCATGAAAACCATTTTTTTATGTATGAGTGAATGAAAATGGCTCTCGAGCTCTTTCAATATGTTATGAGTACCCCTAGATAGGGTTAGGCCAAATGACCACTCTTATGTTGTTTCCTAAAAATAAATGAGTCTAATTTAACCTCAAATTTTCCCTTAAGGCTGTCAGACTATTTTGGAAGGTCATATGGTCATTTGAAGCAAGTTAGAGGCCATGAGGGTTTAGGCCTAATTCTAGGCCTAATAGGCCTAGTCTATGTATATGAGTTCATGACCACCTCTTTGGTTTCCAATAATTTTAGATGTATTTAAATTATTTTTTACATAAAATAATCTCTATACATCCTCCAAAAATCATACTTATCTCCTTTTATCTTTTTATCATTCACATGCTAAGTTTATAAACTATGTTACTTGGGGAGTGCCTTTGGTCTGATATAGAAAAGAGAGTATTACCACTATTATTATGACTCAAATGAGACTATAGGGGTATTTATTAGGTCATTATGACCATATTTAAAAAAATTGTAAGTTATATCACACACCAATGTCACTTTACACCTCAAACTCTCCAAACTAGTTTCTAGGACTGTATGTTGTTTACAAAGTTTTGGTAGGCTATAAGTTGAGGTTTTAGTTGAAACTTTTATATATTATTTTATTAATAATCACAGAAGGTTGTGATATATCACTATGATATTTTTTTAAACATGTTTATCCCTACTATCCCTTTGCCAACCTTCCAAACTAGCTTCTCTCCATACATTTGAACTAGTTTGTAGACTATTTTGACTGTCACCTATAAGTGGCAATTAGAGAGGAAGTTGAAAGATTCCTATATGTGTCTCTATGTCTAACTATTATTTTTATTACCTCTACTTCCTTTTTAGGTCACTAGGACCATACCAAAATTATATGATCTCATATCATGCATTAGGACCATGATCTCATAAATATACCATAGTGTACTAGTTGCATTTCAAGTTCTAGGCTCAATTCACTATATCTCTCAATGGGTATTTTTAGTGTAAGTTTGAATAGGTTGAAGATATTCAAACATAACCTTACCTTAACCTAAAACATTCTCTTTGTGTTCAAGTTATACTACTAGGCCTGGGTTAAAAGAATGAAAATATTAGGCCTATCTATACCTCATCAACACTTACCAACAAATGCTACGATGTCAAGCATAAACCTATTTCACACAAATTAAGGTAATTATTCCCATAAGTAACTTTATTAATCTTCACCTTTGTATGTTTCTTGAACTTATATAAGATCAACACTATGAACCTTGTATGACATGAGGAACTCATTCAAGTCATGAAATTAAATACAACCTGTGTCTTAGGTTCTGAATAGATCCTCCATTCTTTGTACATATCTAGAGGTGACTATAGATGACTATGTAGATTAGAGATATGGTTAGTTCTTTCTCATGGTCTTAGAACCAATCTCAATCAACCTTAAGGTCTCTCAATACAAACCCTCCATGGATATACTCACTTCCATTTTTTGAGAGGAGAAACACAGGTATATTACATTGATCTTGAAGCCATTTTATAGAAGACAAACCCTACCAATGATGAAAACACTATCTTGTAGACTAATGGTGCTCATTATTAACATAATGAGGATGATATTATTTATCAAATCATGTTTCACACATAAAAACTAGATTTAAACCAATATGAAAAGGATTAGCCTACTCTATAAGAACATATACATCATATGGAATCATTAGATTAATCTAAATAAATGAATAAACTAAGGTGCTAGGATTATGAAGGAAATTTTGAGATACTATAAGTCTTAGTGTTTTTTCATGAACCATAGTCCACCAATCTTGGAACTAAGACATTTGAATGAGATCCTACAAAGACTAATTTTAGCCCCTAAGTACATTCACAATAACTTTGCCCCTTCTATACATACAAGTTGTAAACTATATGAAATAAAAATGCATCATGACCATAAATCAATCTTGGATTAGATGGGATAGATCACACCTACACTTATTATTGGGGGAATATAATTGTTGAGCAGGAGAATGACAAATGTGAGGATTTTATAGATCTAATTAGGGGATCACTTGTCACAACACACTATGTGAGGTAGGATTCTAAAGCCTATAGTCTAACATAATCACACAACAACCCTAAAAGATCCATATTATTTAATATTTCACTAATCTAATAATGAGAAAACAAAATATAATCTAGTGCACACCAAATGTTATGGCACAAAGTGAGGGTTAGAAACAAAACAAATAAATAACTAAACTAAACATGTATAGAACACATATACTCACATCAATGTATATGAAATCATAATACATTAAAAAGAATAATACAAATGCACTATCTATCTACTCTTACAAAGGAAGAATAAAGTTAGGAATGCTTACCTTTAAAGATGAACCCATCGAGCCTCAATCTCCCCCTTGGCCAAGGTGCTTTGTAAGATATTGTCATGGTATGTAAGGATAACTAAGATAAATAACCTCTAGGATACATAACCTATCCAAGCATTCAAAATACTTATCCACAAGATGAGATCAAAGTTCCAAAGAACGTATTGAACCCTAAACATTTATTCCCTAAGTAGAATGGTCAATAGGCAGAAGTATATTTGAACCTAATCACTTAATTTTTCACTCTTACAAATAGTGGTAAAAAACCTTGTATATATAGTAGTATCTTACCCTAAAATCATTTAGATATGTCAGATGTGCTAGGTTGACCCAGTTGACCTAGCACATTTTTGGGTCTAACTCACTAGGTTTGTGTTAGGTCGACCAAGAGGCCAACAAACCAAACAAGAGAAAAATTCCCTAAACTTTAATAGATCAACCTGGTCGGCCTAGAACAACTAATAGGTCAAAAGGGTGTTAAGGCAAGAAATGAAGGATAAAACATATCAAGTGATAGCAATAGGTAAAACTAAGAATAATAAGCTTAGGTTTCAATGGTTTTAAGAGGATAGTGTGTGGATGTCAAGTGTCAAAAGGAGCAATAATCTTACAAAACTTTATTGGTTTACCCACCCCTTTCTTGATGCACCCCTTAAGGCATGCACTCTAAGATATTAGGACTTGATAGGTTTCTGAAAGATAAAAAGTGTGATTAATAATCAAAGTTTGAAAATATTATCTGTAAACATATATCCCACTTGAAGCTTGTCATGTGTCATGTAAGTGTAACATGGGATGGTGCTTCAGAAAAAGAACATGATAACACACAATGTTAATGCTAAGTAAAGTGTAATAAGCAACAAATAATATAAATGAAAGTACAAAATTGAGAAACACATACCTTTAAATTACCTTAGTTCCATAGATAAATAAGTAGACTATAATAAATGTGAAGGTATCCAATGTGAAGTACACTAGGCAAACTTTTAGAAGTTAGTGCAAAAAATAGCCAAAAATCCAAATTTATGGAAGATAGGCATATGATAGGTTATAAGAGACAAATATTATTGGGAAAATTTTACAAATTAGGATTTTTAATACAAGGCTATAATATTCAAGGCAAATAAATGACCAAAGGATGGCAAATGAATGACAAAAGTATGGAAAATAAATGAAAAAATGATGGAAAATGAATGACAAATGATGGAAAATGAATGAAAAATGATAGGAAACAAATGACAAATGATAAGAGAGAAAGGACAAGTGATAAGTAAATCATAAATGGAAAATGAGAATGTAGAACATACTAAATCAAATATAGAAATCATGTAAGACATAAATGACAAATGAAATATTAATGCAAGACAAAGCTAAAAAAGATATGGAAGAAGGTAAAAAGTAAGATCATATAAGATAGGCATGAAAGAATCAAACATAAGGAAAAAAAAGAATGAATGCCAAATGAAATGTAAGTCAAGATGTAAAATAAACATGAAGAAGGCATACATAAAGAAAAATATGTAATAATGGAAAAAGGGTATAGACTCAACTATCTACAACTGAAGGGTAGTATAATAATTACAAAGGAAAGAAAAGAGTGATCCATAGTTACTCAAACATGTTATTTTTCTTTTATGATATATAAAATTGAAACAAAGTAATGCTAGCATGTTTTTAAGAGGTGGAGAAAAAGGAATTAGAGAAGAGGGAAAATAGATTTAGAATCATAATTTGCATGTCAAAGGGGGAAATGAGATGGGTGGAGAGGAGAATGATGGAAAAACCAACCTAGAGAGAACTCTTTATCGAAGTCAAGACACTTAAATTAGATTTATCAAAATAAGAGGACTTTTGACCTTGGGGATTCTAAATAACTTCTCTTAATGACATAATTCTTAGGTAAATAAATGAAGTATAAAGATCATCCAATGAAGGTTATATGCATGAAAATTAAAATGGACCTACCTCCCCATAATGTGTTCCCCATTCTTCAAGACCCCTTATAGAGCTATTGGTCTACTACAAAGATTGGGTACTTACATGAGAAAGTAGGTATCACCATAGGGTTTTTTGAAATCCTCTATTCCAATCAATTGGCCTACTACACCCACCAAAGGACTTTAGCTCTATGTGAAGCCAACTATGGATTTTGAGCTTCAATTAGAGATAGGAGATTGCTTGGAATCATGTATTTTCGTGTTATTTTTACTTTTGAGATTTGTATGTTACCTTTTATATATCATTGCATTTTATTTCAAATGATTTGGATTTTAACTTTCTTGATGGCTTTTTCTATTTCTCCTCCATACGAAATTGGAAAACCAAACATGGATGCTATAGATGAATTCCATTTTAAAAATTAGAACAAGGTTGCTAAGAGAGAGAAACTTCAAAGAACATGGGGTCTAAGAGTCTCATAAATATAGTTGAAATAAAAGTGTTATCTTGACTTTGACCTTATTTTATTGAATGTGGAGATGAAAGGAAGGGGAAATCAAGAGGAATGACACATGGAACAATTTAAATTACTTTAAATTTCAAGAAAATGTGATAAATGGAAAATAAGGAATACAATGATATCAAAGGTGTGATTCCTTATCATAAGAATAAGAGAAATGTAGGAAAACATACTAACATAAATTGTTATGTAAATTCCATCTATCAAAAGAATAAAAACTAATGTCTAAGAACAAGGATCACAAAGAACATGAAAAAGATGGTAATTTTATGAGGAGAATTGGGTCATATCCATGGTATTACAATGTAACTCACAAAAGATAAACCCACAAGGGTGCCAAAAGAGGTATGTCAAAATAAAAAGAATATTATGGTACATCAAGAGGTAAATGATAAAGAAAGAGATAGAAATGATCATAAAGCTACTAAGGCAAATAAAAACACAAAAAATGACAAATAAAACAAATATATAAGGACAAAAATGAAATCAAATGCAAATTGTGATGTGTAATAAAACCAACGAACATAAAGGAAAAAAATGATTCTAGTAAAGTGAAAGTAAAATAAATAAAATAAATACACAAAAATAAAGAAACATGAGACAAAAAGAACAAGTAATATCTATGTTAACATATATATATAAAAATATGAGCATGTGAAATTCAAGTCTATAGGTCTCATAATGTTTCTTGAAGATTGATGTGTTTTTTATTATGCATTGGAGAAGAAGAATGGGAATTACAAGATGTCCCAACATGTGAGGTGAAATAAGGTAATAGTGAACCATTAGAATGAGTTGCATTGGGTTAGTGGGTGCATTTAGAGATAGGTAAATGTGTTGGTTTGTTATATTTTAAGGAGGTTGAATGTGACATATGATGCATAGGAGAGGTATAAGAAGGTAAGGGAGGACCATGTATTCTATGCTTTGGAGTAGGCATTTGAACTAATTATTCTTTTGGTTCATGTGAATTAATAGGTTTAATTTCAATGGATGCCATAATATGCTTAAAGTTATTCATGCTAGCTATTCTTTCCTTATTTGTATAGGAAGAAGGATAAATTATTGTTTGAAACAAATTAGAGTTGATTTATAGGTATGGGATGATTATTGTTGTTTATTAGGTAGTTGATGTTGATGTGATTGTGATTCTTGAGATTGATTTTGAGAATCTTGAAGATATTCTTTATAAAACTCTATGGTTAGGACATCAATATTAAAATGTGGACCAAGAAAGGAATAAATATGAAACAGGTGAATAGCATGACAAGAATCATGAGAATGACCTATAATAGATGCCATCACCAAAACTCATCAGTATTTTACCATTTTGGAGAAGGATTGGAAGTATCAAATTTCATGGATCTAGAGGGTGGTAATTTATCCTTAAGTTGTTCTAGACTCAAGAGTGGGTGGGTTGGGGTAACATTAGTTAAATTAGGTGCTCCATTTTAAGGTTGGGGAGGATTCGATGAATAAATGGTATGATAAAAAGATTGAAAATATGATTTATTATTTGTTTGAGGTGCTCCAAATTGAGTCATAAGAAATTATTGCCTTGTTGTTTGGTCTAGGCTTCTTCTAAAGTTTTAGGTGAAAAGATTTAAACTTTTATTAAATGGGATTTTTAAGATCTATGACAAATATTTTTAAATGAGCATCATCATTCATGTTATGGTCCACTTTATGAGCAAGAGACTTCTATCATTTGATGAATGTATGACAAGATTCATTAGGAAGTTATTTGGTATCGATAAAATGACTTAGGTAGTTTTCAAGAAGGTCATCATGTTAAAATTACTTTACTACAGCATTGACTAAATATTCTAGTTGTCAAATGGAATCTCTAGGAATTTGGTTGTACCATTTAAGTACATCACCAATAAAGGCTTTGGATAAGATCTTGATGGTAGCAAAGGTGTTAGTTTGGATCCATTCCTTATAGAGATTGGCAAAAGACTTAAGAAAGATAGTAGGGTCTTTAGTCCTTGTAATGTCCCTTACTTAGGGGCTCCTTTTTCTAAGAAAAAGCTCTGATACCACTGTAATATCCCAAACCAATAGGGATAGGTAAAGGCAAATAGTTCTGATACCACTGTACTATCCCCTTCAAATAGGGAATATAGAAACACAAAAGCTCTGAACAAAGATACAATCTTGCAAAATAAATTCAAAAGATAAACAATAAACCACAATAAATCTCTTAACTGCCAATCAAAGATCTTATTATTCATCCAGATGATTACAATAGTTATCCTTTGTCATGCATATATAGAATATGAAAATACAGTCTTGAAAACCTGATTCCTCTAGCAAACTGGAAATAACCTTGGGTCTGTGCAGATTTTGGGTCACTGTGTCAAAAACATAGTAGCCGTCATCAGTTGATATACTGTCAATGTCGGTCACTATGGGTCCTTCTCTACTGACGTCAATCTTTAGTCGACTGATGTCGATCACTGGGGATCTTTGCCTACTAATGTCAATATTTGTGTGGATCTATACAGATCTGTACAGACTTTGTATAGCTACCAATATAATATAACACACCTTAATAGCTGAACAACCTGATCTCAAGATATATGATTCTAATATAGAAGATCTATATCTATATAACTTATTGAATCAAAAACCTAATAAAATAAATACCTGGAAAGCTCTGTGACAACTTCTATATGAAGTTACCTCTCAAATTTGTAAACCTCTATGATAACTTTTGTATGAAGCTATCTCTTAATTTGGTAATAGATCAGCTGATATTTCACAACCTCTAAATCACACACACTGAAGAGTGGACATTCTCCAATGTAGATGGAATCTTAGAACCCTTGGCTCAGTCTTCACAGAAGAATTCTTCAATATCAAAAATCAATAATCAATGCATAATCAATAATGGCCTCCATGAGAAACCCTTATACCCTAAAAAAGATGTGCTTGCCCTAATTAGGGTTTTATTAAATTAGAATTAGGGTTTCTAATTAAAAATAGGCTAAATAATTAATATTTGATTAAATCAATCAAATATTAATATCTCCCTCTATACATGTCGAATCCTCAAACCGTTTGAAGTTGGTGAATTGGGGAATGATTCTACACATGACCAAACCAAAATAAGAGCACTCTGATGCATGTCAAATATCCCTAAATAATAGGAGCTTAGGTAAAATGTGTCCAAAAAACCTTGAATGAAAACCAACTATAGAAATTCTACAAATCAAAACCAAACCAATCTCCATTATGACCCTCTATCCATCCTATCAGCCTACAAAGGTCGCATAATAGGCTAATCATCAAGTCTGTCGATGTCCACTAAAAAAGGGGACATGACAATCCACCCCTCCTAAAATTGCTTATCCCCAAGCAATCTCAGTACAACAAACCAATCAATCCACCTAGATCCCATATGTAGTTGTGATCTGCACTGCTGTTAATCAATGCAAACTACTACAATATCCTTAGAAGTAGAACAAAGAGGAATCCATAATCAAACTGGTAAATACTACTCAACCAGACTCTAAAAGCACAACTACCATAGTCAAGAACACATGAGAAACAAGCTCTCAAAGTATCATAACCCAAGTAGAATGGACAACTCAAACTACCAATTCCATCTACAAAAGATGGTGCCAATCCATCCCATAACTGATCCCTCTATAAAGGTGGCACAACCAACTGTACCACACTATCATCTGTGTGAGGAAAATCAATCTAGAAACTCAACTCCATTGGTATGCCAAACTCATCAAGACTAGGGACTCCCAAATCTTGAACATGTTTAGTAGCTCCAACATGTTCCTCAGTAACCACTGCAAGAATGTACTCACCACCAACCATCTCAATATATAAATGGACTGGGTCTAACACTGGTGAAGACTGCAAATGCTCTGACTCCGCAGTCACCTAAGCGAAATGAAACTGTGACTCCTCAAAAGCCAACTGCGTACTATCAAGAATCTCAAAAGTCACCTCGATCTGCTGAGTAAGCTCACTCACCTTATCTTCCATGACCAATAATGCATCATATGTTATGCTGCCCCACTCAATAAGATAATCTCTATAGGCTACCAAATGCATATAATCCTATCTCAGAATCTGAATAGCCCCCATAAAGAGTGGATCTCTATCAAGGAAAAATAACTACCTCCCTACTCAATGCTAGTAGGAGAACCCCATCCATAAACTGCTAACAATTGATGAGCAGCATCGAAATGCTTACAAGCGGTAGCAATGTCTCACTCACTAACTCTCAGCTGACTAGACACCTAGTGGCACTGGCTAGATTGTCTCCTACAATCCTCTTTTGATGCATGGTCCAAAAGAGTAGACTCAAAATCACTGATCTATAGAGTACTACCATCCAAACTCTGTGAATCAACTCCATAGATCATATCAACATCTAGAGTATCAAAATTTATAGCATCACTGACTAACTCTGCCATACCAAAAGAAACTACCAATGAAACTAAGTCCTCAAAACTGTCCACTACATTCTCCTGGGTGTCATCTATAATAATCAGATCCTAGGACTCTTCTACAATCTCTATCATATCTGAGGGATCAACACTCAGTGTACTAACATCTGAGCACACCTCCACACTCTGAATGTAAGCATTAAACTCATCCTCATCTTCACTATCTCTTATCTCATAATAATCATAGGACATGCTATTGCCCTGTCTAAGTGATTTGTAGTGCTCTCTCCTCAGCTTAACAAAGTGATCAAAAGATAACCTCTCCTAAACTTGAGGAGTTAATAAGTCCCACTCCTCATTCATTGTCATATACCGTGTGGATTTGTCTTTGAATGAAGGGTATGAAAGAATTTCATTCAACCTCTTCAAACTTAGTTTCAACTTCTTCATATCATAGTCCCACTGTCTCTGAGTACTTGAAGTACTTGGAATGCCCATGATTACTTCACTAATTCAATGACCAAGCTACCCAAACTACCTAATAGGATGGTAGGACATAGTTCTGATACCACTATAATGTCCCTTACTTAGGGGCTCCTTTTTCTAAGCAAAATCCCTGACACCACTATAATATCCCCAACCAATAGGGATATGTAAAGACAAATAGTTTTGATACCACTGTACTATCCCCTTCAAATAGGGAATATAGAAACACAAAAGCTCTGAACAAAGATATAATCTTGCAGAATAAATTCAAAAGATAAAAAATAAACCATAGTAAATCTCTTAACTGCCAATCAAAGATATTATTATTCATCCAAATGATTACAATAGTTGTCCTTTGTCATGCATATATAGAATATGAAAATACAATCTTGAAAACCTAATTCCTCTAGCAAATTGGAAATAACCTTGGGTCTGTGCAGCTTTCAGGTCACTATGTCAAAAACACAGTCGCCGTCATCGGTCGATATACTACCGATGTCGATCACTGTGGGTCCTTCTCTGCTGACGTCGGTCTTCAGTCAGCTGATGTCGGTCACTAGGGATCTCTACCTTCCAATGTTAGTATCTGTGTGGATCTGTACAGATCTATATAGACTTCATATGGCCACCAATATAATATAACACACCCTGATAGCTAAATAACTTGATCTCAAGATATATGATTCTAATACAAAAGATCCATATCTGTATAACTTATTGAATCAAAAACCTAATAAAATAAATACCTAGAAAGCTCTGTGACAACTTTTGTATGAAGTTACCTCTCAAATAGGTAAACCTCTGTGATAACTTATGTATGAAGCTATATCTCAATTTGGCAATAGATCAGCTGATATTTCACAGCATCTAAACTGCAACACTGAAGATGGCTCATTCTCCAATGCCTGTAGACAACTAAAACCCTAGGCTTCGTTCTCTAGAAGAAGACTTGATCAAAAATCAATTTTATAACATAATCAATAATGGCCTCCATGAGAAACCCTTATACCCTCAAAAAGATGTGCTTGCCCTAATTGGGGTTTTCTTAAATTAGATTTAGGGTTTCTAATTAAAAATAGGCTAAATAATTAATATTTGATTAAATCAATCAAATATTAATATCTCCCTCTATACATGTCAGATCCTCAAACCATTCGAAGCTGGTGAATTAGGGAATGATTTTGCACATGACCATACCAAAATAAGAGTGCTCCGCTAAATGTCAAATGTCCCTAAATAATAGGAGCTCATGCAAAATGTGTCTAGAAAAACTTGAATGAAAACCAACTTTAGAAATTCTACAAATCAAAACCAAACCAATCTCCATTATGACCCTCTATCCATCCTATTAGCCTACAAAGGTCGCATAATAGGCTAATCATCAAGTCTATCGATGTCCACTAAAAAAGGGGACATGACAGTCCTATTATATGTGATAGTTGGAGAAATGTTTCCAATATATATGGATGCAATAAATGGAGCTAAAGGTTAATTTTGAAGATTTTGAAGCATTTTATTATTCATTGGATGTTGAGGGATGATATTCCAATTAGCATCTCTAAGAGGACGGATAAAATTTTGATTTGGTTGAGACATGATGACTTGATATGGTTGACTAATCATGTTGCATAAGTTTTATTTCAAGCTCATCATTTGACATTGATTGGAAGTTTGCACGATGATCATTTATTGAATGACTTGGGCAAGAAGTTGAGTTGTGTCAATAGGTGGGATTGAATTTGGGGTATTAGTGTTGATAGGAAGATGATTGTTAGTGTTGATGGAAGGAAAATTATTTTTAGGTGAATTAATACCAACATTGGTATTAGGAGGAGGATTATGATGAAGGATCTCAACTACATTGCACTGTGTAGTGAGTAATTTAGGCTTAGGAGAAGGGCAAGGAAGAAATTAGATAGTTTCATTAGAGGTAATGTAATAAGTGAGGTCACTCTCCAAGTCATTAATAATACAATGTTATTGAATAATGGAAGGCTAAAAATATGTCATCATGATGAAAAAATATCATATAACCACACAAGGAGAACAAAAAGTGACATAAAAAAGTATAGGGTCAACCACGTCGACCTAACACAAAAATAAGGACTGTGAAACTATACAAGGTCAAACAAGTTGATACATTACAATGTATAGAGACTAGGAAATAAGGTAAAAGGGTTGTAGATATTACAAGGTTGACTAGGTCACCCTAGCATAGTGGACACATGCTTAAAAAAATACTAAGTTGATAGGGTTGACCTAGTATAGTAGACATGTTTCTTATTTTGCCTATATCTTTGGTTCTACTCATCCATTTTACAAATTGTAAAATGAATTAGATTCATGATAATGTATGGAATATGATAAAGTTAATATAAAGTTGTGAATTGAAACAAGATAATTTGAAATTAGTGAAAACCAATAAGTACCAAAAGGGAAAAAAATAGTCAATTAAATTGGCATTAACAAATTCAACTAATGCACATAAAGTAAAATCTTACACTAACAATGGATAATGTAAGATTTTCGACACGTAATTTATCAAAGAGAAATAATAAAAAATAAAATTAAATATAGATACTTTTTCAACCTATAATGTTGATTAGATTACTTATAATGATTTTAAATGTAAAGGGACATTTGCTATAAGCAAGGTAATATATAATAATCTATGGATAGTTTTAGGTAAGTTTATCATGAAAGGGATTATAGTGGAAATGATACAAGCTTGGTATTAGGGCCTACATCCTTAATTAACACAGCATAACAATAAGGGTAATAGGTGCTTAGCCAAAATATACCATTAACCACACTTTATACTTGACCAGAGCATCAAGTCAACCTCCCCCTTGGTGATGAAATCCAAGTAGGTGAACCTAGGTAGTCAAATGTTTAAATGCTTGTTGATGTTTATGTGGTTTGGACATGTGTGAAAAATAATATAAATAGTGTAACTAATAAATTGATTAAAAATCCCCTAATTAGATTATGTGAACTATTATAAGTATGTAAGCAACTTAAAATAAATATGTGATTAACATATATGGTTCATTCCAAATTTTAAACAAGGTATAGTTGAGAAACTACATGTAAAATCATATAAAATAGGGTTCATAGGGTCAAACCTATACTATGAAAGTAAAATCTAAAAATGTCCTAGGTTATCCAAGATGTCCTAGTTATTTAGATAGCATACACAACACAAAACTAGGTCCACAGGGTCAACCTAGTTGATTATGTAGGGTAAATTTTAAAGACAACAAACTATGAAAGGAAATACAAAAAAATCAAGATACATAGAAATAAAAAATGACCTTGCTTGATCGGAGATGAAAATGAAGAATATTGTTGATCAAGAACTCTAGAGAAAACTAGAAAAACCTACAAATTAGGTCAAGTCAATCAAGTTGTACAATAACCTATTTTAAAAAGGTTCTAAATTCACTAGGTTGACCAAGTTAACCTAGTAGGCTAAACTAGATGTATAAAAATACACTAAGTTGAGCTAGTCAACCTAGTAGGCTAATCTAGAAGTCTAGAAAATTGAATCCTATACTAGGTCAAGCTAGTTAATCGAATTTCCTATTATTGCAAACTTATGCATAGAGATAAATAACTATGTCGATAGGGTTGATCCAACATAATAAATATATGATAAAAGTAATGACTAATAGAAATGAAATAAATGAAAGAAATATTGTAAGGGTTTGATTCACATCAGGTTCACCAAAATGTATGCAATAAGAAATAAAACATCTCCATAAATCAATCTTAGATCATATAGGATAGAGTACACCTACACTTTTTATTGGGGCCATAAAATTATTATGTGAGAGCATGACCAATGTCAGGATCTGCTAGATAGTGATCACTTTTCATAGGACACTATGTGAGGTAGGGTTCTAAATTTTGTTATCTAACATAATCACACAACAACATTAAAAGAGTACTATGATTTATTATTTCACTAATCTAGTAACAAGGAAAAGTAAATATAATCTACTGTACACCAAAGCTTGTGGCATAAAGTGGGGGTTAAAAACAAAAAAACTAAAAAACTAAAATAAACATGTATAAAAGACATATATTCATGTCAATGTATATAAAATTCTAATACATGGAAAATAAGAATACAAATTCACTATCTATCTACTATTATAAAGGAGGAATAAAGTTAGGAATTCTTACCATTGAAGATGAACCCACTGATCCTCAATCTCCCCCTTAGCTAAGGTGCTTTGTAAGATATTATTGTGGTATGTAAGGATAACTAAGATAAATCAGATCTAAGCTACACAACCTCTCCAAGTATCCAAAATACTTATCCACAAGATGAGATCAGAGATCCAAAAAAATTATTGAACCTTAAAGATTTATTCGCCAAGTAGAATGATTAATAGGTGGATATTTGTTTACACTTCTTTACTTAAATTTTTTCTCTTATAAATAGTGGAAAATGTAGTAGTATCTTACCCTAAAATCATTTAGATATGTCAAATGTGCTAGGTCTCCCTGATCAACCTAGCACATTATCAGATCTAACTCACTAGGTTTGTGTTAGATCAACTAAGAGGCCAACAAACCAAAAGAGAGAAAAGTCCCTAAATTATACTAGGTTGACCTAGTCAACCTAACACATATAGCAGGTCAAATGGGTACTAAGGTAAGAAATGAAGGATAAAACATATAACATTATAGGAATAGGTATAACTAATAAGAATAAGCTTGGGGTTCAATGGTTTTAGGAAGCTAGTATGTGGATGGCAAGTGGTAAAAGGAAAAACAATCTTATGAAGCACTAATGGTTTTCACAATGCTTTCTTGGTGTACCCCTTAAGGCTATAAATTAGAGATATTGAGAGTTGATAGGTTCTTTCATGATACAAACTATCAGTAGTCAACAAAATTTTGAAAATATTATGTGTATACATAAACTAATTGACCTTATTGACCTATGAAAGGGAGAGAAGAGAGAGATGGACCAGTTTTTATAATTTTTGGACCTATCAAATCAACTTAAGCTTGGATATGAGTTTTGGGGATGTGAAGGGACACTCTTAAAGCCTTCACATGTGCTAGAAGTATACTTCAATCTATAAAACCACTAAAACTCCTCTTTTTTACAAATTATCTTCTTAATTTTACTATTGAACATACAACATGTTAGTTTTAAATAGTTCCTTGACACACATCTAACACATGGGATGTTATATTGAACATTGACACACTTGTCCTTAGTGTAAAAATGTACAAATTCATTAAATGACCTAAAAAAATGGCTTAGGATGACATAAGGACATTTTAACAAGTGTGACCAAGATATAATATAGTATGTATCATCATTTAGGACCATGGTGGACCAATTTCCAACTTAGGAGACCATATGTAAGTTTGAACTTAAAGGAGGTTGACCTAGTTTTACTTGGGGTCAAATTATTCAACATTTTGGTTATTCCTTAGGGGTAAAAAGGATACTATGCTAAATGATAGTAACCTTTTTCTATCCTTGGGTAATGTAGTCACCCATACACTAATAATGACACTAAAATGCCTCTGAATAGACACAAAACCACACCAAACATAAATCAGGAAAAAAACATGAAGCAAGACAAAAATATACACACTTGTATTCTCATGAACACTTAAGGAATATCGAAAAACAACTTAAGAAAACTAGGCTATGCATAAACTAACCTGAAAACACTTTCTCCTCTTAGATCAAAGGAGAAATTTATACCATATCTTTCTCCATGAGATGAAGGAATTCATGAAGAAAGTGGCCATTTGAGAATTGGCCTTGATGTCTTCAATTTATTCATGTTTTTAAACTCTTTAGCATGGTCCTCAATGTAACCATAGAAACCACAAACATATCGTATATGAAGGTGAAGTCCTATTTCATTTCAACAACCTCAATCCTCTCATGAGACTCCTTAACTACAACTTATAATTATGATTCAACAAAAAATGTTTCTTTGAATTCCATGGTAATTTTAATGAGATCATATTTCTTACTAGTTGAATGCTCCTCTAGCTCTTCAAGGAGATTTTTATAGTTAATCAAATCTTTGTCATTCTCCTCCATGAAGATATATTGCTCTATATTATTATGTACTTGACATTCAACTTTTAAAATCTCTTCAATTTATTAGAGAAGTTCATATTTTTAATTCCAATCATCTTTACTCCCCATATCCTAAATAAACACAACCTCTTCAATATTATCCTCTTGACCCTGTTGATGAATGTTGTAGTCAACATATATTACTCCATGATGTTCCTCAAGACATGTTTCCTCTTAAACAATCTCATTTTTCTCTCCTTCAAGAATTAGATTCTAAAGACCTTCATAATCATCAAACATATTCAAATAGGTCTGCCACATACCTTGATAAAGCTCCTTATGGATAACTATAACTTCATCTATATATTCTCTTTTTTTACTCAAAAATATTGACTTGGGATTTTATTCACCAAGGGGATTCCTTATTGTGAGATATTCTTCATAGTCACTTGAAACCTCTTCTTAATTAGTTACAAACTAAGCTTGTTCTTCTTTATTTTCCTCCCATAAGATGGGTTCTCCTTCAAGAGGGCTTTAAGTGGGAGGGTGGTGAATTGGTTCATTGTTTGGAGAGAGAATATGAGGAGTGATGGAGGGATCATGAATGGTCATTGATATGGAAAGAGAAACTTGAAATAAATCTTGGACAGAAAGAAGATTCTACTTAGCTATAGATATTTCATTTCCTTCATTAATGACCTCATTATTTTCCATTGTCTTCTTGAAGCTCTTGCACAAATACAACTTTGTCTTCCATATTATATACTAAGGCTTCCTTTTCACATTGAAAATCTTATTGGATAGACTTCAAATATGGAAAAGATTTAGGTTTTTTAAGAGAGGGAAATGGATTTTGAAAACACATAAGATTTTCTCCCTTGACATGAACTTCTTAGTTTTAAGTTAAAACTTTGAGGCTACTAGGATCTTTTGAGGATTTAATTAGATATTCAAGATGAGAAAGAATATGACATGACTGATATGAAACATAAGAATATTCTTGAGAATGGGAGAGAGATACATTGTCTTCAAATATATTTTAACCTTCTAAATAGCCTTATTGAGGCTCTTTAATAGCTACAAGTTGATTCCCATCTTCTTGGTTTTTCCACCTTTCAAACCAATAAACTCACCAATGGATATAACATCTCATTTCATGAAAATATTGATTGATGACATAGTTAACTTCTTATTCAATAATTCTAATCTTTTTCAAAAGTAATTGAACTAACCTTCTAATCCTCTCTATGAAATGACATGGGATTACATGAAGCTCTTTATCCCATTTCTTCATCAAACTTTTTGATTTTAGTAAACATGGCATGAGTGATAACAAGGATTTATCTTGAGGTGTAATGGAAGTAGGATATGGGTTTTGGTATTGACCTTGATAAGTTTGTATAGGATCTTGATAGGATGGATAGGGATGTTAGGGAAGACTACCTCTAAGAATATACCTCTTAAGAGCTCAAATTTCTCCTTAAATAACCTACATTTTAAGAGCTTGGATCTATTCTTCAAGAGACTTAAACTTATGTTTTTGATTAAAAAATTCACAGGATTCTTTAAAATATTATTCAACAAATTCATAACCATATAGAGAAGGAATGGACTGACCATAGGGTTGATAATCAATTTGATAGGGAGGTGTGTAATAAGAACTCTCAACATATCCAACCATATTAACCTCACTAGTTAAATTATACATAAGAGATGATCAAAATATTTTTAAATAAGTGCTTGGGTTACTTACAACTAGATTATCACATTAAAAATTTCCATTTTTTTTTGCTTGACTACTTTCAAAAGCTGATAATAGGAAGAACACACCAATACTTATTTCACTCTTTTGGACCTTGGTACCACTAGTCATGCCAAAACTATTATAGCCTAAAATTTTCCACTCTATGTGAGGTTGTTCATGCCTCTCTAACTTTGTATAACATGGGATTACCTCTAGGCCTATGGGTTGCCTATAGCTAGGTAAACTTATAGGTTAAAGGGTTACCTCCCTTGATTTATCTCTTAGGCTCACACATTACTAGACCAATCACTATTGGGGTTGAAAAGGGAAGAAGGATACCAAAATTAACCTATGATAATGAGGTTATACACTAAATTTTAGTCCACAAAAAAATTTCAAATTCACTAAGAAAAAAGGCTACTTAAAATGACTTCAACTCTATGTCCTTGTAGCATAAGTATTTCTCATAGAGGTAGATTACTATGCATATCTAGAGGTGGGTGAAAATATGGTATGATACTATAAATTATGGTCACTCTCACACTTTAAGAAACACTTAACAAACACATTCACTTTATGAAACCTTCTAGAAGAGATATCACTCATAGAAAACATGCAATAATAGAATGGAAGGAAGGAGAAGACATTCATCACTTGTTAACCACATAAACCACTTAAAGCACATAGGTAAGAGATTACATAGATTAAATCAACTTCATAATCTTATTAAAAGGAAAAAAAAGGTTCCAAACTAGTAGAGATTTTCCATACTAGGTGTGTATTATATACAAATAAAATAGCCTATATATATAGGGCATATGAGAAGAGACATAAGAAGTGAAGATGAACAATCACAAGACCAAGTGTCAAGATTTGGAAACAAGTTTACAATAAATATAATGATATGGAAAATAGATCAAAAATATGTCATGGACAAGTGTCTACCTAAAGCTCATCATTTTCCTTTAAGTTGGCATAGAGACCCTTCACTATCCTTATTATAAATGCCTTATTTGATGATGGGTCCACTTGACTATCTAAATTTAATATCCCCAATTTCCCCTCAAATCAGAAACTAGATATTTTCCTGACTATCTTTCTATATTTTGCTTTTTAGATATTTTGCATGAGTAAAGATATAATTTTGCAAGATAAATTCAAATAACAAATAAACCACAGTAAATATCTCAACTACCAATCAAAGATCTTATTATTCATCCAGATGATTACAATAGTTGTCCTTTGTCATGCATATACAAAATATGAAAATACAGTCTTGAAAACTTGATTCCTCTAGCAAACTAGAAATAACCCTGGGTGTATGCGGCTTTCGGGTCACTATGTCAAAAACACAGTTGCCATCATCGGTTGATATACTACCGATGTCGATCACTGTGGGTCCTTCTCTGCCAACATCGGTCTTTAGTCAGCCGATGTCGGTCACTAGGGATCTCTGCCTACCGATGTCAGTGTCTACGTGGATCTGTAGAGATCTATATTGACTTCGTACAGCCACCAATATAATATAACACATCTTGATAGTTGAACAACCTGATCTCAAGATATACAATTATAATATAGAATATCTATATCTATATAACTTATTGAATCAAAAACCTAATAAAATAAATACTTGGAAAACTCTGTGACAACTTCTATATGAAGTTACCTCTCAGATCTGTAAACCTTTGTGATAACTTTTGTATGAAGCTATCTCTCAATTTGGCAATAGATCAGTTGATATTTCATAGCCTCTAAATTGCACACACTAAAGAGTGCATGTTCTCCAATGCAGATGGAATCCTGGAACCCTTGGCTCAGTCTTCACAGAAGAATTCTTCAATATCAAAAATCAATAATCAATGCATAATCCATAATGGGCTCCATGAGAAACCCTTATACCCTCAAAAAGATGTGCTTGCCCTAATTAGGGTTTCTTAAATTAGCATTAGGGTTTCATATTTAAAAATAGACTAAATAATTAATATTTGATTTAATCAATCAAATATTAATATCTCTTGCAATATATGTCAGATCCTCAAACCGATTGAAGCTGGTGAATCAAGGAGTGATTCTGCACATGACCATACCAAAATAAGGGTGCTCCTCTACATGTCAAATATCCCTAAATAATAGGAGCTCAGGCCAAATGTGTTTGAAAGAACCTAAATGAAAACCAACTGTAGAAATTCTACTAAACAAAGCCAAGCCAAGCTCCATTATGACCCTCTATCTAACCTATCAACCTACAAAGGTTGCATAATAGGCTAATCATCAACTCTGAGCGATGTCACCTAAAAAGGGGACATGACAATCCACCCCTCCTAAAATTTCTTAACCCCAAGCAATCATGGAACAATGAACCACTCAATCCACCTGGATCCAAAATGTAGTCATGCTCTATACTGATGACAATCAATGCAAGCCCTTGCAATATCCTCTGAAGTAGAACAAAGAGGAATCGACAATCAAACTGGCACATGAAACTCAACCAAACTCCAATATTACACATACCATAGTCAAGAACACATGAGAAACAAACTCTTGAAGTATCATAACCAAAGTAGAATGGACAACTTAAACTACCAATTCCATCTACAAAAGATGGTGCCAATCCATCCCATAACTGATCCCTCTATAAAGGTGGCACAACCAACTATACCACACTATCATCTATGTGAGGAAAATCAATTTGGAAACTCAACTCCACTGGTATGCCAAACTCAATAGGACTAGGGACTCCCAAATCCTGAACATGTGTAGTAGCTCCAACATGTTCCTCAGTAACCACTGCAGGAATGTACTCACCACCAACCATCTCAATATACAAATGGACTGGGTCTGACGCTAGTGAAGACCGCAAATGCTCCAACTCCGTAGTCACCTCAGCCAAATGAAACTAGGACTCCTCGAAAGCCAACTACATACTCTCAAGAATCTCAGAAGTCACCTCAAGCTACTGAGTAAGCTCACTCACCTTATCTTCCTTGACCAATAATGCATCATATATTATGCTGCCCCACTCAATAAGATAATCTCTGATAGCTACCAACTACATATAATCCTGTCTCAAAATCTAAATAGCCTCCCATAAAGAGTGGATCTCTATCAAGAACAAATAACTACCTCCTTACTCAATGCTAGTAGGAGAACCCCATCCATAAATTTATAACAACTAATGAGCAACATCAAAATGCTTGCAAGTGGTAGTAATGTCTTGCTCACTAACTCTCAGCTGACTAGACACATGGTGACACTGGCTAGATTGTCTCCTACAATCCTCCTTTAATGTACGATCTAAAAGAGTAGACTCAGAATCACTGACCTCTATAATACTACCATCCATACTCTGTGAATCAACTTCAAAGCTCATATCAACATACGGAGTATCAACAACTGTAGCTTCACTATCTAACTCCTCCATACTGAAAGAAACTATTGAGGAAACTAAGTACTCAAAACTGTCTACTACATCCTCCTGTGTGTCGTCTATAATAATCAGATCTTGGGACTCTTTTACAATCTCTGCCATAGGTGAGAGATCATCAACCCTCAATGCACTAACATCTGAGCACACCTCCCCACTCTGAGTGCAAGCATCGGACTCATCCTCATCTTCACTATTGCTTATCTCATAATAATCATGGGACATGCTGCTATCTTGTCTAACTAATCTATAGTGCTCTCTCCTCAGCTTAACAAAGTGATCAAAAGACAACCTCTCTCAAACTCGAGGAGTTAATAAGTCCCACTCCTCATTCATTGTCATATACCATGTGGATTTGTCTTTGAATGTAGGGTATGAAAGAAATTCATTTAACCTCTTCAAACTTTGTTCCAGCTTCTCCATATCCTTGTCCCACTATTTTTGAGTATATGAAGTCATCATGATTTACTAACTGATTCAATGTCCAATCTACCCAACTACCCAACAAGATGGTAGAACATTAATTTGGCTCTGATTTGCCCAACAAGATGGCAAGAATTTGGCTCTGATACCACTGTGATATCCCCTTCCAATAGGGATATCTAGACAAACAAAAAGCTTTGATACCACTGTGATATCCCTTAATTAGGGGCTCCTTTTCTTGAACAAAAGCTCTGATACCACTGTAATATCCCTAATTTCCCCTCAAATCTAAAACTGGATATTTTCCTATCTTTCTATATTTCGCTTTTTAGATATTTTGCATGAGTAAAGATGCAATTTTGTAAGATAAATTCAAATAACAAATAAACCACAGTAAATCTCTTAACTGCTAATCAAAGATCTTAATATTCATCTAGATGATTACAATAGTTGTCCTTTGTCATGCATATACAGAATATGAAAATATAGTCTTGAAAGCCTAATTCCTCTAGCAAATTGGAAATAACCCTGGGTCTGTGTGGCTTTCAAGTCGTTGTGTCAAAAACACAGTCACTATCGTCGATCGATATACTGCCAACATCACTCACTGTGGGTCCTTCTCTACCGACATTGGTCTTTAGTTAGTTGATGTCAGTCACTAGGGATTTTTTCCTGCTGATGTCAGTGTCTACATGGATCTGTACGGACTTCATACTGCCGCCAATATAATATAACACACCCTGATAGCTGAACAACCTGATCTCAAGATATATGATTCTAATATAGAATATCTATATCTGTATAACTTATTGAATCAAAAACCTAATAAAATAAATACTTGGAAAGCTCTATGACAACTTTTGTATGAAGTTACCTCTCAAATCTGTAAACCTCTATGATAACTTTTGTATGAAGCTATCTCTCAATTTGGCAATAGATTAGCTGATATTTCACAGCCTCTGAATCACACACACTAAAGAGTGGACATTCTCCAATGCAGATGGAATCCTGGAACCCCTGCCTCAGTCTTCATACAAGAATTCTTCAATATCAAAAATCAATAATCAATGCATAATCCATAATGGCCTCCATGAGAAACCCTTATACCCTCAAAAAGATGTGCTTGCCCTAATTACGATTTCTTAAATTAGCATTAGGGTTTCATAATTAAAAATAGACTAAATAATTAATATTTGATTTGATCAATCAAATATTAATATCTCCCTCAATATATGTCAGATCCTCAAACCAACTAAAGTTGGTGAATCAGGGAGTGATTATGCACATGACCATACCAAAATAAGGGCACTTCGCTGCATGTCAAATATCCCTAAATAATAGGAGCTCAGGCTAAATGTGTCTGAAAGAACTCAAATGAAAACCAACTTTAGAAATTCTACTAAATGAAGCCAAGCCAAGCTCCATTATGACCCTCTATCCAACCTATCAGCCTATGAAGGTCGCATAATAGGCTAATCATCAACTCTGAGCGATGTCACCTAAAAGGGGGACATGACACTAAACCTACCATAGGGGTATTTGACACATTTTCACTATCTTGAGAAGGTGTAAGAAATATTTTAACATCCCTCATATTCCCCTCAATAGCTATCCTCTCCTACACCAATTGTCATTCATTGTCTAATCACCACTCATTAGCCTTTTAGGCATAAAAGCCTAAACTTGTCACTTAGGTGGCCTATACCTACTAAAGGAGACTAATTTAAGAGGTGTTAGACAACTCAATTAGACCCTTTTTATACTTTTTTATATCATATACTACAATAATAGTTGACATCACTCTTCTCATCTTCACACTAGACAATTACTTCTCCTTCTCACTATCTATCCAAAGCTACCTGTAATGATATACTCAATACAGAGACTTTAATGCCTCATTGAGTTGATAAATTGGTATTGGAAATTATAATAAGTCTATACACACCTCCCTTAATGAATTTACTCTATGCATTCCCTTTTGCACCTATAAAACACTTTAAAACTTATAGAAAACCATGAATTAGGCTTATCTATACAAGTGATAGTATGGATCAATTGGATATCAAGGATATTTGGAGAGTGATAATTATTCCAAACTAGTTTCAAGACCAATCGAATCCTTATGAAAGAATTTCCCACCATATCTATCCCATCAAGTTCACACAAGGGTTGTAGGAGGTTTTAGGTATCTTAACTCTTAACATTCATTCATAAAATTTAGACATTGAAATCTTGAAATAATTTCATAAATTTGGAATATAAGACCACCTTAAACTATCCAAAGATTATTGAGATCTCATGCACACCCTCCATATAGATATGAGTGAATGAAAATGGATCTCAAGTTCTTTCAATGTATTTTGAGTACCCCTAAGAAAAGGTTAAGAAATAATGACCAATGTTATGTTTTTTCATACAAAACAATGAGTCTAATCTATCCTAAAAGTTACCATAAAGGTTATCAAACTATTTGGGAAGGTCATATAGTCATTTGAAGCAAGATAAAGGCTGTGATTTTTTAGGCCTAGTATATGTATATGAGTTAATGATCACATCTTTGGTTTACACTAACTTAAGTACCTTTACATTATTTTTAACATAAAAATAAACTCTATAAATCCTCCCAAAATCATCCTTAACTCCTTGCATCATTTTATCATTCGCATGCTAAATTTGTAGACTATGTTTCCAAGAGAGTGCCTTTGGTTTGAGATAGAATAGAAAGAATTCACGCTATCAGTATTAATCACATGAGATAGTAGGGCTATTTTTTATGTCATGAGGAAATTTTTTACAAATTTACAAATTCATATCATTCTCTAATAACTCTTTACATCTCACACTTTCCAAACTAGTTATTAGGACTATATACCATCTGTAGAGTTTTGGTAGACTATAGTTCTATCTTATATTCCTAATGATAATATTAGGATGTGATATATCAATGTAATATTATCTTCAACATTTCTTTCATTAATATCCCTTTTCTATCCTTCCAAACTAGCTCCTCTCCATAAATTTTAACTAGTCTGCAGACTACTTTGACTATATCACCTATAAATGGCAATTAGAGAGGAACTTAAAATATTCCTATAGGTGTATTTATGCATAATTATTTTTTTTCATCCCTCTGCTTAATTTTGAGGTCACTAGGAAAATTACATTGTTATATGAGCTCAAATCATGCATTGGGACCATACTCCCATCAATATACCATAGTACACTAGTTGCATTTCAAGTTATAGGCTCATTACAATGTAACTTTCACTAAGTACTTTAACATAAAATTAACTAGGTTGAAACCACTCAACCATCACCTTATATTGGCCTAAAAACCTTATCTTTATGTTAAATTATGACTACTAGTCCTATTCATACCCCATCAACACTTACCAATAGATGTTAATGTGTTAGGTAGAAACCTATTTCAAGAAACTATTGTAATTGTTCCCATAAGTAAATTTCTTAATTACACCTTTTTATGTTTCTTAAACTAGTCTATAATCAACTCTATGAACCTTGTATTACTTTAGAAATCATCAAAGTCATTAAATTGAATATAACCTGTGTCTTAGGTTTTGAATATCTCTTCCATTCTCTGTACATACCTACAGGTGACTGTAGATGACTATATAAATAAGAGCTCGGGCCAGCCATTACTCATGGTCTTAGAACCAATCTCAATCAACCTTGAGGTATCTCAATAAAAACATCCATGGAAAAAAACCTTCCATGTTTTTAGAGGAGAAGCATGGGTGCATTACCTTGATCCTAAAGCTATTTCATAGAAGATAAACCCTCTTAATAATGAAAACACTATCTTGTAGACCAATGGTGCTTATTTATATCATAATGTGGATTATTATATTTATCAAATCATGTTTAACATGTTGAAACTAGATATAAACCAACATGAAGAGGGTTAACCTACTCTATAAGAAAATATACATCACTTGGAAGCATTTGATCAAGCTAAACAAATGAGAAAATTGAAGTGCTAGGATTATGAAGGTAGTTTTGAGATACTAACATTATTATTATTTTTTCATGAAGAAAAGCTCACCAATATTAGAAATATGACAATGGAATGAGATATTATAGAGACTAATTTCATCCCTGAGTGCATTCACCTTAACTCTACCCCTCTTGTTCATAGCAACTACAAATTGGTTGACATTGTTTACTTGCCAAAAAGAGTGAAGAGGGAGATGGACTAGTTTTCAAAAAAATTAAAATTTTCAAAGAAAATTGATCTTGGAAATGAGTTTTGGGGATCTTAAGGTACACTCTTAAATATTTCACACATTATATCACTATCCTATAGTCAGTACAACAATCTAAACTCCTTTTTTTACAGATGATCTTCTTGATTTTAATGTTTAACCTATAACATGTTAGTTATAAATAGTTACTTGACACTCATATAACACATGGGATGTAATATTTCACTTTTATGAACCTTTCCTTAGTACAAAACCATATGCTTTCATTAAATAACTCAAAAAATGGCTTAAGATGACATAAATACATTTCAACAAGTGTGACCAATATGGAATGTAGTATGTAACCTCATTTAAGACCATGGTGGACCCCTTTACCATGTAGGATACCCTATGTAAGTTTGAAATTATAGGGGGCTTGACCTAATTTGACTTGAGATAAAATTAGTCAACATTTTGGTTATTTATTATGGGTAGCAAGATAACTATGTTAAAGACCATTAGCCTTCTCCTATCCTTGGACAATGGAGTCACCCATGGAATACTAATGACACTAAAATTCTTATAAATAGACACAAATCCACACAAAACAAAAATTAGGAAAAAAAACACAAATAAAGACAACAAGAAAGACACTTATGATCTCATGAACACTTAGGGAAAGCACACAAACAACTTAAGCAAACAAGGATATGTACAAACTACCCTGAAGCAACTTTATCCTCTTATATCAAAAGGGAAATTTTCACCATATATTTCTCCATGATATTAAGGAATGAATGAAGCAAGTGGCTATTTAAACATTGGACTTGATGTCTTCAATTTATTCATGTTTTCCAACCTCTTTTGTATGATCCTTAATGTAACCAAAGAATATAAAAACATATCACCTATAAAGGTTAAATTATCTTGAATTTAAACAAACTCAATCCTCTCATGAGACTCCCCATATACAACTTCCAGTGATGCTTCAACAAAGCATGTTCTTTTGACTTCCATGGTAATTTGAATGAGATAAAATTTCTTAATAGCTACAAGCTCTTGTATCTCTTCAAGGAGATTTGTATAGCTAATCCAATCTTGGTCATTGTCCTCCAAGAGGATATATTGTTGTATATTCTTGTGTAATTCACCTTGAAATTTAAAAATATCTTCAAATTTTTGGAGAAGTTTAATATACTACTACCAATCATCTTTTCTATTTTCTCCTTAAAAAATACAACATGATTAAGCTTATCCTCTTGAACATGATCATGAATATCATAGTCATCATAGATTGCTCCATGATGTTCCTCAATATATGCTTATTCAATAGGAATCTTGTATTCCTCTTCAACAATCTCATTTTGCTCTCCTTCAAGAACTAGATTTTCAAGACCTTTATACTCATTAAACATATTCAAATATGTCTACCAAATAACTTCATAAAGATCCTTATGGACATATAAAATTTCATCCATATCTTCTTTATCTTAAATTAATAAGATTGTTCTCCTTTAAGAGTGGTTGAGTTGGGAGGGTGGTGAGTTTGTTTATGGTTTGGAGAGGGATTAGGATGAGTGATGGAGGGATCATGAATGAGCATGGAAATGAAAGGATACACTTTAAATAAATTATGGAGATAAAAAGTCTCTACTAAGCTATATACACTTCATTTCCTTCATCAACCAGCTCATGATTTTCATTCTCTTCTTAAAACTCTTCCATAGCTAAAACATTGTCTTCCACATTCTTAACTAAGGCCTACTTTTCATGTTGAAACTCTTATTCTATAAACATCCAAAATGGATAAATTTTAGGTTTTTTAAGAAAGAGCAATGGATTTTGAACACACATAAGGTTTTCTCCCTTGACATTAACTTCTTAGTTCCAAGTTGGAACTTTGAGCCTACTAGTTTCTTTTGAGTATTGAATTATCTCTTCATGATGATAAGGATATGAGAGGATTGATATGGAACATAATAAGATTATTGATAATGGGAGAGAGATATATTGTCTTAAAATATATTTTCACCTTATTTATAGCCTTTGTGAGGCTCTTCAATAGCTACAAGTTGATTTCTGAATTCTTAGTTTTCCCACATTTCAAGCCTATCAACCCACCATTGGGTATAACATATCATTTCATGTAAATATTCATTTATGAAATAGTTAGATTCCTCTTCAACCAATCTATAGTTTTTCATAAGGAGTTGAACTAACCTTCTCATCATCTCTATGAAATGAATAGGGATTACATTAATCTCTTTCTCCCATTTCTTCATCAACCTTTTTGATTTTATAAAATATGGCGTGAGTGAAAACAAGGATTTAGCTCAAGGTGGAATTGGAGTAGGATATGGGTTTTAGTATTGACCTTTATAAGGTTGTATAGGATCTTGATAGGATGGATAGGGATATTAGAAAAGACTACCTCCAAGAATATGCCTCTTAAGAGCTCAAATTTCTCCTTCATGAACTTGCATCTCAAGAGATTGGATCTCTTCTTCAGTAGCCTTAATCTTTTCTTCTTGATATCCTTCTTCATAGGCTTCTTCAAAATAATATTCAATAACTTCATAACCATATAGAGAAGGAATGGGTTAACCATAGTTTTTATTAAAAAATTTATAAGGAGGTATGTAATAAGATATCTCAACATATCTAACCATATTATATTCATTAGTTAAGTGAAATAAAAGAGATAAACGAAATGTTTTACAACAAGTATCTGGAATGCTTACAACTAGTTGATTACATTCAAAGTAACCATTGGAATTTTCTTGAATGCTTCCAAAATCTAATAATAAGAGGAACACACCAATAATTCTTCTATTTTTTTGGACCTTAGTCCCACAAAGCATGCCAAAACTATTATATCCTAAACTTTTTCACCCTAAGAGAGGTTGTTCATGCCTCTCCAAATTTGACTAACATGGGATTAACTTTAGGCATGTGGGTAACCTATAGTAGAGGTAAACCTCTAGGTTAAAGGGATATCTCCCTTAATTTATCTCTTAGGCTCACAAACTACATCGTACCAATCAGTTTTGAGGGTGAAAATGGAATAATGAAATTGAAATTAACCTATTCTAATGAGGTGATAAACCATATATAAGTCTACAAACATGCTTACATCTGTACTAAGAAACAAGGCTACTAAAACTAAACTCAACTCTATGTCCTTCTAGCTTAAGTATTTATCATAGAGGAAGATTATTATGCATATCTAGAGGTGGGTGAAAATAAGGTCTAATACTAGACACTACTAGTCACTCTCACACTTCACAAACACATACACATTATGAAACATGTTATAAGAGATATCACTCACACAAAACATGAAAGAGTAGAATGGAATCATGGAGAAGACATTCATAATTTTTCAACCACATAAACCACTCGACACACTTAGGTAAGATATATTTAATAAATTAAATAAAATTCATAAGTTTATTAAAAGGCAAAACAAGGTGTAAAACCAATAGGGCTTCCCCATATTAGGTGTGTACAAATGACAAAATGGCATACACATATACATCATATGAGAAGAGACAAAAATGAATACGAACAATCACAAGGACAAGTATTAGGACATAGAAAATATCAACAAAGTAAGATAATTAAGTTTAAAATAGGTCAATAAGATGTCATGGATAAGTGTCTTGCTAAATTTCATCATCTTACTTCAAGTTGGCATAGAAACTCTTCAATATCCTTCTTTAAAATGCCTTATTTAATGATGAGTCCACTTCACTATATAAAAATACCATAAAATTATTTGACACATTTTCACTATATTAATAAGGTGGTAAAAATATTATAACATCCCTCATATGCCCCTCAAATAATAGCCTCTCCTACACCACTTGTCATTCATTATCTAGTAGCCAGCCATTAGCCTTCTAAACCTAAAAGACTATAATTGTCACTTATGTAGCTTATAACTACTAAAGGAGAATCATTGCATAGGTTTTAGAGAACTCAATAAGACCCTCTTTTTCTTATGTTCTATCATAAACATCAATAATATTCAACATCACTCTTCTCATCTTCACATTAGACAATCAGTTCTCCTTCTCACTAACTATCCAAGACTACTTATAGTGATAAACTTAATAGAGAGAATGTGATGAATCACTGAGTTTTGAAATGAGAATGGGTAATTAGAATAAGTTTATACACACCTCCCTCAATAAATTTTATCTCCTCATTCTCTTATACACTTATAAAAAACTTTGAAACTAGTAGAAAACCTTGAATTAGTCTTATATGTACAAGTGATAGTATATATCAATTAGATTTCAAGGATCCTAGGAGAGTGATAGACAAGTTAAAACTAATTCAATACCAATTGACTCATTCTTAAATCATTTAACACTATACATTTCCCATTGGGTTCACAAAATGGGATTAGGTCTCTTAGTTTCTTAACATTGATTCATAAAGTTTGGATGTTAAACCCATAAAATAATACACAAATTTGGATTATGATTCCCCCTTAAACTTTCCATATCTTATTAAGGTCTTATTCATACCCTCTCTATAGATATGATTGAATGAAACTAGCTTGTGAGCTCTTTCAATGCTTTCTTAGTACCCATAGGTAGGCCAAAGTGACCACTCTTATGTTTTTTCCTACAAACCAATGATTATAAAATATCCTAATTTTTTTCTTAAAGGTTATAAAACCTTTTGGGAAGGTCATATGGTCATATTAAGCAAGCTAGAGACCATGAGGTTTCATGCCTAGTTATAGGCCTAATAGGCCTAGTCTATGTATATGAGTTCATGACCACCTATTTGGTTTCTAATGAATATAGGTTATTTTACATGATTATTTGCGACAAATAAAATATATGCATCCTCCCATAGTCATCCTTAGATCCTTATTTCATCATTTTATCATTCACATGCTAAGTTTGTAGACTGTGTTGTTAAGGGAGTGCCTCTGGTTTGAGATAAAACAAAGAGAATTCCCACTATCAGTATGAATCAAATGAGATTATAGGGTTATTTCTTAGGTCATGAGGGAAATTTTAAAAACAAATCAAATTCATAACATGTTCCAAGAACCCTTTACACCTCATACTCTCCAAACTAGTTTCCAAGACTTTATACTATATGTAGAGTTTTGGTAGACTACATGTTGAGGTTTTAGTTCAACCTTTACTATCTTATTTTATTGAGAATAACATGAGGATGTGATATATCACTATTATATTTTATTCAACATGGATATCCCTAATATCCCTTTTCTAACCTTTTAAACTAGCTTCTCTCCATACATTTGAACTACTCTATAGATTATGTTGACTATGTCACCTATATGTGGGCAATTATAGAGCAAGGTTAAAGATTATTTTTGGTTTATTTATGTCTAAGTATTTTTTTACATACCTATAATTAATTCTAAGGTCACTAACACCATTTCATAGTTATATGATTTCATCTCATATTTTGGGACTATGCTCTTATCAATATACCATAGTGCACTAGTTGTATTTCAAGTTATAGGCTCAATGCATTATAGCTTTCACCAAGTGTTTTTAGTGGATATTTGATTGAGTTGAAAACACTCTAACATCACCTTAACTTGGCATAGTTACCTTATCTTTTATTTCAAGTGTTAATGTTAGGCCTGGGATATAAGAAGGAAAATATTAGTCCTATTTATACCTCATCAACACTTACCAATAGATGGTACTATCTCATGTAGAAACCTATTTTACATAAACTAAGGTAATTTTTCCCATAAGCAATTATATTAGTAGCCACCTCTGTATTTTGATTGAAGTAGTCTAGGATCAACTCTACAAACCCTATATGTCTTGAGAAACTCATTACAATCATGAAATTGAATACAACATGTGTCTTGGGTTTTGAATATCTCCTCCATTATCTATATATACCTGCAAGTGACTATAGATTACTATATACATTAGAGTTCTAATCAATCCTTATTCATGGCCTTAGAACCAATATCAATTAACCTCGATGTATCTCTACAAACCCTCCATGTAAAAACTGACTTCCATGTTTTTAAAAGAGAAATAAAGGTACATTACCTTGATATTGAATCCATTTCATAAAAGATAAACCCTACTAATGATGAAAACGCTACTTTGTAGACTAATAATGCTCATTTATAACATAATGAGGATGATCTTGTTTATCAAATCATGTTTCACAAATGAAAAATATATTAAAACCAACATGAATAGGATGAGCCTACTCTTAAAGAACACATACATCACTTAGAAGCATCAAATCAATCCAAACAAATGAGAAAATTAAGGTGTTGATACTATGAAGTTTTGAGATACTAATAGTCTCAGTGTTTGTTTATGAAGCACAGTCCACCAATATTATAACTATGACTATGGAATGATATATTTTAGAGAATAATTTCATCCCCCAAGTGCATTCACCTTAACTCTTCCCCTCTAATCCATACCATCTATAAATTGGTTGACCCTATTGGACTAAGAAAAGGATTGAAGAGTGATATGAACCAATTTTCAACATTTTTGGAATTTTATAAGCAACTTGAGATTGGATATAAGCTATGGTTATTTTAAGGGACACTCTTAAAGCCTTCACATGTGATATAATTATCATACAGTCTATACAACAACAAAAACTCCACTTTTTTCAAATGAACTTCTTGATTTTAGCATTAAACCTACACCATGTTAGTTCTAAAGAGTTCTTTGAAACTCATTTGAAACTTGGGATGCTATATTACACTTTGACACACTTTTCCTTAGTGGAAAACAATAAAATTTCATTAAATGACCTAAAAGATGGCCTAAGATGACATAAGGACATTTTAACAAGTGTGACCAAGATGGAATATAGTATGTAGCCTCATTTTAGACCATGGTGGACCAATTTCTAACCTATGAGACCCTATGAAAGTTTGAACTTATAGGGCTTTGACCTAATTTTACTTGGGGTCAAATTAGTCAATGATACTTTATGTGCTAATATAGACTCTATTGAAGCTAAAAAATGAAATATAGTTCCATCATATCCTCAAATATAGAGTATGATAGTGATAATGGTATGAAAAGAAGTGGTATGAATGAAGGCTTTTTATTTGTTATAAGAAAGGTTAGAATGGAGAATATTATGATAGAGGTAAGCATATATTGGATTAAGAAGGTGAGATAGGACCAATAATATAACATACTATTTCATATTCATAACATTCATGAGTTGGCCTTAAGATTTATTCAATAAGAAATTGGTAATCTATAACATGATCTATAATTCTTATTAGTGAACCAATTATTTCTAATGGATTGGTATTGATATTACTGGTCTTTGGAATCTATTCAAACTAGATGTGTTCAAACCTTTGTTTAATATGGGACACCATATTATTTTAAGGAATAATCTTGTCATATTTTGTCTGGTATTACTCTATCACCTAGTTAATAATTATCTAAGATTCCTCATGAACATGTAATTTATTGATATTCCATTTTATTACTAGATGAATCCCTAGAACAAGTGCTTCATAATATTATAAATTATTTGTACAAAAAAACCAATGTGAACTATTTTTGGAATAATAGCCCCTTATGATGATATGAATAAATTATTGTCCCTTGATCCATAAAAAGTGTAGGAACTATACAAATAAAGGGTCCATTATTGAGGCTTAGAAAAACTAGTGTCCAAATTCATGATTCATGCATTAGAGAAATTGAAAATGAGTGGTTGGTATCTAATAAGGGTGATTCAAAAAGATTATATACAAGTACCTATCCCTTAATTATATTTTTATTTATATATTTAATTTCAAATTCACTTAATAGAAATGATAATAGTCTTGTTTTTGGGCATATAATGTTTTAAATTTTTGGATACAAACACCATGGCTAAGTATGATTTTTCAATTGATCTATAATTATGTTCATAGGTGATCGATGTGTGGATCAAATAGTATATGGCTCACTCTTTCCCCCAATCATTATATTGTGTTAGGAGTACCCTAAAGGCATAGTTATTCAATAAGATGTAAATAATCAATCAATTTTTAGGTGTACATGGAACTATAATAGGTGGATTTTCTAGATATAATTTTAATTTCTCCAAGGATTATTGACAATTAGTATTCCATGACAAAATGGTACCTTTATTTTGGAGATGAGTTAAGGGATGGAATCTATCTACCAACTAAGCAATAAATTTCTTGATAGATTAAATCTTAACCTACAAGTTTTAGATTTGCCTAATAATATATAGTTGGGAATCTCTATAATGGCCTAAACCTTGGATAGATCAAATTCAATGACTTAATGAGATACAATAAAACCTAAAAATTTACTTGCATTAACACCATACATGCACTTTTTTTTATTAATCCATACTTTATATTCATAAATCATTAAAAAAATCTTCATAATACATATAGATGTCCTAACCTAGTCTTTTATTTTCCCAAAATATCATCCATATAGTATTAAACAATATCATGCATCATGTCATGTAAAATGACAGTCATGGTACATTGTTATGTGACACCAACATTCTTGAGTCCAAATGGCATAACTTGATAATAAAGTAATCCCCATGTAGTGGTGATAATTTTCACAATTTTAATCTAAATATATCTTAAGAATCCATCCATAAGATATAGTATCTCATACCCTGCTATGGAATCCATAATATTATCAATGTTGGGCAAAGGAAATTCATCCTTTGTCTATGTTTTATTGATATATCTAATCTGATTCCCTATGTATTTTTGTTGAATTGGACTATGTTTCATATCCATTATAAATAATCAATAAGATGGATATACCTTGCCTCTAATAGTTTTTCCAATTCTTTATTGAGAGTAAAGGCTATGTGAGGGTGTATTTTTTTCAAAGTTTTCTTGATTGGCTTAGAATCAGGGTGTATAAAAAGGATATATACAAATAAAATAGGGTCTAAGCTAGGCATATATGAATACACACCAATAAAATATATCAAGAAAATATAGTAAGAGGGTAGTAAGAAGCTCACATTACTCTTCAATAAGGGATGTTCTATGTTTGATCATTTAGGGTCAATAGGTGTCTCAGTGTTGAGTTCAATGGTATCCTCCACAAGTATTGTAGAACCATATTCTAATATAGTCGACAAAGTGGTAAATTGTTCTACATATTCATCTGGGGGCTTGACTGGCTTGTCAATTTTTCCAAAATAGGTATAATCTAAATCACCAAGGTTTAGTAAAAGCCAAATGGTAAAAGCATGTGCGAAATCTTGAGTTAATTAATCAAATACTCTATGATCCTCTAAAATTACCCCTATTAAACATGAATTTATAGGACTAGATGGGGCATGTGATTCATTTTAAAGAGGGTGAAATTCCCCATCTAATGGTGATTGAAACAAGTTTTCACCATGAGAATCATCTTTTTTATTACTTTTACCCGGGTCCAAAATAACCTCAAAGAGGTTTTCACTTTGGGGACTCAATTTTTTATTATTTTTTATTTTTTGTGACAAAATAAGTTCACCTACTCTCCAAAATAGGCAATAGGGTCTAATTTAATACAAAATCCTAGTATGTGATCACCAAGTGGAAAATTATCTATGAAGGCCAAGAATTCATAAATTGACTCATCATTTTAAAAATAATCTAATGGTATATATGAGTCTTGTTGGTATTATTCAATAAATTGGGGATTATGGTAGAAAAGAGGGGAATAAAATGGCACAAAAGTAATGAAATAGATGGTATTTATTGATAATTTTACCACCAATGGTCGAATTTGCTTATGTGTTTGATTTTACAAAGACTCTATTCATGGAGTGAAGAATTAGGAGGTTATCAAAAACATCATAAAAACATAATTAATCTAGAACCATGATTAGTAATAACTCACATGTCCAATTTTTGGCATAGGTTTATTTTATTCATCTAATTAGCTAGTTGTAAGCTAGTAAGGGCAATTTTCAAGTGTTCATTTCATGAAGGAGAAGAAGAGTTGGTTATAATTTTCTTAGGGGAATATTTTTTCCCCTATGAATTAAATATTAAATTCAATAGTTTTAGGTTACATGGGCTTAACTTTATGAATAATTTTTAATAAGAAAATGTGTTATAAAACCCTTCTTAAACCTTAATGGCTCAATTTTAAGTAGTATGTTTGAATTTTTGAGTTATTTACTAAAAATAAAAGTTTTGTGAGATATTTAGGGGCATAAATAACCTTCCCACACCTTAATAAATAAAAAATTCAATGCAAATAATGGATAAAGGTAAAGGCACATGTTGTAGGGTTTCAAACAAGTAAGAGAGATAGTTTAAAAATATATTTTTGAGAGGTTTAAGAGATTATTTGAAGATATATAATGGTTGGAATGCCTAGAGGGGTTATTATATCTCCTAATTAAAAATAATGAGGTCCTGAGGTCTTATAAAACTAAAAAAATGGAAAAACTTAGACCTACTAATTTAACATTTAATAGTTTTACTAATGTAAATCTTAAATTGGATGAAAGGGATGAGATGTCTAAATAAGTGAAATAATATGAAATAAATAGCCACTAATATGTTACAAAATTTATATTGCTTTAAATTTATAAAAATAGTAAAAAATATGGATAAATAGAGACTTATATAGAAAATGACAATCATAGAAGATCTCAATGCTTAAAATTGGGTTATGGATAGGTCTGAGTGTTATCAACTAAGTCCCTATGTTTTATTACTCACTTGATAGTAGCACCCAACATGGAAAGTAGAACCATGTGGCTCTAGTGTCCTAAAAATGGCACTAGTATACTCTTTTTAGGACTATTCTTATTTTTTGGGAGTACCTACACCTATGTTTTTGGGTTATGTTCTTATGCACATGAAATCTAAAACTTCATATTATTCTTAGGATATCTAATTTAGTATGTAAACCTTAATCATCCTTTCAAGTATGGCATGAGATGAAAATGTGTGTTCATTAGTAGGATAGGTTGGGCATCCTCAACACCCCATTGTGAAGAGAGTTTTTTATATACCAATACTTTCAGGAGGGATCAAGCCTTGTCTAGTTCTCCCACCTAGTGTTTTGGGTAAGTGCAAGTGAATTCTAGAATGATAGTGGTCTTGAATTCCTTAAGTATGCTTGACATTGGAAATATTTGAAATCTGGGCTTAGGTTAGATGTATATGGTAGTATGAAAAATTAGGGTAGAATAGTGTTTAGCAACCTTGATTTTACTCAACTTATTTCTTATTTGAATATGATTTTTGCATCTATCTTCCATCTAGTGGATAAAGGTCTATTAGTCTTATATTTATAGTGATCCATAGATTTTGTGGATAATAAAATTTACCTAGGTCAACCTAAGGAGGGGGATACATTTTAAAATATATCTCTTTGAGAGAGTTTAAGAAAGGGACACTAGTGCCAAATTGAGGACACTAGCACCATATGGATTTAGTGTCCTTAATGTGGTATTAGTGTCCAACTAGTAAGATTCTAGGCATAATGGTTTAAGATCTAGGAATGTTGTTTTGGGATTATGTTTTAGCCAACATACAATATTTGTGGTTTGTAAAATTATTGTAAAACTGTGATAAAGGCTCTAGGATAGGTCTATGGTTAAGATAGGAATAAGTTGTCTCAAGAAGCAATCTTAGCATCCAAATACCACCTTTTGGTGATTACATTTATCCCCTTTTATTTTAAAAATGCAATAAAGAGAAATGACTAGTATAAAGGAAAAATAAGCATACCTCAACCTACTAGGGATGATAATCCCATATATATGAGTATAAGTATGTGATGTTGGGTCTATGTATGCAAAGCATGATTTAAAATAATGACCTATAATGAAACATCCAAAAATTAGTCCTTACTTAAGAAATAATCAAAAGCAAAAGACTATGTTGAATAAAGTAAATAATTAAAGCTAGGTAAAGAGATAATAAAGAATAAAGGAATGAATACACTTCATTGGGTACATGAACCAATACATGAACCTAGTGGAAAACTATGTGTGTACATGTACATAGTGATCAAATCATTGAATAACTAGGATTTAGCTAATATCTTCTTTAATACTCATATTTGGGTGGCTCAAGAAATCAATATAGTTTTGACTCCAACATTTCCCACCCCTACTTGGTGGATCATGACCTATGAATAACTTTGATAAGACTATAAGTGTGTCTAACCCTCTCATGTGGGTGGATCAAGAACTCAAGTAGGCTATGACTCCATCATTTCCTGCCTATGTGCAGTACATGAATCTAAAAATAAACTATGCAAAGTGTTGAAAGTATCAAATTATGTATATATAACTATGTATGTCAATTTGATGGCCACTCAGGTATAATAGGTGACTCTAGGGCACTCAGTAATGCCAACCATTATAGATAGATTAATTCATGAAATTGGTGACAACCTAAAATATGATAAAAAGTGTATATAATGTAGATAATGATAGAATTTTTCATTCCATGTAATCAACCTATGTGTAACTAAGCATATGAAAACTATGTGCTGCACACATGCCCCCAATTTGATATTTGAATATACTAATTTTGGATTGAGTATATAATAACTATATCTATGAATCTAGACTAAATGTAAGAGTGATCATGCTATGCATGATGCCCCCAATATGATCAACTAGTATGAAACTAAGATGAAATGAGTGTATCTAAGAAAAAATTAAACATAACTATCAAACTTGTGACTATATTTATGAAAATTTATATTGTAATTGGTTTACTATTTTGACTAATATTGACTATAATAAGGCTAAATCTACTAGATAGTAGCACTATGTAGTGGATAATAATGTCTTTTAGTACTAGTGTCCTAATTTGGGCACTAATGTCTATCTAGTCTAAAATTTGGGTGACTGAACTACTTTTCTGAGTCCCTAGTTTTTTCCTATGTCTAGTTTTTGAAACTGAGCCTATGCACTGAAAATAATTTGTGAAAAGTATTGTAGGAGCCTGATCTCCATGAAAAAATGCTATGACTGCCCCATATTTTGAGGGTAGTTGTGGAACATATGTAACAACTATCCTCAAAATAAAATTTCTATAATAAATGTGTTAGTCGGAGCATATGCAATATTCCAATATAATGTGCAAACATAACATCAAAATGTAAAATATTTTGAGCATAAGTATGTAATTTATGATGTATTTTGTAATCTAGAATTACAAAAGGGTGTTAAGATATATGTAATAAATTTGTATAAAATCAAATTTGAGTAGATACATAGGATATGGGCCATGATGTCCATCATGACACCCAAGTAGGAAGGGTAGATTCATGGGGTCCCTCATGGCATAAAAAACTAGTGGGTTTAATAAGTAAAGACAAGTGTTATGGTGAAGATGCATTTAATAAGTCATACATGAAAAACACATGAGGCACATAAAATTAGGCCAAGGAGACACAATACAAGGGACATGGGAACATGTCACTAAATCTAAGAATATAAAACATACAAGGACATGTTTAAATTTATACATATGCAAGCAACAAGAAATTTATCTTAAAACTACATAGAAGGACATGTTCAAATGTCCACATGTATAATTAAAAAATCACACACAAGGGACATGGAATATAAGTGGCATAGAGCCAAATAATAAAGGCATATTCAAATGCCCTCAAAATGGAGGAAGCATAAGAAACACAATCTAGTCTAAACTAAGAAAGATAAAAATGAAATCATGTATAAGTTTGTGCTACAAATATATGTAAATTATAAGATGTACACATGTTGATTCTAAAATAGTGATAGTCAATAAAATTTGAGCATGAGTAGCAATGATTGACATCAAGATATATAAATAAGTAAAATGGAATGTATAGAATGTAATGATAGAACCTAGTAGTAGAAATTGTGTATAAGATGACCTTCGAGTGGGGTGGATGTATCAAACGACTAAACTTGGATCGGTGTATATGCCCCTAATTGGTAGATGTTAGTAGGTATAAATTATTTTAGTGGATTAGAGTCATGTATGTAATTTTTAAGCACTTGAAAATAAAAATTGAAGCATGTATGTATGATAAAAATGACTATACTAAGATAGCTAGCATATGTAATATCTAGAAATTATAAGAAATGTAAACATAATAATGCATACAATCTATAAATTTTGTGTTTTCTAAATAATATTTGAATTTTATTATGTTTTGACATGTTATATTGTTTTTGTAATTTTTGGATATAAGCTATATACAATCAAATGAAAAATAAACTATGTGTAATGAGTAAGAGAGAAGGTATGTATAAGTAAAATGATAATGAATAGTGAATTGTTTATATGTAGAATCTCCTTCGATGCATGATGTTTAATGGATTTTTGATTTCCTACCATAATGTGAAGCTAACCAGTATACATTTAGTTTAGGATTTTCTATGATGATGTATGGTCTAAGCTAAATTGGTTTAAACTTTCCTTTGTTCTCTTCTTTGGCATTAACATTTTTGAGGTTTTATTTTAATACCAGATCATTGATTTCAAATTCCCTATTGTGTAATATATTATTTTAGGTTCTCTAGATTTGATTCTAATAAGATATGAGATTTGATCCAATTATTATATCTCATAGAGATGTCACTCTCTGTATTGATCATTTGTGATGAGCACTTTTAAATATACCCATAAAGATGGGATTTTTAATTCCAATGGGACAACATATCATATGCCATATATAAGTGAATAAGGAGTAGCTTTTATTGGTGTAGGCACATTCATGTAGTAATCCCAAAGTGCATAGATGAGTTCATTTTTCTAATTATCACCAAATTTGGTAACTATTTTGTAGAAAATATTATTGATTGTCTTGATTATTGCCTCTACTTGACCATTAGCCTATGGGTAGTATGGTGTAGATAATGTGTGTCATAGTTTATATTTTCCATAAAACATTTTCATTTTTTTATTCTTTAAAGAGGTTCCATTATCTATAATTATGGCTACTGGGAGAATGAATTAGGAAATAATATTAGTCATGATAAACTGAAAAATATCCTCCCCCTTTGTTGATTGTAATGGGGTAACTTCTACCCATTCTTAAAAATATTTTATAGTGGTGATAATGAATTTGTGGCCTCTTATAAATTATTGGATTATCTTACTGATTAGATGAAATCCCCATAACATAAATGACCATGGGGATATTATAGGTTGAAAATGTTATGAAGGTTTATGGTACAAGTTCTAATGGCATTGACATTTGTAGCATAATTTTTCATACTCCTGACATTCTTGTTCAATGATTGGTCAATAGTAACCTTGTTTGAGTAACTTGTATGACATTGTATTACCACTAAAATGAACACCACATTCACTATCATGTATTTTTTTAATATCTAATTTAGATTCCTCAGTTGTTAAACATTGAAGTAAGTGTCCACCAAAATATCTCTTAAATAAATCACCACCAATGATGACATATCTAAGAGAGTTTCACTATAACATATGCTTTTCATTTTTTGTAAAAATATTTGATGTGATAAATTTATTTAAAAATTTGTATATAATAAAGAACCATTTCAATGGTGTTGTATTGTATGTGGTAACTAGGGTTGTTAGAGTGATAAGGTCCACATGGGACACTGATGGAGATTTTAATATTTTAATAGTAAAAATATCTTGGTCTAAATATATATCAATGGGGATTAATGATGAAACACTTGTCATTACATTGGCATGATATTTATCTTTGTGTGGGATGTTCACGATAGAGAAATTATGAAACTAATCCTATAGACATTGAACCATGTTATTATAAGGAATCAAGTGTTTTTATTTTGTTTGGTAAACATATACGACTTGATTGAAAATTAGTTGGGAGTCCCCATAGACCTTTATTAACTTAATATCAATAACCTAAGTTGATTGAAGACTTAAGAGACTCATACTCTACATTATTATTAGTGCATGAAAAAATGAGTCAATATGAAAGAGGTAATGTGTCCTAGTGGATTGATGAAGAAAATTTTAGTGTTGACACCATATGCACATCTAGAATTATCAAATAACATTATCCATGTATCTGAAGTGGTATTATGTGTTGTCAAATCATCTCTAAAATCATCATTAATAGGATTTGTATTGAGTAATGGATCTACTTCTAATTGATCTATAATTATTTCAACTCTTATTGATTTTTTTAATATGATTTTGATGTCAAATTTTGAAATTAACATAACCCATTTTTCAATATGGGACAAAAAATGTGATTTTAGAATGAGGAATTCTAAATAATCTACTTTCATAATGATTTGTATCTCATTGTTAATCATGTAGTGATGAATTTTATATAGAGAAAATACTAGTGTTAAGTAATGTTTTTCAATTCCTAGATAATTTATCTCATAGTCAACTATTGCATAATTGATGCAGTAAATTATTATTTATTTATGTTGATCATCATGATGTGCTAGGAGTGTTCCCAATGTATGATCTATCACTAAGAGGTAAAGTAGAAGTGGCTTACCAAGTATGCATGGGACCAAGATAGTAGGGTTGAGTAAGTATTGCTTAAGTGTATTGAAGCTCTCTTGACATGTGATGTTCCACTTAAATTTAACATCCTTTTTAAGTAGCTTGATGAATGATTGAGATTTATGTGCAAGTTATGCCATAAAATGATGAATTTCCTAAATTTTCCCCTAAAGGGACCAAAGTTGTTTTATATTAGTATGGGAGGCATATCCATGATTATTTTGACCTTATTTGGGTTAACTTCTATGTTGAATTGAGATATAATGAGTCCCAAAAGTTTCCTTGAGGAAAATCCGAAGACAAATTTCTTAGGGTTGAGTTTAACATTGTATTTTCTAAGTCTTTAGAAATTTTGTCACAAATTGATTACATGATCTTCTCACTCTTTTTAATTTACTGAAAAATAATCAACATAATCTTAAATCATCTTAAGAATGAGGTTATGAAAGATATGTGTCATAGTGCATTGGTAAGTTACATTGATGCTCTCTAATCAAAATGACATGACTATATAGCAAAAGGTGCCATGGTATGGTGAAATAATTCTTTTATTTATCTTATTTAGTGATCTTGATTTGATTATCCTTAGATAAACTATCCATAAAGGAGAGTATCTCATATCCGGATGTGGAATCGACTATCATATCAATGTTTGGTAAAGGAGAATCATCTTTACGACATGCTTTATTGAGCTCTTTGGAATCATAACAACATCAAATATTTACATTAGGTTTTACAATAGGAACAATATTATAAATCCATTTTGGATGAGGTATTGGTTGATTAAAATAAACATCAACATTTAATAATTTTTGGATCTCATCCTTGACAAAGATAATAACATTAGGATGCATTTTGTAAATCTCTTATTTTATTGGCTTAGTATTAAGATAAAAATGTAATTATATATATTTCTATTGAGGGATAAATTCCATGGATATCATAATAAGCCTATGAAAATACTTTAAGAAAATTAGTTAAAATATGATGAATGTTTGTGTATTTTCAATTATGTAAGGCAATAGCCAATAGAATGATGCAAAAATCCTTTTCAGTGCCTATTTCTTAAGATTATTTCACTAAGTCGACTATTTCTTCATTAAGTAACATATATTGATCCAAAGTATATGGTTTTATGGGGATTATATCATATGTATTAGGTAACATATAATATAAATCATTTGAATGATAACCAAATTATGTATGGGCACTTGTGGAAAGAGGAAACCTATTCTTATGATAATAGGAAGGGAGATCCTCATATGCATGCAGGAATTCTAAGAGAGCCTCGTCTTAGTGAAATAATCAGGGATTGGTAGATCTAGAGAAATTATGTCATCAATGAGATTGGGGTAGATAACTAAAAGTGTATAGACATGGTTCACTATATCAAATACTCATGGAATAGGTCAACAAAATGTGATATGTTGAAAATCATTATGAGAGGATCTAGCATTAGATGTATCATTTCTTTATCAAATTTATTATCTATCATATTGGTCATACGCTTCAACAAGATTTAATATTCCCTACTAATGGTTATCAAGGACTTATCCTATGTAGCCCATCTTCTATAAATATCATAATGCAAAAGGTGAAGTGAAATTATTACCCTATGTAATGGAAATAAATGGGGGATTTATATGCATTTTTTTAATTATGGAATGGGGTGTTGTAGTAGAAAAATTCATATGAGGAATATATTTATTTGAAGGATCTATATATTGAAATTACTTGAATGCTTATTTATCTATATGACATGTATATATATATGGCATTTGTAAATAAATTTTAAACATGCATGTAACATTGACGGAACTACATGCAAAGTATGAATCCATGGTCCCCCAAGAAAGAGATTATATTATAGATTATTAAGCATAAATTTGCATGTTTTAGGTAGTGTTCTAGGTTTGAGGGTAAGTTTTAATGTGATTTGACCCCAAAAATTACATGGAATATTATTGAACCCTTAGATACTCATTTCAGAATGATCCAAATCCATAGCATGTATATTAAGATGATGTACAAAAGATATGTTGTAAATGTTTAACCCTGATCCATTGTCAACCAAAACTCATTTGACACCTACCTCACTAATTTGTAAAGAAATATAGTGAGGTACATGTAAATCTATGATGTGATGAGGTGGAAGGTCCTCTCTCTTGAAATAAATATGTCATTATATCCATTTCATAGTGTTGACAATAGAAGAAACATAAGTGGGATCAAATGTTTGAGGTACCTAAGTATCATAGAGTACTAAATACAAAATATCTTTGTATGTGTTAAAGTACTATAAAATATATAAAATGGATATTGTACTTTAAGGATTACTAATTTGATCAATAAATCTATAACCGTGGGTATTGTAAAAATGCTAAACTTTAGGACCACATGATGACATCATAACCTAGACCACAAGGTCTACCAAGAGTGTAGAGCTAATAGTCGATGTGGGATGTTGGCTAGTTTTTTGTGATTGAGAAGGAGGGATAAGTAAGACCAATGATGTCTCAATATGTCTAGGAATGATAGTAATGGAATCATAATCGACAAAATAATAAAATGAATCTAATGGATATTTATTGATTTTAGGTTGTATACTTATTATATTATGTAATAATTTATCTATGTGATTATATAATAGTGTCTTAATTGTATTGAACATAGGAGAAATATAGCATGTGAAAAAAATAATGAAACATGAAAGACAATTAAATTTATATGAAGCATCATGTATACATGTATCTATGCCATTTATGAGTTTATTTAAAATTATAGGAAACAAGCATGAAATTGAAAGTAGTAAAATTTACAACAAAAAGTGATTAATTTATTGTATCATTATAATAACAACTATACAAATTAGAAAATTTTTGAATCTAAAATTTTAATTTTAGAAATGTATACCTTAGTGTTAGGTAGTGTTAGGGTTTGGAATTTGGGTGAGTTTACCAAAGATTTAAATTATATTTAAAAAATGAAACCCTAATGTGGTATTGATTAAATGGGATAGGTTATTCAAAAAAAATTAGAAAAATATGAGTTTTTAACCCTAATTTATTGCATAAAAATTTGTAGAATACAAACTAGGGTTTGAAGCAATATTTGAAGTAAGTTGGGTTCACTAAATGTTTTAACATTTTAAGATTTTATTAGTGTAAATCCTAAGTTAGATTAAAGCATTGAGTTATCTAAATTAGTTAAATAATATGCAATAAATAACCATTGATTTGTTAAAATTTTTGACTTATTTTGAATTTGTAAAAATAGTAATAAATATGTGTAAATGGAGACTTATATAGAAATAACTATTACAAAATATTTGGGAGCTAAAATCTATGTCATGGATAGGTTTGATTCTCATCAATAGGGTCCCTACATCAGATTATTCACTAGCAAATGGCACCCCACCTGGATAGTAGCACCATGTGGCTCTAGTATCTTAAAAATAGTGCTTGTGTCCTCTTTGTAGGACTGTCCCTATTTTATGGTAACACCTGTGCTTCAATTTCTTAGTTTTTTTTACACACACAAAATTTGGAACTTTTTATTGTGCCTAAAATATATGATTTAGTATGTAAACCCTAATCTTCCTTCCAAGTATGGTAGGAGCTAAAAATGTGTGTGTTTTAGTAGAATACATTGGACATCCTCAACACCCTGCTATGAAAAGAGTTGCCTACATACCAATAATATAATGAGGGATTAAGTTTTATTTAATTCTCCCACCTAGTGTTTGATTTAAATTTAAGTGAATTCTAGAATGATAGTGGTCTTGAATGCCTTGAGTGTGCTTGAGATTGGAAATATTTGAAATCTAGGCTTAGGGAAGCTGTATACAATAGTATGTAGAAGTAGGGTAGGATAGGGATTAATAAATTTTATTTTTCTCAACTTGTATCTTATTTGAATTGGATTTTTGCATCTATCTTCCATCTAGTGGATAGAGGTCTTAGAGTCTTTTATTTATAGTGATTTGTAGCTTGTATGGATAATAAAATATACTTAAATTGACCTTAGGAGGGGTGATTTAATGAAAGGGACACTAGAATTTTTTTTGTTACATTAGATCCATGTGTATCTATAATGTGGTATTAGTGTCCAGATGGTAGGCTATTAGGCATAACGGGTTAGGATTTGGGAATGCTACTTTAAGACTATGTTTGAGCTGACAAAAGATGTTTATGGTTTGTATAATGGATGGAAAAATGTGATAAAGTATTTAATATAGGTTTATGGATAATATAGTAATATGTTGTCTCAATACACACTCTTATCATCCAAATATCACTTTAGGAGTATTACACCTACAGCGATTCAAAAATGAAATTATATAAGCTAGGAAACATCAAAAATGGCATATTTTGAGTTTTATTAAATAAAATATTTTTACATTTGAATTTAAAGTATATTTTTATGTGATTAAATATTTAAAATTGGTTTAATTTTTTTAACATAATTGAGGAGAGATAAACTGGCAAAACATAGGTTTGTTCACGAAGGAAATTAAGTTTTCTCACTAATTTACTCACAAATGGAGTTAGAAATGAGTGATTTAGGTTATTCAAAGGGAAAAATATGATTACATATTGTTTATAAGTTATTAATGGGTTTGAATCCATGCTCATGTAATGAAAACCAATTCAAAATAGGTTTAGATCAAATAAAAACATCTCCAGGTCACCTTATGGAAAATAAGAAGACACTTTTTTGTGAATGTTTGTTTGAGAGTTTGGTGAAGAGTTTTAAAGATTTTAAATATATTATAGGTGTAACCCATTTATACCTATATAATTATAATATGATGAGGGTCTGATAAGGCTTGAAATTCATGTTAGACCTCCAAATCAAAACTAGGGTTTATTGATGCCTAAAGAGCATAAATGAGCATTTTTTTAAGTTGGAGGTGGATTTTGGAGATAAAAATTTGTTTTAAGGTATGTGAAAACATAGTGATGATGTTAAAATCATATTTAAACTAATTATATATTAAAAAATTCAAATTCATTAAGTTATAGGTTCTCATGGTACATTCACGAAGCTTGCCAAACCACAACAGATGTACACAACCAAGAAGAATCAATATGAAGAGTTGTAATTATTCATCATAAAATGTACTTTAATTAAGAGTATTTTATGAATATAAATGAAAATAAAAAATTAAATAATATCTCTCTCTCTCCTAATATTCCCTATTTAATCTAAATTTATAAAACGTTAAGTGAATAGGAAGAAGTATTTAAGGAGCCCTAAAAAGGTGGAGATAAAAACATGAAAGAATAGAGGATTTGAGTTGAAGTGTAGGTTAAGTATTGAGGACATATTACCATTCAATATAATCCTTAGATATTCAACATGAAATCTCTCTCTCTCTCTACTATACCCCATTTGGGATAAATTTATAAGAAGTCAAGCAAAAAAGATGAACATGTATGAGAAATGTAAGTGAAGAAGCTCAAGTCAAACTCTAAGTTAAAAGTAAAGATAACTCAAGTAAAAATACAAGATTTAATATAGGTAATTGAATTAGATATTCAATATGCATGATATATTAAAATTATTTAAGTTCAAGTTAAAAATAAGTTCATTATAGATAGTTAAAGATTTCTTTAAGGCTCAACCATCAAAGCATGCAAGGACATTTGACTTTTCCAAAATGTTTAAACAATATTCTCTCTCTAACTTCTATTCCATATTACAAGGATATAAATTTAAAATAATGTATTTAAACATATCAATTTATAATTTTGGGTTTGAGTTTAAGATTGAGTTGGAGTTTAGTTTCAAGTAGTTTCATGAAGGATGACTAGACAACAAACTCATCTCCTAGTTGAATACTACTTTGTCTCCTCTATCCTTTATTATTTTTCTATATTTATTTTTTGTTTTTACATATTATGATGAGATTATTATTTTTTCTTACAAAAACTCTACCATAATGTGTACTGCATCACCTTTGAAGAAATAAAGAGTTAAAATTACCTCTATTTTCAAGATGTTCATTAAGTGTGCACTTAATATTCATTGACGTAACTTAGTGAGTTAGTGATTTTTATATGTTTTTGTATAAAATTTTCACCTTTATACATCAAATTATAATTATTCTAGGTCATATATAGTTTTTAATTCTTATTTCTACCTAATCTACAAGTGAATTCAACCATTTTTTATTCCTTCTAAGCTAGTGTGATTATTTGTCAAGACCTTTATATGAAATAATGATGTAAGCCATTGTATGAAGATGAATTGAATGTGAAAAATTTATATATCTTCCAAATTGTGTCAATTATCTACATAATTAACTTTCATATTCGTGCATCACCCCAAATTTCCATTTTTCATATTTATTTTTGGTTTGTGTATTCCTCCTTTCACTCTTTTCCTAGTTAATAAAGAATAGAATTAAAGAGTATAGAGAGTAGTGGGTGAGTGTACCAAATGATAGAAACCCTTTATATATATATATATATATATATATATATATATATATATATCCAACATAAGGTCACCCATACCTTGTAGAGTTTCCATTGTATCAACATGAGTGAGAATAGGCACACATTCTTGACAAGGTACACTTTTGAGTGATGAAAATTTTTGGCACACTTGATGGGATATAGCTCTAAATATTGATAAAAATTGGTGATGGTTTTAGAAATTTATAGTAAATAAATTATTAAAGTAATTATAATATATTAATTCCAAGTTTTAAATATTTTGTTTAAGTAGTATAAGTATCCAAAGAGTATCAGTTGGTATGTATTTCAATCCTCCATTTTATGAAAATGTAGATTTTGTACCTTAATAAAGTTGAAGATATTTATGGATTCACCTCAAGTAGCACTGAACAAGTAATATATCAATATTCCCATTAAATTTAATCCCCTTCCACCCCTAATCATATTTTTAATCAACCTAAAAATAGTGTGAAAGAAATCAAGTTTGACTTTGGGAGATAATGTATGGAGAGTGATATTAAAGAGAATATAATAGGCATCAAGAAGATATTGCATATCAAGACTATATACATCATCAACATATAGACTCATTGAATAGATACAATTATTATACAAGAGAATAAATACAACTACCCATGAGAGTATAAAGAATTGAGTCCAAAACCCCATGTTGGAAATAAGAATAATTAAAACCTCTTGAACATTCAAGAGAGTCTACTTGTTTTAAAATTAAAAGTTTTAGAACTCATAATCCTATAAAATATCCTTCTCCCATTCCAATCAAAAATCAAGAGATGGAAAAAGTTTTAGAATCTAAACCAAGAAATTTTCCAAGTTTCTTTAGCCCTCCACCTATTCCTCAAGTTGAAGTTTTCCATGAAGAGAAAGGCATATCAAAATGTGAGAGGTTGATTTTTGAGTGGAAATATAAGTATTAAACATCCCCAACACAATTTTTTCCCATTATTTTAAATAACTATTGAATGAAACTATTACTTCTAAATATCAAAGACTTTTTAATGCCTCTTTAATCCCAAAATCCATTCAAAAGCATGACATAATTACCTATATTCCTATGACACAAAATGGAACCTCTTTCCCTCCCACCATATCCCCTTTTAAAGGAGGAATTATTGTATGGATCGAAAAAGTAGATAATTTACCAAAAGAATATTATCAAGAGTTGTGTTGGTTAAATGAGATTCAATTTGGCATATAAGAAGATCATATTATAAACCTTGAGGAGAAAAATCAAATTATAGTTGAAAGTGAACTTCAATAAATATCTCATGAATATTTTCAAGTTGACATGGTAGAAACTAGTGAGATTTCAGCAATGGTTTCACAAGGTAATATCCCTAGACATGAGTTATGTAAAGATACAAAAGAAGATGTAGTGGTTCCTAGTGAATCTACAGAAGATACAAGTAAGGATAAAAAAGGTTTTGATGAAGTTATATACTAATTTTTGGATATAATTGAAGATATTGAAAAATTTTCAGTAGTTGACAATCAAAATGACATCTCTCAAGATGTCATATAAAGCCAAGAACATTGGTCTAGTGAGACACTAGAGGCTAAAGTTGCATCTATTCCTATGAATAATAATGTGGTTACATTATAGAGATTTCATGGTTTTGAATATAAAAATGAGGTGAGAATTGAACCACATGATAATTTTTTTAATATTGATATATGTTTGCATTATTTGATTCACTTGGATATAAGCCAAATAGGTTGAAAAGAAGGAAAATACATTATTTAAATAGAATGACATTTGAATAATATCTTATTCGTCATCTTTATCAACCACATGGAGATTAATTGAAATATTTTTTTTTATATGTGTATTTTGAGTTTTTTACATAGTATTTTTAGATTTCACTTTCTTGTGAGTGTCAGTATGCACATGTTCAGTTAGTGGTATTAGCTTTCCCTTTTCTTTGTGTTATCTTATACATTTTTTAGTTGGTAATTGTTATAGTTTTCAATTCCATAAGTGATCATGAAAAATTGTTGTAATTTATTTATAAAATTTTAACTTTCATATTTGGTGAAATTTTCATAACTCCATATCCCAATGGTACTGGTCTTGAGTGTTTCTCAGGTAAACATCCTAGTAAAATCACCAAGAATATTGACAATTTTTGCCACTATTTGTCAAAGTTGCTTATGTAAGAGTTTAAAATAAGATTAAATTAATTTATTTAGGAATTAATATTTTATAAAAAAATAATAAATCTAAAATAATTCTCAATAACAACTCACAATTCTAATTTTTGGCAAAGGTTTCTTCTATTCTTCTAACTAGCTTGTTGCAAGCTAGTAAGAAAATTTTTCAAATGTTCATTTCGTGAAGGAGGAATATTTGTTTTTCATGGTATTATGGGAGTTTTTGGGTAGTTACTAAATAAATATTAAATATATATATTTTAGGTCATAGGGTCTTAAATTTATGAACAATCATTAATAAAAAAAAGGTGCTCTAAAACCCTTCTTAAACCTTGATGGCTTGATTTCAGGTAGTATGTTTGTTATTTTGAGTTATTTAATGAAAAAACATTATGTTAGATATTATGGATAATAAATTAAATAAATAATAATTACTAAATTAAAATTTTAATGCAAATAATGGTTAAATCTAAAGGCATAGGTTATAGGGTTTCAAGCAAGAAAGAGAGATAGTCAGAAAAGATATTTTGTGAGAGGTTTAAGAGATTGGTTGAAGATATATAATTATTTTAATTATTATATTAGTTATTAAATGTAATAATAAAAAATTAATTAGGCATTTATTCTTCATAATACTCAATAAAATTCAAAAGTTAGACCTACAAGCATTCATAAATAAAATTATGCAAGCAAGGAAACGCCAAAAAGTGCATATTTTGAGTTTTGTTAAATGAAATATATTGAAATTTTACATGGAAATATTTTTTGATATAATTTAATGTTTAAAAATGATCTAATATACTTAATATATCTTAAGAGAGATAAAATTTAAAAACATAAGTTTGTTCATGAAGGAAATCGGGGGTTTCTCACAAATTTGCCTACAAATGGAGTTAGAAATGAGTGTTTTAGGTCCTTTCAAGGCAAAAAAATTATTTGAGAGTGTATAAAATTAAATTAAAGGTATTAATACATAATAATTAAGTTAAAAATAATTCAAAATATGTTTATATCACATAGAAACATCTCCAAGTCACCCTTTGGGCAGCAAGCAAACACTTTTTTGTGAATTTTTGTTTGAGAGTTTGGTGAAGAGTTCTAAATATTTTTAAAAATTTCCAAGTATGACCTATTTATAAATATATAATTATAATATTATTATGTATGGTAATTATTTTAATTCATTTAAAACCTCAAAATCTAAATTAGGGTTTCTTGAGGCCTAAAGAGCACAACAAAATAATTTTTGAAGTTATAGGTGGAGTTTCGAGCTGATATTTTTTTTTAAGGTATGTGAATCCATGTTTATGATGTTAAAATAATATTTTAACTCCTTATCCATTAATAAATAATCCAATTCATCAAGTTCCAAGTTATTATGATGTATTCAAGATGTTGGTCTAACTATAAAAGATCTACACATCCAAGAAGAACCAATATGAAAAGTTGTAATTGTTCATCATAAAATGAAATTTAAGAAATATTATTTCATGAATATAAAGGAAAATTAAAAATTATATATTTATCTCTCCTAATACACCCTATTTTACCTAAATTTATAAAAAAATCAAGAAAATAGGAAGAAGTCTTAAAGGAGCCCTAGAAAGGTGGAGATCAAAAAATGCAAGAATGAAGAAGTTGATTTGAAGTCTTCGTTATGTCTAGAGGACATATTTTCATGAAATATACTCATTATAAAATTAAAATATAATATCTCTCTAATATTCCCCATTTGGACTAAATTTAGAAGAAGTCAAACAAACAAGAAGATGAAACATACATGCAAGATGTACGTCAAGAAGCTCAAGTCAAACTCCAAATTACAAGTCAATATAATTAAATTCAAACTCAAACTTGAAATAAGGGAAACTTAATTAAAAATTTAATATTAATGCAAGATCAAAATGAGTTTAGTTTAAGTTTAAAATGAGTTAATCAGAGATAGTCAAAGATCTCTTCCAGACTCAACCATCAAATCATGAAAGGACCTATGACTTTTCAAAAATGTTCAAACAAACTTATCTCTATATATTATACACCATATTCCAAATAATTAAATTTAAAATAATGTATTTTATATGTATAAATTTTAAAGTTTGGGTTTGAGTTGAAGGTTGAGTTGGAGTTCAATTTCTAGTATAAGTGAAGGATGACTAGACAAGGAGATCATCTCCTGGTTGAAGAATGCTTTATCTCCTATCTCCTATCTTCCTTTTATATATGTATGTTAAATTTATATATATTATTATTATATTATGATTTTATATTATATAAAGTCTAGGAAAACTTTTACTACATCACCTTTGAAGCAATAAAGAGCTAAAGTTTCCTCTATTTTTAGGTTGTTCATGAAGTGTGTGCTTAATATTCATTGATGTAACTTAGTGAATGAATGATTTTCCTATGTTTATATATAAAATTTTCACATTTATTCATAAAATTATAATTATTTTAGGTTTTATAGAGTGTTTAAGTTTGATTTCTACCTAATTTAGAAGTGAATTCAACCATTGTTCATTCTTTCTAAGCTAGTGTGATTGTTTGTCAAGACCTTTGTATCAAATATTGATGTAGTATCCATTGTATAAAGATGAATTTAATGTTTAAAATATATTTATCTAATAAAGTGTGTCAATTATCTACATAATTAACTTTCACATTTGTGCATCACCTTAAATTTCTAGTTTTCATATTTATTTTTAACTTATCTATTCCTCTTATTGCCTTTTTCTTAGTCAAGAAAACATAGAATTAGAGAGTTTAGAGAGAATTATGTGAGTTTATAAAATATAAATAAAAATTAAAATGGATATTATCTCCAACATAATATCACCTGCATCTTGGAGAGTTTCTATTATATCAATAGGAATGAGAACAGGCACACATTCTTGACAATGTGCACTTCTGAGAGATAATAATAGTGTCAAATAAATTGGTATCAACTAACTCATTGTAAATGATATAATAGGACTATGTGTTTTTATCAACATTTTTCATGTTAGATGATAAATTAGAGTCACTCTCAAAATCTAAGGGGTCACCCCTAGGCAATTTCTATCCAATACCTCAAGTTCTTTTATTTTTGGAAACTAATATTAACTCAATAAGTCCTTGCTATTTTTACCCATGGATTTGAATTTGTAGGCTTGATTATCCATTATATTGTTTGGAATATGATACTTTATATTTTATTATTAGGTGGGAAATCAATCATTATATAACCATGAATCATCATTAGATTTTGATTTGTTCTTACTCTTAGGAAGTGGTTTTGATGAAAACAACGAGTCCTTTCTAATGAGAATCACACTTTTTTCACCATTCCATTTTTATATATTTTACTTTGGGTCTACAATATGATTTAGGAATATTAGGAAAATTGGGAATATTAAAGACATTACCAATTTTTTATTCCCCAAAGTTGTCTTGAATAGTAAAATGATTGGCTATTGTAGTAGGTGTTGTAGATGAAGTTCAGATAGGGGTATTTAGATCCACATTATTATATTCATGCAATTAATCAAATATATACTTGTTGTTCTTGGGGATAGGCTCTATTCCAAAGTGATAGTTTTAGTTTTTTTATTTTTTCTTCCATGTATTTATAGAATTGGTACATCTATAAATCACTAGGAATAATAAATTCTAATCTAAGATGGGGAAACTTTATTTACTTATGAAGAGTATAATGCATGACATGTAATTTATGAATTTATGGTTGACTAAAAATCTAATTATATGATATTTCTGAATCAAAAACATTTCATATAATATCATGGGTTAAAATCCTAATGACAACAAGTAAACAAATGGTACCCTAAGATTCCCTCTCCTCATTATCATAAACTTTGATAGTGATGGTATCTTATTGAATATCTATTGTTTTGTAACCCAAATTTTTGAATAGCTTCAAAGTTACAATATTTATCCCTAAACCATTATCTATGATGACTCACTTAAATTTATATGAGGAAGTGATTGATTCTATGTAAAGTGGGTTATTATGAAAAGGTGCAAGGGAGGACATATTTGTTTGATCAATGGTGAGTTGTTGGCATAGATCCATATGACTCAAAATTATTTGGAATTTATCAGGTGTAATGTCACTTGGAGCCTTATACTAACTTAAAATCTCATTCAATATGTTCTTATGGATATTTGACATACACAAAAGATCTAAAATAGAAATTTGAGCCAATGTCCTTTAAAGTTGTTCCATAATATCATAAGGTTTGTCATTAGTCACATAAATTGTCTTAGTCTTCTGAGACATAGGACCTTGAATGGGATTTTTGAAGGATGAATGCATAGGACCTTGAATGGTAACCTTAAAGTGTTGAGTTGTGATTATGAAACCTTTACTAAATGGAGGTTTACTATAATTAGAATAAGGGGAATGAAGGCCTGAAATGGTAAATCTTGCCTATTGAGTGGAATTTGGGCCATTACAAGACAAAGGAGTATTACTAGTAAATGGATATAGAGGTCCTAAGATGGACACTGAAGGTATTTAATTATTTTTATAAATTTCTTAGGATTTATTTTAATGGTAGCAATATTTTCACTAGAAATGCAACCTAAAAAAATATAGTCATAAATGAAATTTTTGTAATTAACTTAGATGGAATGGGTATTTTTACCTTGATTCTAGTTTTGTTTTTTTTGGTGTTGTCTATGATTCTGATTATGAGGAGTTTTACTATGATATTGATTGTTATCTTGATGTTGATTCTAATTTTTATTGGCATCATGCTACATAAAAGTGTTTTGATAGATACATAAATATTGATTAAATGTGGCCTCATTATTGAATGTTATTTCACCACTTTCAAAAAAATATTTAATAATATGGAGAAGAGACACACATTTATGAATATAATGGCCTTTAACCTAATGATAATTATAAAATTCATTCCCATTACACCAATCAGGTTTAGGCTATTTTTTTAAAAATGGTTTTAGCACTAGACAAATGATCATGTTATTGGAAACTAGATTTTATAAAACCATCTCAATAGGCTCACTGAGATTAAAAAAATTATGATAATGACCTCTTCTTAGAGGTGGTATTTTCAAATAAAGAGGTTGAGTAGGGGGTCTACTCAAACATATAGTGGTGGAACCATTTATATATGTTGAGATTCAATTACCCCATCTCCCATAATAATTTTTTTTGTTGAATGGTTTAGTATGCTATAATGTACTTGCTTTCACTTTCATAGGATCTTGTGTTTTATCCTTATTCAAATCCTATTTTTGAGAGTAAATATTGATTATCACTTTATCGATGAGGGATTTCTCAATCTATATTCCCTTGGAAATAACTTATTTAAACATATTGGTGTAAATAGTCTTGATTTTATGAGAAACATCAAATTATAGATTGGAAATGAACATTGTATCTAATTTTTTGTTAGGGAGATTATGTGGGATTTAGATAGCTAATGAGTGCCATTGTTTTAAATAAGGAACAAATAATTTTCTTCCTCATTGTTTAGTCTGACATGCATCAACCATAGTCAGCTCATGTTTAACATTGAAAGAGAAGTGTTATATGAATATCCCTAATATTTCATCCAAATTATCTATAAATTTCTTAGGCACACCAAGGAACCATTTTGAGGTGTGCCCATTTAAAATATGGGGAAACAAGTGAAGTAGGTATATAGGGATATATGCAACTTCTTGACATGTAACAAAAAACTCTTTTAAGTGCTCCTTAGGATCAGCTTTTCCTTTATATTTTTTAAAATTTGGGCATCTTAAAATTATATATAAAAGACATTTGAAGATAGATTATAGCAAAAGAATAAGAGCATATGTCATCGAATTTACAATTCTTCTTCTAATTTCCTACCTGAATGGTTGAAATTACATCTTTGATCTCCTACAAATCCTATAAAGTAGGACTAAAGTGAGAGGGAGTGGGAATATCTTGTTGTGTATTCAGAGGTACACTACTTTGACCTATATAAAGAGGTGGTACCAAATATGGAGTAATTAATATGTAATTTTTTCTACCAATAAAATGCACTCTTTGAGTAGAGTTATATTTTTAATAGGGGATTTGTTGTTGGTAAGGCACTTATTGCTAAGTGTGGTATTGATTTGGAGAGAACTAATTATTGAATAGAGGAATGTTCAATTGGGTATTAAATGAAATTTGTTTAGATTATATGGGAATCTATTGTTTATTCCTAGTAATATATCACATAGGGGGAACATGTTTTTGACTTGAAGAGGCTCCTTGTTAAATAGAAGTGGTAGCATTTGACTAATAGAAACATATTTTTTATTATATAATGTATATTGGGGATTGTTGGCACTTATTTGATGGAAGTTTGGTCACCACCTATTGAGGTAGGGGATTAGTTTCCACTTTTTAGATTAGAGGAATTTTTTTTCATTATGGAGATTGGGTATTAGTTTCCACCAATTTAGGTAGGGTACTTGAAACCTATTTTTTTAGTTTAGATGGGTTTTCAATTTGTTGTTTCAAGGTTTTTAGAATGTTGGAAGGAGGAGATTGTGAAAAAGATGGAATAATGTTTTTTTATGTTTTAGATGGTACCTGATGTGGGTTAGAATATGATTTTTGAGTTGTATCCACCACATGCTATGTAGAATTTATAAGGCTATTTGAATCAAGATTAGTCACTTGATTTTTTTCAAATATGGGTATGTTAAACATATCTGTAATTAATGTTTTATTGGAAAATAGATTTGGATAATACATGGGATAGGTACAAAAATCTAATAGTTTTTATATTAAATTATTACACTCTAATAATGTGGGATTATGAGATTTTAATATGGCCAAGGAGTTATCCAAAGTATCTATATCCAAATTAGCTTCTTTTATTTTTGAAGAAATAAGTTGGATTTGTGTCGGAGTGTCAATTAGTTGACACTTTCCTTTGTCTGACACCACTAGGTATTTTTTGAAAATTTTATATTTGATAGAGGAAACATTGTTGTCTAATAATTTAGGAGGGGATTTTATGGGCGATCTAACAAAATAGCAAAAATCATCTATGGGAAAACTAAGTGAAACTTTACACATATATCCAACAATCTAACAAGATGTTCATCTTTATTGTAAAATAGTTGTCGGTTGAATTGATTTTATAGATATTCATCACTAGGTGGTGTATTAAAAAGATACATTAGATTATGTTTATGCTCAGTCTCAAATGGTAAATGTGAAATGTATGGTTGGTATTGGCCTTGTTCAACATTAGGTGATACGATTAGAATGTATGGCTTATGTTATTCAATTTTGGCATTAGATGGTACATTGGCAAAGTATTATTGGTATTATTCATCCCATATTTAGTGATAATATCCATAGGGATTATAAATTAATTCCTCATAAATTGAGGGGTTATAAATTACTCCACTATGCATGTAATTATTCAAGTTTAGGTTTATAATATTCATTATGAAATGGTCTTGAATTCTTGAAACTATGTCTTGACTTGGTATGATTAGAAATTGGTTTGAGGTAAGATCATTGGTTTATGCTAAGGCAAATGTCAATTTTGAATACACCAATCAAATGTATGTTAATTTAAATGTTTCAAAATTATTTCTCAAAGGATATATCCACAAGTTTTGGTCACTATGGTTGAAATTATAAATGTTAAATGTTTTAGACTTTGGAAATTGTTTGAATTTGGTTTTGTCTTGGAAAGTTTTGATATTGGAAACTTGATTTCATGAAAAAAGAAATCAAAATTGACCTATTTGAGGCACCTTAGAAAATTTTGAAATGTGTGAAGGTTGGAAAAATAATTGGTAATAGTTGACAATGGGAATCAAAATTTGAACTAGTTTTTTAAATTTTAATTTCTAAATGAAATTTTGTCTTTCCATAATTTGACTAGAATTGGAATTTGGTCTTGGGGTTGGATTCGGTTGTGAAATTGGAATTATACTTAGTTTGATCTTAAAAAGAGGTTTTATTAGAATTTACACTTAGATTTTAACTTAGGTTTGGAATAAAATGAATGTCATTGCAACAAAACATGGACAAGAATTTGGGATTTTGGACTTGGTTTGAAATGGAAATTTGGTTTATAAATAAAATCTTTATTTAAAATTGGTAGCCTAATGGCGTGGTTTGGACATTGAAGATAGGTATTTGGACCAAGTTTTAATAAGTCACTTTTATTTAACCATTAATATTACTAGAGTAATGCCTCATTGTGTGTGTGTAAGACCATTTTAGACTTGGACTTAATTTGTTTGATTTAGTCTTAAGTGTAAACTAGGTTTTAATTTATCAATCAAGTAACAACACACAAGTATTAAAAATAAATTTGATAACTAACATGGGTTTGTGTCGCATCCATTGAAACTTTGAAATAATCAACTTGAGAGGATTATAAAATTTAAATGTTCATTAAAAAAATTATTATAATTATTGATGGTATTTTATCCCCACCCTTTTTTCAAAAGGTTTACACAAGCAAGACAATATTTAAGGTTTATTACCTTTACACCCTACATCATTGAATGATCCATGAAAAAATAAGAATATAAGAAGTAATACAAGATTGATTCATTCATAATAGGGTTTTATCCTTTCATAACCACTTCAACTATAAGGGTCTCAGTGAAGTTCTACTATATTTTGGGTTTTCTTATAATATTACTTGGCTTTATAGATAGTCCCTATATTCCTCACAGTATGTGGGTATAATTATGTCAATGAAGAATTTCAATCTCATTTCCAAGATTTATCCTTTTGAGGGTACTAAACCTTGGCCTAGGATATTAGAAATAACTCCACAAGGTTATCTTCCTCAAATTAAAATGTTTAAGTACAAAGTTATGTCTTCATGATGGTAATGATCCTCAATTTATATACCCTATCAGATATAGAAGGTTTGTTATGATGTTAGAATTGACTTCCTAGGTCAAATCACCCATAAATAACTGATAGAAGGTGATGAAATACACTCCACATAGTTAAAATAAAAATAGGTTAAAATGAAAATAATAATAATTTTTGAGTCACCCTAAAAGGGAGAGAATACACACAAAATAACCCCATAAGATAATCAAGAAAAAACCAAACATGCAAGAAAATAAATAACTTTGAAAATTATAAAGTTTTTCTTATAACCCAATTTAATTATGAATTACTTTTAATTATAAAATCAAAATGTGAATTAATATATTTTTTTGACTCAAAATACCACTTCTTTGAATAAGGTCATGTAGCAAAAATGATTAGAAGTTTGATAAATATGGTTTTGAGCCAACAAGGATCTTGAATGGGAGTTTTTTTAAACCTCAGTTTTGTATAAAATAATTTCTCAATTACATAAATCAATTTCATTGATACATAGAGTTATTTCACCAATTTGAAACCTATACAAGGAAATAATATAAAGGTTATAAAATGATTTTGATATTTCTAGGGTAAATGATTCTTTTACTAGCGTCAATAATTTAATCATTTTGACTTGCATAGAAAACTAGATAGAAAATATAGCGATTTATTTATTTATTTTAGGTATAATGATTTCACTGCTATGGTTAATTAATTCACCATTTTGACTTGCATAGAAAACTATATAAAAAATGGAGTGAAATAATTTCACTATTAGGTATAACAATTTCACTAATGTTAGATATAATTTCAAAAATACTAAGAATACAATTTATCTACTTCCTAAGATTATTTCACTTCCAAGATTCAAAATTTGTAAATTTTATAGAGAAACATAGTCAAAAAAGAAAAGGCTAAAAAAATATTTCACCCAAGTGAAATTAATTTCACTAAAATTACATACAATTTTGCTATTAGTCAGAAATTAGTAAAAATAGGCTTAAGATAATTTCACAACTACTATGAATGATTTTATTGATAAAGTTTTTTATTTCAATTTTTTTTATTATTTCATCATTTCATATGATGATTTCACTAAAGATTTTATAGAATTCAAAGTTACATAGTAAGAAATTTGTTGTTTGGTTTGTAACCGAATTGGATATAATTTTGAATAAAAAGAGTGAATTAACTTGTTTATAAGGCAAATTATGGTAATTAGAATATGGTAAATGGTCTAGAATAACTTTTGATGTTTCCAATCCTTTAGGAGGTCCCACTGATCATACCATTATGTATATAAGGAATCCAAGAGAGGTTTGCCAATTATTAGTGAAAAAATCAATACAACTTGAAGGCATAGCATCTCAAGCCTAATATATAGGTTTGGATATGTGTAAAATAATAAATAAAAGTAATTGGAAGATAAAAATCCATCATTTTATCTCCCTTGAATATCTACTTTAGAACCCATCTAAAGAGGTTGAGATGAACTTGTAGATGTAGAATTATTTGTCAATGCTTGATTCTTAGCTTGGAAAGCATCTTTCCTTGTCTACACTTGATTTTACTTTTGGAATTCTGTGAATGAGAGGTTTGAGGTTCTTATTTATATATTTATTAAATCAATTTGAACCATTCATATCATATCAAGATATAGGGTTAAGGATAAATCCTCAAATATTTGATTATGCACATGGAGTATGTAAGATATTCCATTTAATTACTTTTGGATTATGGAAGGAATGTTCAAATAAAAGTGCACTCTTTAGTCTTATTGGATTGTGTAAGAGAGGTGTAAGAGGAAGAGTGTATAATAGGGGTGTAAGATAGTCAAAACCTTTAGTTTATTACACACTTTACCTAATGATGTCATCCATCTATGAGGAAATATTTTAATTTTAATTTTAGGAAAATAGGATAATTAAAAATCCTAGTATTTTCTTATTAGAGGAATGTTTAGGCTTGATTATGTTGGATTAATTAATAATTTGAAGAATGGTGTCTTTTATGATATTTCTATTTTTTAACCAAGCATTGACTTAATTGTCATGTGAATACACTTATAAAGGGTTGATTTTATTCCAGATGTACTTGGTAATATTAATTATACAACATGATCCATTTCCCTAATTGAGATGTATATTTGTGATTTTGGGTTAAAATGGTAGTTGTGTAGGTAAATTAAGTTTAGTGGTGATTTTTTGGTAACCTTGTATGTGAATACAAAAAATATCCCCTGATTTTAGTTTCAAAAGAAAAATTGTTAAATTTAAGTGTCTATAGAAGTTAGTTATTTATTTTAATAAATACTCTCCTAAAATTACTCCTCTTAATGGATAACATAATGTTGAAAGGAAAGTTTCTTTACTATTATGTGCCTAGCTAGCAAATCTTTATTAGAGAAATATATGACCATAATTTTCATAATTAGTGTCTTAAAAATTTCTTTAAAACTCTTCAAAATATGGTTTGGCAATTTTTGGAACTAGTCTAGTGACTTTCATAGCCAAATTGCTGACATCTAGAACTAGGCCATCTACCTTAATATAACATATTAACTCTTCCTCTAAATCATTTGATATTTTTTTAACTACTAACATTGATATAAAAGAGAGACTATTAAAATATTTTCTTAGTATAATCTACCCATAATTTATAGCTAAATTCTATGGATGGCTTTACAAGTGGATATAAAGATATATTGTTTAATTTTAGTCATTTTGATAATTTCATATCACCTAATCTATAATTTATAACAGTTGTTACTATGGCCATACATGCCCTTCCTAAGATTAGTGGATAACTCAATTTTTTACCTTTTGGTTGGAGTATCCTAAAATTAAAATGATATTCCTTGGAATACACCATAACTAAGACATCCTCTATAAACCCTTTTGCTTTGACAATAGACTGGTTGACCATTTTTAGAACCATGAAAGTTGGTTTAAATCTAGTTAGAGTGAATGAATTTAATGTGTTTTATATCATTAAATTAATAACAACATATAAATACACTAAAATTTTATGTATTTTATTTTTCCTTTTGTCTATTATTATGATTGGTCTTCTAGGGTCTCCATATTTTTGGTAAGAACAACTTTCCTACTAAGAGGTCAGTAAGTTTTCCATGTACTTTTATGGTTTTTGGATAATTGTCTCTTTCTTCCTAGAGTTTTGACATGTGATTTTTATTATTATATTAAGTTATGAAATGTATCTTATAGCTTGTAGTAGTGGTATCTCAATGTTCATTTTGTTAGTTATTGAACTAAGTAAAATTCATCCATGTGATTTTTATTTGAGTCTCTTACAAAATGGTATTGGTGATGGAGTAATAAAAGAAGTGGTTTCCTATTTTTTTTCCTTATCATGTTCCCTTTATCTTTGATTCATTCATTATGAATTTTTTACTCTTCCTTTTCATTAGATATGTCTATAATAATTGGTGGAGAAGGATTGGTCAATGTTCTTCCTAAACACAACTAAGCATTATCATAGTTTATGGAGGTTAACCTAATGGTCACTTCTTATTATGTACCATAGAAAAGGGATATCTATCTATTCTTATGGTTTTCCATAGGATGGGGAGGTAATCATGGTTTGTTTACTTGTTCAACTTGTTAGGGTTAGATAGTTAGAGTAGTCATCAAATCCTATTGAGGTGAGAATCTCCTTTGTTGGTTAAATGTTAGTTAGGGTACCCATGGATGATTCCATTAATTCTACTATGGAAACCAGGGATATTTTGGTATCTATTTTTTTAAATACTAAGCTATTGATCCCCTTTATTATATAGGTATTATTCCAACCCATGGATTGGAAATACCTCTCGGAACAAACTAATTTGGATTGTGATGGTAAGAAAAAATACCTTGTATTTGTGAGATATAATTGATATATTCCTATATGCAATGAATTATGATGGATCTGTAACTTGTCCTACTAGTGGATTCTAATCTTGAAGAAGGTAATCTTATCAAACAACTCATTATATAGCTATTTATTTTAGAACATGACTAATTCAGATCTACTAAAAATAACCAAGGGAGCTCTTACCACACAAAACAAAAGGAGAGGGTTATAAAGCCACTAGGAAAATGATACTATAAAATAACCCTAAATAGGTATACAATACCTAAAATAAATCTAATTTAGTGATCATTAAATATTATGGAATAAAGGGGGATAGTTAAATTTTAAAAAAATGCAAATATAACTCTAATCAAGTAAATGAATAAGTAAACCAAACAAGGATTAAAACATTCATAGTATTACTTTATAAAATATTTATCTACCAAATGAAAGAGTAAAAGTTAGGAATACTTACCATGAATTGAACTTATCATGCCTCAATCTATCCCTTGGTAATTGGTTCTTTGAACCATTTTATTGTGGTTTTTTAAGGATCACATTATATAAATTAGCTCTAGGATAAAATACTCTTGCTTTGCATTTATGAATTTCCCACAAGATAAGCTTTTTTCCCTATAAGTAAAAACCTTGATTAATGACTCCTTATTATAGAAATAGTATAAATGTGACTTGTAACAATGAAAAAATGAATGCTCCGCTCTATTGCATTGAAGTGAATGGGTATTTATATTCAAGGATTGAGCCTAAACCTTCTTGATAATTTATTTGGAAAGATCGACTAGATCAATCTTGTTAGGCATTAAATATAGAAATTAGGTCTCAAAAAAGTACAATTGGGATGACATAGTTACATAATGTGCACTTAGTCCCTAACAAGATCAACTTGGTTGGCATAATAGTAAAATGAATAAAAGAGGTGTTTCCTTAGTTAGGGGATCTTTTGGAGGGTGAATTACTTAGAAGAGTGGATAAAGGGGTTCCTTAGGGAATTAGATAAAATTAACATGTAATGGTTTTAGGTAATGGTATATGGACCAAAATTATTTGAAAGAACCATAGGTCTACCCACCCCTTTTTTGGTGCACCCTTTAAGGTATGCACTTAGAGAGATTGAAACATAATAGGTTCTTACAAGAGAGAAAGTGTTAATAAGTGATAAAGTTTTAAAATATTATTTGTATACATATTCCCTAATTTAATCTCATCATGTGTCATGTAATTTTAACATGTGATGGTGCTTCAAAAAATAACATAACATTTCATAATGTTGAGCTAATAAATTGTAGTAAAAAGCAAAATGTTTGAGGTTAAAATGATAGTAGGGAAGTTTTGGAAAAAAATTGAAAGTATCATATGCCTAAATTGACTTAAATTTATCATTGGATGGTTATTTATTGTATTTTTAATCTTGATCATATATGTCACATTTAATACTTTAGACAAACCCTAACGATACAAGGTTAAAGGGAAAAAATACAAAAATACAAAAAAATCAATTTACAAAATTGAATAAGTCACTTGGATAATTAGTAAGTTATAATGACTAATGCTAAGTTAAAAACAAGAGACCAAGTAAAATATATAAAAAATATAGTAAATTGGGAAACTAAAAATCCAAAGCTACTAAATGATTGATAAACCCTAAACAAATGTTCCTTGGTTAAGGAAAGCAACAAGCCATATCCAACCAAGGATACTTGAAACTAAAATAATAGATCCAACATCAATGTAAAAGAAGTAACAAAACAAAATCAAAAAAATATAAAAACAAAACATAAATGTAACCAACATTGAATAAAGAGAAGTAACAATCCAAACTCACTCAACAATGGAAAAGTTGAATAGAAAAATGGAACAAAAAGGCCTATAAAAAGGATGAAAATAAATTTCACAATCTTAATTATAACCAAGGAAATTTGAGAAGGATAAGGTAATGGTTTAATAAAGTAATTTATAGTCTCTCAAAATTGAAACTTTTTTTCTTAAGATAGATAGAATAAAAAAACTTATTATGAACATGTTTGAAAAAAGTTGAAGAATGTATCAATATGGAAGTTAGAAAATGAGTTAGAACTAAACATTCAAATCAAGGGGGAATATGAAATGGGTAGTAGGGAAATACAAGTAGTACCAAGGTAAATGATCTTTATTGAAATTTAGACACTCAAATCAAGTTAGAAAAATAATAAGACTTTTAACATTAATGATTCAAAATAACTTTCTCTAGCTAAACAAATTTGGGTTATCTAGTGAAGTATAAAAATCATTTCATGAAGTTTTTATGCATGAAAGTTAAAATGGACCTACCTTTCCATGGCATGTTCTTGATTCCTCAAGACCCCCTATAGAGTCATCTATCCACTACTAAGATTGGGTACTTGCATGAGAATGTAGGTAGAACTATAGAGAATTTTGAGACCTCCTACCATGTTCTACTAACCTACCATTCCCTAATAAACCTTGGCTCTATCATGAGGCTAAATGTAGAGTTTAACTTTCAACTAGAATAAGATATGTTCTTGATAATCATAATTTTTTGTGTGATTTTGAATTTTTATTTTAAATATTCCTTTTTATCGTTTCCTTTTATTTTTAAAATGATTTGGCTTTTAAAATTTTATGTGTTTTTATATTTCTCCTCCATATGGAATTATAAAATAAAACATGAGTGTTAAAAATTACTATCACTAGAAAACTTAGTCTTGGTAGCTAAGGAAAATAACTCAAAGAGAATGGCATCTAATAACATTTTGCCTATATGTTAGATACAGTTGATATCTTGTAAATAAACTTAGTGTGCCTAAAGTGGAATGAAAATAAGGGAGAAGATGAAAATAGACATGAAATTATTTAGTTATCTCAAATTACAAAAAAATGTGAAATGTGAAAATGGTACAATGATAAGTAAGCATGACTCTAAATCATAAGAAATAATGTAAGTGCATGAAGACATTTGAAATATTTTATTAAAATTATTAACACAAAATAATATAATTAATTTTTATAGTATAACATCATATTTTTTAACCATTTATTTATTTTTGAAGGAAAATACTTAGCTTAGAAAGGAATTTATGAAATGAATCTTTTTTAAGAAAACCTGGTTTTATCTGAGGTCTTATACTAAACTCAAAAAAGAGAAACCAAATAGTTATAATAATAAATAATAATATAAGAATGTTTTATGAGGAAGGCCTGGTCCTATCCAAGGTCTTATATTGTAACTCACAAAAGATAAAGTGAATATATGACAATAATTTTTTAAAATAATGAAGCAATGATACAAATAAGCATCAAGATTTTATAGAAAAAATGAAAAAAAATGTATTCATGAGGATGACTAGGTCCTATCCATGGTCTCATGTTGCAATTCATGAATTAAAATATAGTATAGGTAAACCAAAGGAACAATGATATGAACTAATGTTGTTGAGAGTGACGTAATTCTACACATTAGGGATCTTATATAAAACCTACAAAAAAATGTTATTATATAAAGTATATGAAAATATGTGAGAAACATGTAGAATTATAAACATTTAGGTAAAATATTTCTTCAAAAATGGAGCATTAGTGGGTTCTTTTAAAATATATCCTTCATTAGTTTTTAATTTTTAATTACTAGGACTAAGGATGTCTTTTATAAGGTAAGGACCCCATCATTTTTGTGTGTATTTATCTTCTTTTTCATGTGTATAATCTTGTTTGAAGGCTAGATAACCAATATTAAAAGTACATACTTTGACTTTTTTGTTATGTTGTTTAGCGATGCAAGATTTGTATTGGTGATTATGTTGTAAGGTAGTCATGTGTTGCTCATCCAATAAATATAAATCATGAAGATGGGATTAACATAATTCCTCATCAATAATAATACCATAAATATAAGTATGTAAGGATGGTAGCTCAACTTATAGAGGTAATACTGATTTAGACCCATATATTAATGAAAATGGTGTTTCCCTAGTATTAATACGTATGTTGGTGTAGTAATCTCAAAGTGTGAGATGGAGTTGTAAGTGTCAATTAGTACAAAATTATATAATAGTCTTTTACAATATTTTAAGAAAAAATTTGTTAGTGGATTCTATTTAGCCATTGCATTAAGATGATAAGGCATTTAAACTTTATGCATATTTTGAATTTTGAACATAATTATTTCATATATTTTTTTTTTGAAATTTCCACCATTGATGGAAATTATGGTATGAATAATTTGAAAATGAATTATGATTTTATTAAAAATTAATTTGTAAATGTTAATACATATATCATTAACAAGAGGCATAACTTCCAACCAATTGGTCAAATATTTAGTGTTGACACTTGGATTTACACCCTTGAGGAGATGCTTAGCTCATCTCATCCAAGTGGAAAAATGGAATCATCTCTCTTGTTGTGGGTGACAATTCTATTGAGATGAATATAGAGATTAGGGCTAGCTCTACTTGATACACCTTTGAAGCTCTTCTAAACTATAAACTATGTATGAAAATGGAGAAAGAAAACAAGCAGTGATGCACCAATATTTGATATCCTCTCACTTGATTGAAATCACTAGTTAAAGACTAAAAAAAATTTCTTCACACAAAACTCACAAATTTTATGCATTATCACGTCAGTGTTTCACATGTTAGATTCAAGAATGTATTTGACATTCAGGAGAGTAACATACAATTCTAGGAAAGACTATAGTCTTAAAATACTTCTAAAATGTCTATACACTTATGAAAGAATACTAACAATGACCTGTAACAATACTCTTTCTACACATTTGGAGGGAAATAAAAAATTAACATGTTATAAAAGATAACTTTCACTAAACATGAACATGATTAGGACCAATAAACAATAATACAACATGCCAGTGGAAAATAACTTGTATTATTTCTTCAAGATTTCAACAAGTACAAATCTGGCTAGAGTTTCACTATAACCAGTGGAGGCTACCAAATGAGCCAAGATAATTAATATATATGGTCTTTGAGAGATAGGTCAAGTCAAGGGAGTTTAAGGGTCACTTGGACATGTGTCACCTTGAGAAAATAAATAGATACATTACATTTTGTAAGATGTTTTTCCCATAGTTACATCAACAGAATCAAGATATTATAAACTACATTTTGCTATAGATGAGTCCATCTGTTTAAATTTGTTTTTGGCATTATCTACTCTTTTATGACTTATCATGTTATGAAATGGTGTAACAACTCGAACCATCAACTTGCCTATTTCCTCTTGCTATGCATAAGATGTTTATAATTATGCCATGTGTCACTTCCACATTCATTTTTAGATTCCCATAGTTTTATTTTTTAACTCCAACATTTATTCTTTACAGCTTTAAATTAACATTCTATGGGCCATCACCTTTCTAGTATTTCTTTATACTTCTTGTCTTTGACATTCTTTCAAACAATTTATCTGAAAGAACTCTTTCGGGCTCTTCTTCCTTTCCTCTCATCTTTTTTACAAAGAATAATTTCTCATTTCCTTTGGAAAAATTATCTGAAAGAATTCCTTTATAATTTCTTCTAAGTGCCCTCCACAAAAATAAGAGTTCCCTTTGGCTTATTGAAAACATACCATTAAAAAAATGCAACTGACCCTTCAAAATTTTGAAATGGTCCACCTTTTATTCAAAATAATAATTCAGACTTTTTGAAAGTCCCCTTTGGTAATGTTGAAATGCCCTTCATAGTTTTTGTAAAGTACCCTTTAGAAAGGCAAGTGTTCTTTCAAAAAAATGAAAGTGACCTTTCAAAAGAATTTAAAATGTCCTTTGTCTTTAAAAAATCCTTTGAAAAAGTTACAAACATACCCTTCGGTTTTTTTGAAGTGGACCTTCAGAAATTTGGAATGGTCCTTTCAATTATTTTACAAATGACCCTTCCAAAAAGAAAAAATACCTTTTGTAAACTTTGAACTGAGCCAAAGTATCCTTCGAAAAAGTTAAAGTGCCCATTTTGAAAGGAAACATACCCTTTGGAAGATTTATTTAGGCCATTTCTTGTGAGAAAGTACCCTTTGAGAAAGTTGAATGGATAATTTTCCTGAAAGAAAAGCCTCAAACAAAAATTCTAAAAGAATTTGTCAAAGTTTTAGAACAAAAATCTAAAAGAATTCATTGCAAAGTACTTAGCCAAAAGACTAAAGAACAAAGCTTTCAAAAGGAAAACACTTGGTTTTTTTATATGTAAAAGGCTTCATCTTTGTATAAGAACACTTCTTCCAAATGAAACCTACATAATAGACTTAAAAAAAGGTATAAACTAAAATGTTTTTTATAAAAAAGGGTTGTCCAATTTTGGCCTAAAGGGCCAAAATTTGATCAAAAATTTGGTGACTTGTAGGGGTAGTATGTTTGCTATACTAGCCAGACCAGTAGCCTTATCCAACTCGTGGAAAATGGAGTCAATGGATTCTTGAAGATGACTAACAAATATTATGCAAAAACAAAACACAAGGAAACACACTACACAACAACAACAAGACAAAGTAAAGACAACACAAAACAATACCAGGACAAACTCACAGATGTGCATAAGCACTTAGGAAACACAAGAAAATAAATAGGAACTATGTAAAAAAGAAAAGAGAAACTTAGTAACAATGCTTTAGATATATCCCATTGACTAGGATATGTAGCTCTTTTCCATCCAACTTTGAGAGTTAGTAAGCATTGCGTTATTTTAAATATGTGATCAAGACATTGTCTCATTATTTGAAACTCCTTGGCATGGATTTATTGTCAAAATATTTCTTTGTTTACTCTTGGTGAGTTGTCATGGTTTTCATAGCTTGATCTCTTGTTTCCTTAGGCTCCATCAACTCACATAATCTAACTTCCATGCTCTCATTCTCCATTAATTTTAGATGATAGGTGATATCTAAAGCTAGTAACTCAAGTGAGATAGGAATCCTAGCCTCCCTTCCATACATAATCGTGTATGGTGAGTTCTCAATTATTCTTTTTGGGGTGATCCTATCCGCCTAAAGGGCTATCTTCAACTTGGTGTGCCATGTCCTTTGATTCTCCTCCATAGTTCTCTTTATGATCTTGATCAAATTATTATTTGTGGACTTATCTAGTCTATTTCCCTAGGTATATTAGTTGGAGGAGGTGTTAAGATATATACGATGCTTCAAATCCCATTTACTTATCCTTGTTCTTAAGAAGGCTAATGCATTATCCAAAATTATTATTGAAGGAGATCTAAATCTAGATACTATACCTTCATAGAAGTCTAGGATTGAGTTTTTTTTTTCCTCCTTAAGAGCTCTAGCTTCCACCCATCTTGTAAAATAGTAAGTGGCTATCAACACCCACTTGTGACTAGCACTAGAAGGAGGATTGACAAAACCTATGAAATCTAAACCCCATTGCATAAAGGGTTGCTCAACCTACATTGGATGAAGAGGCAAGGAAGATGGATTTAGTTTTCCATAAATAAGATCACACTTTTAGAATTTCCTTAACCAAGCATGAGTGTCCTTAAACAAGTTAGACCAAAAGTAACCAGCTCTCATAGTCTTAGTAGTTGTGGTTCTTGGAGCAAAGTGACCACCAACTGTTCCATCATGAAACTCATGCAATACTTTGTCAATCTAATCTAAATCAATGCACCTCAAAAGCACACCTAAAATTCCTTTATAAAAATCATTCCATCAAAAAGTACATAAGGAATGGATTGTAGCTTAAAATACCTTCTTTTATCTCTATTAATACCTTGTGGACACTCATCATTTTAAAGGAAATGAATCATGTCTTGTGTCTAGCTCCTTGTGGTTAAAGGTACAACTACTATAAGATCATCATGAAGTGCCAAAACAACCTCCCTTTTCTCTTTCAAATCTGAAGCAAGATGCTCACATAGTCCTTTTCCTTTCACTAACTTTGTTATTTTGATCTCCACATCACATTCCGTCACATTGGTGATCCAACCTACCCTTTTCTCATTAAAATATCTACTAAATAGAAAGTATTTTACACTAGGATGAGTCACAAAAATGTGAATCTTGTTACTATAAAACATGTGCCTCACCTTCTTCAAACTCCTTATGACTGAAAGCACTTATTTCTTAGTATATGTTTATTTTATCTCATAGACTTTCAAACCTTGTCTAGAAAAGGTAATAGGTTATTCTAAATTTTCATCATTAGCTTGAGTAAACATGGAAGAGATTACCTCTTCATTCCTAAAAGTATGCAATTTGAAATCCTTGGAGAAGTTACGACTTGTAAGAGTAGGGGCATGGGAAATGGCTTGCTTGATCTACTCAAAACTATCTTTTCTCCATTGATATGATTCAATATATGCAAAAATACCCTTAATTTAGGGAAACACCATATAATACTCCTTTATGAATGAATAACTTGACAATTTATCTTTGAGGGGACAACCTCCAATATCCTCTTACAATAGAAGACTGAATGCTTACTTGATATATTTACCATGATAATCATCTCCTATATATAGACATTTATCTAACCCATGGATGGGTAACCTCCTAATCCCAATATAGGCCAACCATTACCTAAAGTAATAATTCCATAAGTTACTCTATTATCCTAATATATTGTACCCATATAACTGACTAAGGGGATGCGTGCCACATGTCAACATCTCCATCAACCCATATACATTAATATATCATATCCCTAGGTACATAGCAATATGATACTATCCAAGTGAATATCTCATCCTTAATTAATGTAGATGTCAAGGGCTTGATCATGTTATCAAAATCAAGAATGAACCTCTTAATGAAATTTATCTTACCAAAGAATCTTTGTAGACCCTTCTTATGTTTAGGTAAAGACAATGCCAAGATGGAATTTACCTTTTTTAGATCAATGGATAAACCTTTCTTATAAATAATGTGGCCTAAGATTTTGTCTTCATGAATATAAAACACACATTTATTTGAGTTTAGGGAGATCCCAAAATATCTACACCTCTCAAAAATATACCTCAAGTGTTTCAAATGATCATTTGCATCCTTGGAGAAAACTATCACATCATCAAAACAAACCAATACAATGTCATTGATTATTCCTTGGAAGGCAATATCAATTGCACATTGAAAACTAGCTCCAACATTTTACAATACAAATGGCATATTCCTATAGGAGTATGTACCCCATTTGGTGGGGAAGGTTATTTTGTACTAGTCACTTTCTTTCACCAAAATTTGATTATACCCAAAATAACCATCTAGGAGAGAAAACCTCTCACTACCTTCCACAACTTGTAGAATTTGCTCCATGTAAGGGAGGGGATAGTGGTATCTCAAAGACACTCTATTCAAATCCTTGATTCCACAAACAACTTGATCTCCCCATTATTATTTCTAATAAGGAATAAATTGTCTAGCCAAGAAGAATGCTTGATGGGAAAGATTATTTTGGACTCAATCAGTTTGGTGAGTTCTTTCCTCATGAGAGGATCAATATTGGGATTGATTGGCCCTTATCTTTGCTTTATGGGTTTGGACTTTACACCTAAATCTATAGTGTGTTGAGCCAATCTTGGGTCAGAACCCTTCAAATCACTACACTCCCATGCAAAAATATCAATAAACTCCTTGCATAGTTTAATGAAATCATGCCTCTCTTGACTAGTGCATACTTTTCCAAGTGCAATTATCTTATATTTAAAGATTTATACCCTTTCATAGTTCTATTTCTTGGTTGACATGCTTACATTCTCCTTCTTGATCTGGTCATCTTCATTGAATATGCTTTCAAGAGTCACTTGGCCTTTGGGAAGCTTAGTGGATTTAGCTAGATAATCTACCCTCCATATTGCTATTAAAGCTTAGACTTATTCTTTATAGAGAACTCAGGCTCTTCTTGTAAGAAGAGGGCTATCTATTCATCACTCTCAAAAACCTACAAATTAGTGACATTATCTATTATATAAAGTCTCACAATCACTTTTAGATGAGGTTGATTCTTGTCTTGTCTTATGCGTTTTGGAACATCAAATTCAGGACCAATAGATGCCAGCCTTTCAAAATGATTATTATCTTCCCTTGGAATATAAGTGATATTAAATGTCATGAAATATTATGCAAGGTCCTAAAATCTATGCTTATAAGACTTGGGAAATGAGTTCTTGGTCAAATTCTACCCTCTAGCTTGATTGATAATGAGCTCGCTATCATTAAACACTTATAATTATTTGACACCTCATTTCCTAGCCCACTCTATGCCATGAATGAGGGATTCATATTCAAATACATTACAAGAACAAGAGAACTAAAATCTAAAAGTTAAAAAATACATTTCCTTTTAAGGTGAAACCAACATAGCTCCACCACCTACCCTAATCTTGCCTCTAGATCCAGCAAAGAAGAGCTGCCATAAACCATACACATCCTCACTTAATATTATCAGATTATACATGAAATAATCCTTCTCATGCATATAATATACTCCAATACTATATTCATCAACAAACGTCTAAGGATTCTGCACACAGTTGTAATCTCCCCACTCATCTAAGAACAAATTTGAAACACCTTCAAGGAATGATGATGGGGATTGATCAATGTGAAACTCATCTTCATCAATAACAACATAGTTAGAATTCGATACCTTAGGTGAATATGGTTCCAAGTGATCTCTATGAATAGGTTCTAAATCAATCTTCACTTTCATGCCATATTTTGTTTTAAATACCATGTAGGACCAATTAGCTACCAAGTATCCACCTATCTTGGATGTAAAGTATATTGACAAGCAAAGAGAAAAATAGGGAGGTAAATCTACTACCACCACATCATGAGGAGTTTAAAACATATGAAAATAATGAAGGATCAAGTTCAAACCTTTCACAACCCCCAAAAGTCTTGGATGGTGATCTGTTTAATTGCAAAACTCCTTTAGTCATTGTCTCATATTTGATACCTGGCTTATCTACTATGCATTTGGGCATAATTATGTTCTTTCTCCACTGTCTATGATATAATTATAAACTAATAAATCAACAATAATTAAATATAGTTATCAATTAGGAGTCTTCTCATCTTTCTTTTCCTAACCATATATAGATTGAGTTCCATTAACCAAAACCACATTATCACTTCTAGATGGGATAGCTTGTGTACCTAGTCCATGCAATTCCTTTGGAGTATATATTTTTACCCAAATAATTATAGATAATCCCAGAATGAGATGTTCATATGAATCTTATTCATCTGGTCCAAAACATTAATTGAAGGATTACTTGCCTTGGGGTTCTCTATATGAACATTTGCACCTTGTGATGTAGCTTGTGGGGCCAGGGTTGTAACAGTTGTCCCAAAATTTGGAATCCTCTAATATTTTTATGATTTAGGAGATGAATTAGGCCCTACTCAAATATTATCTGATTTAGGATTCAAAATGGGTCCTTGATTGGTTCCTTTAACTTATTCAATGGCCCTTTTCTTTGATCTAGGTTGGTAGCCACACTAGCATTCTGATTGCTTATAATCCCCATGTAATTAATGACACAAAAACCACCGTCCAAATGATTCATGAGAGTGGAATTATATTTAACCTATCTAATCTCCATATTTAATTGTGTTTTCATCTCAAAATTTGAAAATTGAGATGTTTGATCACCTTATGTAGTCATGCCTTGATTTTGGATCTCATTAGCCTAAGCTTCCTCTTCTTGACCTTGCTCAAAATAAGGGTAGTTGGGTTGTTCCTAGAAAAAAAAAATTTGATTGGGAACAAGGGATTTGGAGGATGAGAGAAAATTAGGATTATAACTTTGAGAAGGCTTGGCATGGGTGATTTGGACTTGCCCTTGATTATTACCCTGAAAAGGAGGTCTGTTTGTTTATCCAAACTGGTTATATGACTGATAAGGCCTATAGGTTTGGGATTGTTGAATTTTGAGAGAAACCAATTCGTTATTAAAAATTTGAAGAAATATTTAGACTTCATGCATTTAATTTTTAGGGGAAATGATAGATTTTTCTTGACCAGGCAACGGAGCTAAAGTGGGAAACACACTTTGACTAGGAGAATGCAAATCATGGAATAGTGGCATTAGAGGTATAGGAGCTATCTTTCCCACTTGTATAAGATAATGATTATAATTTATGGATATTTAGTATTTAATAGGTAATGTGTTTTCACCCATATATTTAATCATCATGGCAATGTCACTATTAAATGCTTTCAAGTAGTACAAAAATGTATAGTTTGGGGTATGTCTCACAAGGGTTTGGATTTTATCCCATGTATTTTGGAACCTAGTATTAAAATAGTTCATGAATTCATGAGGTGACCTTTTGATTTTGGTGAATATCTTAGCAAGAGATAGGTTATCACTCTTTTCCCCAAAACTATCAATCAATAGAGTCACTAACTCATCCCATGAGCCAATAGAATTTACATGTGGGGTCCCATACCAATCCAAAAATTTTCCTTTCAAAGACAAGGCAAACAATCTAATAGCTACATTTTCTTGGGTAATATTATGAATATTAGAAAAAAAATTATATTCTTGATATATTAAATGGTAGTAATATGACCATCCCCACTAAAATATGGGACACTTTTGAGAGTAGATTCTAGAGTTTGATCATATTAGGCAAGATGTAAGGGAGATGCCCCCCAGAAAGGCACAAAAGGTTTCCTTCTAGCCATTTTGGAATGAACACTATGGATGTTATGAATGGAATGTATCACAAACTTGGAAGCTTTGAACATAAAACCTCTTTTTTAAGGATGAGTATTAATAAACCTAAACCTTCTGTTGGAATGTGGAGGTAATTCCACAAACTCCAAGGGTGCACCTTTAATAGTAGACCTAGTGGTCACCTTTGGCATGGAAAGAAGGACTGATCATTGATCAAGGAATTTTAATTTTGTAATGGACTCACTAGGTACTAAATGTAGATTCTTCTTTATCTACAATTATGTCAAGACCAATACCAATCTTGAACAATCTTCTAGGACTTAGAGGTCCCACCAAGTGTACCAAAAACTATTAACACTTGGATTTGCACCCTTGATGATATGTTCACCTCTCCTCATCCAAGCAACAAAATGGAATCATCTCTCTTGATATGGGTGACAATTCTATTAAGATGAATCTTTAGATTAGGGATAGCTCCCCATGATGCACCTTTGAAGATCTTTTAAACTACACACTATGTATGAAAAGGGAGAAATTAAAAAAATAAGAAAACAAGTGGTGATGTACCAATATTTTATATCCTCTAACTTGACTTAAATCACTACTTAAAGTCTAACAAGGTTTTCTTCACACAAAACTCACAACTTTTATGCATTATTACATCAATGTTTCACATGTTAGATTCAAGAAGGTATTTGACATTCAAGAGAGTAACAGATAATTCCAAGAAAGAACATATTATTAAAATACTTCTAAAATTTCTATACACTTATGAAAGAATACTAACAAAGACCTATAATAATACTCTTTCTGCACATTTGATAGGAAATTAAGGATAACAGGCTAGGAAAGATAACTTTCACTAAACAAGAACAACATGATTAGGACCAATACATAACAATACAACATGTGAATGGTAAATAACTTCTATTATTTATTTAAGAGTTTTTCAAGTAAAAATATATCTATAGTTTCACTATAACCAATGAAAGCTGCCAAATGAGCCAAGATAAAGCATATATATAGCCTTTGAGAGAGAGGTTGAATGAAGGGAGTTTAAGGGTTACTTGGACATGTGTCACCCTAAGAAAAGAAATAGCTACATTACATTATGTAAGATGCTTTTCCTATGATTACATAAATGCAATCAAGATATTCCAAACTACATTTTGTTATACATGATTCCATTTGTTGAAAATGTGTTTTGATGTTAGCTGCTCTTTGTTGGCCTTGAAAAACTATGAAATGGTGTAACAACTCAAACTGTCAACTTGCCTATTTCCACTTGTTATGCATCAAACATTTAGAATTATACCATGTGTCATTTCCAAATTCATCTTTAGGTTCTTGCACTTTTTTTTTAACTCCAATGGTTATTCTTTGCAACCTAAAATTGAGGTTCTGCAAGCCATCACCTTTCAGGTATTTCTTTGTAATTTTTGTCTTCAGTATTATTTCAAACAATTTGTCTAAAGAATTATTTTAGGCTCTTATTGATTTCCTCTTAGATTGTTTTGACTTTAGCTGTTCTTTGTTGGCCTTGTTAAACTATGAAATGGTGTAACAACTCAAACTGTCAACTTGCCTATTTCCACTTGCTATGCATCAGATGTTTAGAATTATACCATGTGTCAATTCAACATTCATCTTTAGGTTCTTGCACTTTTGTTTCTTTAAATCCAATGGTTATTATTTATAGCTTGAAATTGAGGTGCTACAAGCCACCAGCTTTCAATTATTTTTTTGTATTTTTTATCTTCAGCATTATTTCAGACAATTTGTCTAGAAGAATTCTTTCAGGCTCTTCTTGCTTTCCTCTCAGCTTGTTTACAAGGAACAATTTCTCATTTCCTTGAGACAAATTGTTTGAAGGAATCGCTTTAGATTTTATGCTAAGTACCCTCTACAAAAGTAAAAGTGGCCTTTAGCTTGCTAAAAACATACCTTCAAAAAAGTACAAGTGATCCTTCAAAATTTTGAAATGGTCCACCTTTTCTCTAAAACAATTCTTCAAACTTTTTGAAAGTTCACTTCAAGAATGTTGAAATGCCCTTTAGAATTTCTGTGAAGTACCCTTCGGAAAGGCAAGTTTTCTTTCAAAAAAAATTAAAGTGACATTTTAGAAGAATTGAAAATTTCCTTCAGCGTGAAAGTCCTTTAAAAAAATTACAAACATACCCTTCGGCTTCTTTAAAGTGGACCTTCAGAACTCTAAAATGTCCCTTTCATATTTTTTACAAATGACCCTTCTAAAAAGAAAAATATACCTCTTGAGAACTTTGAACTGATCCAAAGTGTCCTTTAGAAAAGTTAAAGTGCCCATTTTGAAAGGAAACATACCCTTTGGAAGACTTGTCTAGTCCATTTTCTATGAGAAAGTACCCTTCAAGAAATTTGAATGGACAATTTTCCTGAAAGAAAAGCGTCAAATAAAAAGTTCAATAGAATTTGTCAAAGGCTTAAAACAAATACCTAAAAGAATTCATTACAAAGGACTTGGCCAAAATATTGAAGAACAAATATTTCAAAATGAAAACATGGGATTTTTATATGTTTAGCTTTGTATAAGAACACTTATTATGAATGAAACCTACATACTACACTTGAACAAAGGTATAGACTTGGACATTTTTTGAAAAAAAGGGATGTCTAATTTTTTCCTAAAGGGCCAAAATTTGGTTAAAATTTAGTAGTGGTGATAATGAATATATGACCATATTTTGATCTAGGTAATTTATTAATGATATCTAATCCCCACAAAGAAAATGCCCAAGGAGATTCCATGGTTTGGACTTCAGCCAGGGGAGAGCAAGGTAAATTTTAGCGATGAATATTCAATAATTCATAAATATTCAATTTTTAAAATTTGGTTTTGGTGATTTTAGAGGGTCACTCTATAATTCTAGGTTTCCTAAAAATTTAGAATGTAATATATTTGCTAGTTCAGCTCTCCAAACATCTAGAATAAGTTCTTGGTTAACTATCTAGTTTGCCTTATATATATAGTAAATATGATTCCATGGGTAACCATCTAATTCTATTTTTTTAAAATACAACTCATATATGATCTAAAATAAGAAATAATTTATTAAAGGCTACATCATATTAGGAACCATCTAACACCATATCAAAAATAGGTGAAACTAAATGGTTGCATTATTCTTGCATTAATAGGTTATAATTACACCATCACTAACTAGTTATAACTGAATGGCTTATTTTTTATAAAACCATATAAATTCATCCATACTACAACCAATCAATTATATTTATGATTTAATTTAATGGTTATGTCATAACTATATCCAATTAGTGGCATCCCTATGATAACTATTCAATTACATTATGCTAAAATCATCTATTTACACCACTCATCATGGCATCTGGTTGTAACACTAAAAGGAAAATCCAATTATTAGGAAAATCAAGCATATCATCATATTTTAGAGACTAAAAAAATACCACACAACTACCATGCACTAAAAATATAGGTATTTATTAATATATTTTTTTATAAATTTTAAGTAAATTTGATTAGCCTTTAAGAATAATATCAAAACCATTTTACATGTAGAGATCACCACTAATAATGATTGTATTTCACAATAAATAATTAATCATAGTAACATATTGCCACCTAAATATTTTATTGATGATGACATGCCACCACTCAAAGATGTTCCTCTACAACTTGATGATAATGATGATGAAATTCAATTACCAGAAGAGATTTATTGTTCTCATCAAACACCAACTTTAGTTAAAAATTCCACTCATTAATCTTTGTGAAGGAAGAGAAGTAAATAGACAATTAGAATGTATTTTAAGGCTGGTTTGGTAACAAAATTTCCCTTTAATGTACCTATATATCCTATAAATGGTAATGATACTCCAATATAATGTAGATGTATGATTTATAGGTTGAAACTAGGAAAGGAACACATAATGCAGCTTAATATGGACACAATTGAAGAACATTATCGAAAAAAATGTGTCAGTAAAGCACATAGATGGATAGATAATAAGAACACACAAATAGAAAAATGCAAAAGAATGATTGCATGTAAGATATGCAGGCAAGTATGAAAATGATTAGAAACATAATAAATATCTTGTTGAGAAAGGGTGAATAGTGAAAGATAAATTTATAAAATTTATGTGGTCTAATATAAAGGCCATATATATACATTTCTCTAATGTATACCATATTTTAAAAAAGGATAGACTTATTTTTTAATTTTAAGATTATAAGATTTTATTTCAACATAATGGATTTTATGATATTCCATAATCACATTGGTTGGTTAACATTGCTTGGGAAATGCCAAAATTTTTAGTAATTTAAAATAAAAATTTCAAAATTCATTGTTTATCTTACTATCTATTAATGATGTCATAATAGCTGACAACACATCATTGGCTTGATGCATGTTTACACTTTTGGGAACTATTCAAGCTAACCTCATCTATTAGTTGTTCATAAAATGGTATAAAATTATAATGCTAAAAACATCCACAAATTGGTTGTATCTAATTTGAGAGATAAATATAGGATGGATGATTATGCAATAGCTACCAAGTTGGTGTGTGTTTGGACTGATGATGCATAGTAATGTGGAGGCATATAAATGTTCTTTATGTTCAAATTCAAATAATAAAACCCCCATATATGATTCTAATTCATTACGTGGATTATAGGAGAAATATTTCATAAAAAAAATGTTATCACCTGTGGTAATGTCTCAAAAGTGGAAGAGATCATTTGTGACTTGCATGATTATATGTCAAGTAGTCCAAAAAAACTTTTAGAGTTCTAAAAATTTGTAATAGGAGTGATGGATGGTAAAAAAGTGCTAAAATATGTTTATATTATATGGATTTATATGTATGAGCTTGCATGCATTTTTTTGAATAATATCCACCATTAGTAGGTTTTGTGTATAAATACCATAGGGAAGTTCACAAGGCAAAAGATTTGATGTGATGCTTAACTAATTTGGAAACATTACTAAAATTATGTTGAATTCTCCCAATGTTTAAAGCAATTAGTTTTTTAATGAAAAATGTTTAGGAGAGATACATATACATTATTGACTTCATTTGGTTCAAAAAATGAGTATGTTAATCTCTAGATATATTATACATGTTGAATGAAAACTTTCAAGGATATGTTTTTAGGAGGTGTAAAATTTGATATATTTTAAGGACACTAAAATATATTTTAAATTTGATATCAATGATCATATTGGTTTTATATTTAATCATAAGGATATGCCAATGCACATTTTATATAGAAGACTTTATTATGTGGGAGTTGAGATTGAATAACTGCCTGTAACACATCTTCTATACGACAATGTTTTATGTGAAATGAGGATGAAATTGAGAATAATTTTGAAAAAATTATCTACTAAGATTATATTTAATATTCAAAAGGATGATATTTTGGAGGTGATGGTAGTTGTGAATCCCATATTTTATAACAATGATAATGATCAACAACTGATGAGCAATTTATTTCAAAAATACATGGGTTGTCTTATTAAGCATTTCAATAAATCTATAGAGGCCAATGTAGTTAAAATTAAAGGTTATTTTGAATTTATTTAATGATGTCTTAGTCAACACATTTCATAACTACAATGGTCAATAAATATTGTTTTCTAAGAAAACCAACAAAAAATGGTACAATTACATGGCTATGCAAAAACATTATCCTACTAGCATCCTATGAGAAAATATTAGTGAATATTTTTTATGATATGAAATTTGTCAAATAATTATTTTAGGCTTAGTGGAAGATGAAATATTTTTTATTAAATTATATTTCATTATGTCAAAACTTTAAAATAGATTGGATAAAAATCTAGAGACTTTTTTGAGATTGTATGTTTCATGTTATGCTATGGATATATTTTCTTATGGAAGAGATCAAACAAAATGGTTTTATCTTATTGAAATAAGAGGAGTAAATAATACATTGACCAATATATAGGATGTAAATATTGGCATTGAATATTCCACTGACATGGTAGATGCAAATATCACTTATGATGAGTAAGTTTGATAAGGATTATTTCATCTACCCATGTTTTAGTTTTAGTTTTTTTGCAATTATCATTTTCTGAAATCCAATTTCATATCATTTTTGCTATTGTAAAACATTGGAAATATTTAATTCATAAATTTTATTGATAGAATTGTGATTCATCTAATATATGTTTGGTATACCTTAATCCATTATCCATGCAACTTTCCCTTTTATATAATTGGTTCTTCAAATGGGTAAAAAAATGTTTATATTTTTTAAGATGGTAGTTTTAAATATGTATATTTTATTACTTTTGAAAAAATAAAAAATTGATATTTTCTTATAATATTAATAGTTTATACCTTAAATTAAAGCATAAAATTATGAATATTGAAGTCAAATACCAAGACAAAGTAAGTCTTCAAGCCTATTGAACAAGAAGACCTAATTGAGAATTAAAACTACCTTATTGAACCCTTACACCATTATAGTTTCATATCAATAATTTTAAATTGATATATATTCAAGTGTATAATAAAAACCCAAAAATTAATTTCATAATTGAACTTATATTAAATAATCATGAAAAAAATTAATCAAAATTGAGTTCAACTCAAAACCAAACATTTTACTTAGTTGATGTCAAATATATCAATAAACTTTCCATTAACTAAAGAAGAAAACCATAATTATTTCCTAGAATCCACATCCATAATGATTATGTATAAGGACAACATGTTCACTTCCCAAAAAAATGGAATAATAACTAATTTAAGTGATCAAATGCATAAAAAATAACTTATATTATTTACAATGATGATTGGTGTTAAATATAATGCTATCAACAACTAAGAAACATAACTAAGACTAAAAATGACACAAAATTTTGCATGATCATAGTTGAAAAAGATGAAATCACATCACATTAAAATGATGCTTAGTCCAAATCCATATAAAAATATATTTGCATTCAAGTTAGTGATGAATGCAATGAAAATGACACCATGTTGTTTGAAATATATGAACATGAAATATTCAACACTAGTATACTCAATTCAGTGCATGTAAGATTTAAAATGAACTATAAATCAATAAAATAGGATTATTTAAAACATAATAAACTATTGTTTGAAAATTAAAACTTAACATTATCATTTTAAATTGGTATTTAAAGCATAACATTATATTATGAAACATAATAAATAATTTGAAACATCATAATATATCATTTTTTGAAAAGACCCATCATCCACTTGCTCACTTCCATCCTTTGAAATCTTTGCCTCCCCTTCCTCTTTGTCATATATTAATATTAATACCATCATAAGATCCTCTATAGTATAATTAATATTATCAATATTTTATCTTTCCTCATTCACTACATCTCTTGTTGAAAGAGGATTTTCATCTATTTTTTGATTTAATAAAATGTCAATGTCCATTCTATACTCCTTAATTATTTATTTGACTTTGTTATTGTTTTTATTTAATATAATAATATTTTATTTGAATGTAATGGAATAATTTAAACGTTTTCATGCTTTTTTAAATGCAAATTGAGGAGCTAGGCTTTGTTTTTTAGGTTTTCATATTGTTCTTGCAATTAGAAAATGAAATATAATTAGATAAAAATTACAATAACTAGAATATATATTTTAAAAATGATGATAACTTACCTAATATTTTTCCTTCTCCACATTTACAATCATGACAAGATTTATGTCTCTTTCCCATTTATTAAAGTATGATTGGGCTTTTGCATTTAAATTTCATAAGATTTTTAACATAATACTCATAATATTATCATTGTAATCATTAAAAACTAAAATTGACATATATTTATCATGATTGAATAAATCATCAATGTTTTAGGGTTCATGTTAAACTAATGAAAATAAATTGACTCTTTGGGATTATTTGTGATAATGGGCATTTATTTATTTTATTAATGATTTCTCCCTTAACTCCCATACTTTTACAATATTAGGTTCATCTAGAACACTCTTCTTAAGATTTTAAATTAAATTGTATAAAAATAAATTATTCAATGGAAAATAGTAATGTCATATTCTAACAACTCCATATGGTTTGTATTTGGTGCGCTAGGGGTGAAGAGGTACAAGGTGCATCCTAATTAGGTACACTTGTAACTTGAATTAAATCATGGGGATTAAAATAACTAGCATTGAGGTCTCCACTTTCAATCCCCAAATATTCCTAATAAATATTAATATGTTGTAAAAATGTTAATCCCTACACACTAGAAACACCATCAAAATAAAAATTAGGGAAGTCAAAACTTGGCAATTAATGTGTTCCTTTGCTCTGTACTAGAAATGAAATATTTTCCCCTTGTGAAAATTTGGTTTAGTGGTGGTGGTGGCATAATTTTACTCATATATGAGGTTTCCATATTAAAATAAATTATATTTAAAAATTTTAAATTAAAAAATAAAACTCAATGTTTATTTTCAATATAACATTTAGTACATATAGTTGGAAAGAGTATGTTCTCCAATCTATGTGTCAGATTCTAAATAATAGTGGTGGTTTAAATTGAAATATGTAATCATTCAATAGATAAAATATATAATTTAATAAACAATAATTCAAAAAATAAAACTTGGAAAGAAGAAACCCTTCAATAATTAGTCGAGAAGACTCTGACACATGAAATTTTAGGTTTTCTTAAGTTCCTTAAAGTTCAAGGTATTGAATGAATATTTTGTAGGCTATAAAAAGATACCTATGTATTCATGGGATTTAATCTCCTTCATTTAATTTTGAATCTCATGTATGCTTATGTTTATCTATTCTAAATATTCACAATTCTAGGTTTTTATAATTTATACAAATTATGCATATGATATACACAAATTATCTTATTTTTAGGTATTAATTTAATCACAATGTTAATGAACCATAATAGAGTGATTTTAAAATAATTAAGTAGTTGATTCATAAATTATGTAAATATATTATTTTGAAGTAGAGAATGAATAGAACTAGAATCTATGAAAAGAAAGAAACTGTACTTCACAAGTATTTTTTGTAGATCTTATTGTATCTATACAAACAAATAAAGATACAAGATGTAATAATTATTTTATTAAATTATTAAGATAAGTTTTAACTCATATTTAGATTAAATGATAACTCAAATTTTACCATTTTATTATTTACATAATGCAGTGAAATATCTCCTTAGATGCAAAGTTCTTTAGAAATTAGCTTTCTTTTTATTCACTTTAAACTAAGTTCATATAAAAAAATAAATAAACATAAACACAAAGTTTTAGATTATTTAGTCTATTTTGCATAATATTTACAATTTATTTTTAGAATTACCATCCCTTGTATATAGGTCTTTTCCCATATTTATACCATTTTTAGATATCAAATACAACCAGGAGACAATTCCTTAAATTCCCCGTGTGATAAATTAAATTCTAAAAACTATAGGGAGACATATTTCTTAAATTTATCATATGTGGCATGAAATATTTAATGACATGTATCTCTACTCATTTTTACTATTTGGAACAAATACAACTTCTTTTCATGTTGTGCTCAGCTTGCTTAAGTATTTTGTTTTTTACAAAATGATTTCAAGTAATGACATCTAGCCAAGTTACTTGAATATTTCATTTTTTAGAGCAACTTAATTTTAAAAGTAATGTTTTTGAGTGATATTAATTATAAGAAACTACTTTAAAAAAATTACTTAAAACACATTTCTAAATAACTATTTGAAGAAATTAGAAGAAGTTGAGAAGAGAAGTAATAAAAATCAATCTAACTCATGAACTTATTTTACACTTTTCCATGTAGCTGATGTGTTGTGACAACATAAATTTAATGGCTTCATAATCTGACTTGGAAATTGATTACCTTTGTATTTTAAATATAAATAACTCATTTTCTAGCTTCTTACAATAACCTTTCACCTTCTCAAGATTGTGTTCCATCTTTTTGACTTATTGATGAATTTTTATTAATTCCTTTATTGATTTCATTATAAATGGAGTCATGGATTATTTAATTACTTATTTTAATTCCTAAATTAATTGTTTATGCATCCTTAGAAATTATTGGGACAAAAAATTCATGAGATATAAGATATAATCCTATAGGTATATCTTCACATTATATGCATCTTCTTCTAGAGTCTTCATTTCTTCAATCATTGCTCAAAAAATGTGTATACAAAAAGATATGATGTGTTTTTATTGCTTTGATTTTGTCATTAACCCCTTTGGAAAAATATTTTCTTCAATAAAAATATTTTTACTTAAATCATTTATTTTTTAAAGGCTATCCTATTGAAAATCACATATTCCACTTTCATTTTCAATCTCCTTCATCATTGTTTTCAGTTGTGATAATTTCTTCTCAATATCAATTAAATTACTCGGAACATCAAGAAACCATTTATATGTAGTTTGTATTATTTTATCTATCCATGCATCAACTAATTTGGCCTTATCACTAGTTTCATCTACCAAAGTTATTATTTGATGATCAATTATATTTTCTAAAAGTAATGACTGTTAGAGATCAAATCTTGCCACTTTAGTAACTATTTTTCATAACTTATAAATTTGTTCCATTAATTTGGCTTTATCAGCTTTTTATTCATCAATATTATAAAAAAGATTATTGATAAGAGTCTATATGTCTTGCTTTAGACTATCTATAGTGATCCTATGGATAGCTTTCTAATTGCCAAGTCTTCTTCAATGTTTTCACTCTTTTGCTTACTTTGTAGAGGAACTGATATTTCTATGAATTTTTGACCTAAAGGATCAATTACTAGTTTTGAAGTCATTTTTTTACTCTTGATATTTTTACCCTTATGATCAAGACTTCCCAAAAATAACAATTCTTTATCTTCTAAATTTATTTCTTCTTTTAATTTAGGAGCTATTATAATGCCAACCATGAAGAGAAAATTGTACTAGTGGAAGTAGATGTATGTATCACCATTTTCAATAGATTATCTTCCACCCCTCTCTCTTGAGTAGGAACTTATCTTGTATCTAAAATATCTTCTATATGAATAACATTGAAATCTATTTGTTCATATTCTCTTTATCTACTTTCTTTCCAGAAATTTCTTATTATTTTTCTTCTCCAATGGTTTTATTCTTAGGTTCAATTGTTATCTTTTGTTATGATTTATCCTAAGATGATATCACCTCTCTAGTCATTACCTAATATCACTCTTTTTGGGTAGGAACATAATTAATGGGTAGATGATCATTAGAGGGAGGTGGAGGTGGATAATTAGGTGGAGAAGATGGGGGAAGAAGAGGAAGAAAATTAGTCTCTTTTTGAGTAGATTTCTTAGGAGGTTTGATGTTAGGATACTTTGGAGGTGTAATGAGTGGGGATGGGTCTATATATTTTACTATTGGATGTATGTTTTCCATTATTAATGGAGATGAAGATGTGGGAGGTGTATTATAAATTAAAGTGATCAGAGGGGTAGTGTCTATGGAAGGAACTAGAGGATATGCAAAGACAATTGACTAAGTTAGCACCTTTTCCTTTACTATAGAATATGTTTTATTAGCATTCTTATTGAAATTAAACTTCCTCATTAGTTCCTAACTTCCTTATCTTTATATGGTTTTCCTCTTATGACTTACTTGGCCAATTGTTGTCATTATTAGCTCCTTCATGTAGTAGCCCTTCCTAAGAAGCCATATTGAAGTCATATAAAGATCAATTAAAGTTATATCATCAATATTGTTTACTTAAATCTTCTTGTAATAAATTTCTAAGAGTGGAGCATGACCTTCTCCCATTGCATGATAATAATCAAGAATCACTTGTCCATCATCTTCCATATCTTCAAGAATTTTAGCCAAATCAAATGAGATTTTTTTTTGAATAGTCATCCTAGTATTATCTCTTAATATTACCTCAAATTCATATCTAGAATAAATCTAGTAGTCTTTCATGGTAGGGATATCAATATATTTAATAGAAATTATGCTTTTTCCTATGCCTTTGCAATCAAAATTTACTCTATCCTAAAAATATGATTGATTATAGTTATGATAAAAAAAATTTATACATTTTTGGCCTTATAAATTGTTTCACAATGATATTAGATAATAAAAAGAGGAAAACCAACTTAAGAATAGTGTATTTTTGACTGAAGATCATGTAATTCCACTATCTATCTACATAATTCCATTAAAACATATTTATTAGTAAGGTATCTTGATAGTTTTACTAGTGTCCCATTTTATAGTGCTCAAAATATTTAGACAAAGTTAATTGAGGGTAATATTCATAGATGGGATATGTTGCCATCAACCTTTTTGTAGTCAGTATATAAAATGATCCATTAGATGCTACAACATATACTAAATATGAATTCATTTTGAAAATAAGAGTTTGTAATACATTACTCAACTAATGATCAATGTCATCACTTATCATTATAGACCATTCAATCATAATATAACTCCTAATGACATCAATATCCATTATGTAAGCATACATCTAGGTGGAAAAGTTTTTGGCATTTTTCTCTCCATTGATTCTAAACAATAACTAGGAGATATCATCAACTTATTAGAACAATTCAAACCTCACTATTTGCCTTGGAAATGTTGAGGGCTATTTTGGTTTCTTTAGATAAGTAGTATTCATTATCTTGATACAATTTATTATTTTATTCTTCTAGATATCTTTAACCTTTTCATTAATAAGTCTATCACTTTAGGTCTTGCTGAGATCTTCAAGCAGTAGTCAAAATATTGAACATATAATCTACTCACCACATTTTCTATAGTATCTTTTTCTATTCTAGTGAGAAAATCATAATACTAAGCACATTCTGGAATAAATTTAGGTAGTTGTGCAGATCTTGGGAAAGTTGCATCTTACATGATTCCACTATTTGTCACTACTAGTATGAGTGGTGTTTTAATTATGGCTTTAAATCTTTCCAATAACTCAATTATGGAAACATGTCCCATGTTAGTGTCATTGATTTTATATAATTTAGATGCAATGTAAGACTCAATGGGATATCCTTTACATTCATTATTCATCCCTACTTCTTTTGACTTCCCCACTCTCTTTGCTATTTCTTTTCCTAATTGACCTTGGAACTTTCTCAAGTGAAATCTCAGGAAATTCTTCAATTAGACTTTCTTCTTCTTTTACTCTTACCATTGGTTGTGACTAACACTGAAAAGACTTGGTAAATGCTCTTGAAAACATAGTAATTATTCTTGTTGGTTTTTAAAAAGGTTGAAAGTTTGCGTTAACTTGTTATATTATGTAACAATCATAAGCAAGATTTAGGTATCAATAAATTCAAGAAGTATTAAATGTTGAAAACTCTAGGAAACTCATTCTAAGTAATAGGGTGTTGTACTCCTAGGAAGGTCTCGATATTTATTAAGTCTTCAAGGTTGAAGACTCCAAGTGATTGATAAGAATTTACAACTTTGGGTTTCTTTGGGTAAATTACTAGAGTTAGGAAACCTGATAAAGTAGATTAAATTAATATTTAGAACTCTAAGTAATCAGTAATTATAAATATAAGTTAGTAATGTCCCTTAGGAACTTCAAGTAACATGAAACTAGTTGTTTAGGTTTGGGATTTTGAGTGAGTAATAGCTGATGAAGAGTCTAGGTAGATAATATACATCAATTACTATGGAATTATAGAAAATATTCCATATTTTAGGATTTTATTTGATATTTTCATTTGCAAAGTGTTTCTGAGGAATTTACAATGTTTTAACAACACTATGCATGCAAAAATGACTTAAAATTATAAGCAAAATAAGAAACGATAAAAAAATGTCAAAGTGATTCATGAAATTTTACCGAATAAAAATGAGATATATAACCACAATGGGATCATTAAAATAAAGGAAAAATAAAATAAATACCTTGACTGCAAATGGGTTATGAAGATTTTACACCAAAATCACTCTAAAAGCTCAAACAATGTCACTTGAGATTTGTAGGGGCAACAATTAGCATAGAAAACTCAAAATCTAGGTGGAAAATGATGTGGAAATTTTAATATTTATATTAACTCATGCATTAATGACAAATAAGTGACATGTGTGAGGGGAACCATGTAATCATTTTGATGACTGTCAGGTTTTATGAATTGTTTCACTTAATTTGGTCTATGAAGTCAAGTAACTCAATAACCATGATTTGAGATAAGGTTTTGAAGACTTCAAGCTTATGAAGCTTTATTAATTTTAATTATGATTTAAGCAAGTGAAGTAAATCAACTTTAAAACCCTAAATTTTTCTAGTTAGTGCTTTACAGGTTTATGAATCTATTTTACTCAGTTTTTATTATTTTGAGAAGCAAATCCATTTCACATTTATGACTTGATCTAGATTGTGTAACTTAGGTTTATGATGATAACTTACTTCACCTTATTTAATAAGTAAACTAGAGAACCCAATTTGGCCTAGAAATGAGCCCAAATAATTAGTTTTTTTAAATTTCTCAGAAATATGGATAAATGGGTTTTATGATAATGACCTAGGTAGACATTTTCTATCCTTATAAAGTAATTTGAATCAATTTTGGTAATGAAAACAATTATAGTGAAAACTACTAAATTCTAAGTCTTATTTAGGGAGATGAGTTTTGACAAGGATAACTAACTCACATAAGACAAAAGACAAAAATTTCAATTAGGGTAACCTAAAATTTTCAAGTGTCAAATTTTGGGGACACTAGTTGGATCTAATTGGGGACATATTTATTTCTATCAAAAACATTAAAATAAAGGTGAGATCCCAATATCTCTAATTTGAATCTTATCTATCAGGTACAAAATCATGTAAAACTCAATCATGAAAAACTAGAAAATTAAAAAGAAAAAAGAAAAAGAATTGTATAAAATAAAAACTAATCTTTTATTTATATACATACAAGTATTACCCTACTTCACAGTTCTTGTAAAGATTTAAGTTATACCCATTTTAAAGTAGTGATAGTTCAATTCCATCCTAGTAAGGTTAGTTGAATCTACCTTTTCTTGTAACTTTTTTTCTTATAAAAGGTCCTTTCCATAGTGAATCAAATTTGTTGTGCATTCTTTTTGGTTCATTTTTCTTATCCCATAGAAGGACTAAGTCACCAACTTCAAACTTTCTTTCTCATGAATTCTTATCAAAAATATTCTTTACTTTCATCTGATGATTAGTTAAATGATTAACAAATTGATTTCAAACTTCTTGTAGTTTAGATAAAAACATAATCCTCTTGTCAAGTGAATATTTATAAGTTGCATCTTCAATAGTCTTAGATAGTTGTAGAGTAGGCAACTCTATGGTGATGGATATTTCATCATCTATTCCATACAATAATTAAAATGGTGGCATGCCAATGTATTTATTTGGAGTGATTCTATCAACCCATAATGCATCAAAAAGGTTTTTGTGATAGTTATATTATTTATCATCCATTAGTTTATGAATGACAGTCATCAAGTTCTTGTTACTTAATTCAACTTTAATGTTCCCCTAAGGAGAATAACTTGAAGAGTGAACTAAATCTATTTCATATAAGTAAAAAAACCTAAATTAGTTTAAGTAAACAAAAGTTATCTAAATTATATGTTACTATCTTGTGAGGAATGTCAAACCTTACTATGATGTTTTCTTTGATAAAATCACGTATAACTTTAGAAGTGGATTTTTTGATAGGAATGACTTCTACCCCATTGTTAAAGTAATCAGTGTTAGTTCAGACATAAAAATGGTTGGCACTTGAAGAGGGATTCAACATGCCAATAAACTATATTCCACACTGGTAGAAAAAATCATTTATTATGATTGGTTTTAAAGGAAATGATAGTAATTTTAGATTTTTCTACAAAGTGTTGACACGCTTGACATTTAGAGACCCAATCTAGACTATCCTATAAAATAGTAGGCCAATAGTACCTTACTCATAGGATTTTATGTGTTGTAACTTATGCTAAAAAGTGACATCCATATGGTTTATCATGGAGTTATTTTTCTAGTCTCTTTTTCTATTCTTTGTCCACATAATAGAGAAAGACACCATCAATTCATCTTTTATATAAACCATTGTCCCAAAGAACAAAATATTTTAACTTCAACATGATGGTAATTTTTTCCTTATGTGTAAGATGAGATATACATTCTCCATAAGTTAGGAAGAAAGCAATCTTATTATACCATTCATCAACCATATCAACAAAAAAAGCCATGAGAATATTTTCATTTGATTCATCTTGAACTAAAGATCTCATCGTATCTATGTCATTTGGTTTAATTTTTGTCATTAGTTTTCATAAGTCTCTTCTTTTCACTAGCTTTGTTGGTTTGATATCAAGATCAAACTCTTGGAACTTAGATATCTAGCTGCCTCTTAATAATCCCAACTCTTGGTGTGTTAGAATAGATTTAACTATAGTGTTAGGTATGCATACCTTAGTATGTGAAGATAAGATATAGTAACTGATGGATTTTCATGATTTTACTATATAAAATCCATGTTTATCGATCTATGTATATTTTAGTTCATATCTTTTAAAAGGCTGACTCATGAAAGCTATGGGAGATTCAATATCTTCATCACTCTTTTGTAAAAATATGGTTGACATGGTATGTTCAAAAGAATAACAATAGGGAATAATTTTTTTACTAAAATATGGAGAAAATGGCATTAGAACTTTAGATATGGATGATTTAATATTTTAAAATGCCATCTTACGTTCATCATTCCACTTTAATTCTTGATTTTTCTTCATCATGTCAGAAATATGGTGACTTAAATTGGCAAAGTCAAGAATGAACCTTTTGAGGAAGTTAAACTTACTAAAAAATGAATGTACCCCATTCTTAGACATAGGAATAGATATAATTTGAATGAATTTCACCCTTTCTGGATCAATCTTTGTTCTTTCCTTTGAGATGATGTGACCATGACGTTTCCCTTTAGTCACAACAAATATTGGTTTCTTAGGATTCAAAGAGATCCCATGTTTCCTGCACTAGATGAGAACCTCTTTTAAATTATCCAAATGATTATCTCTTTTCTTGTAGAATACTATCAAGTCATCAAGATATATAACTATACTCATGTTATTTAGATGTGCAAATGCTAGATCCATTGCTCGTTAAAATGTTGCTCCATAATTAACAAGCCCAAAGGGCATCTTTTGATAAGTAAATGTCCCCCATGGTGTTTTGAAATCCATCTTTTATTGATCTTATTCCACAACTTTTATTTGGTTATATCTTGAAAAACCATCTAACATGGACAACATTTCTAAGCCTATAACTACGTACAATGTCTGATCCATAATAGGCAATGTATAGTTATCCTTCATAGAAGATTGATTGAGATTACATAAATCAACACACAAGCACATTTCTCCATTCTTATTTCTTATTGGGATAATGTTATCTAATCATGTTGAATGATGAATGGGATAAATGATCTTAGTATCAAGTGGATTTTGTATTTTAGGAAAGATAGTACCTATGATTATTGGGTTATGATGTTGAATTTTTTTCTTAAAAGGTTTCACCTCTAGCTAAAGTGGAAAGTAACATTGTACCTATTTTGGGTGAAAGGTCTTCAGGTAAGACCAAGAAAACACATCAATATATTTCCCAATAATCTTAATGAATGCTTCATTTTCCTCTTGAGAATAAAATTTTCCAATGTTGACCATCTTGGGTTTTTTTTAATACTCAAATTAACCTATTGTACTTCTAGAGAACTCTCACCATACTCTTTTTTTCTTCTTTAAAAACTAGTCATGCTTATCAAATATTTCTTCTAAAGAAACTAACCCTTTAGGGATTTTATTTCCCTTCAATTAAATCACATCTTCAGTATCATCATGCTCAAGGTTAGTATTACCTATTATTGTCTATATTGGAAGTGAATTACTTCCTTCAAAATATAATTCTTCAAAATTATCTTATTTCTCAAGGAAAGCAACTATCTATTTGTCATCATTAAAGACCTACCAATGATTGACATTATCTAGAACCCTTGGACAGGAAAACATCTCTACCCTATAGTCACCTTCTTGAAAAAGTGTAGGCTCTTGATTTGGCATGAGTAGAGATATATTAATCATAAAAGAATCATCTCCAGAGTTCTAATCATGAGGAATGAAATCAATTAAAAAAGCTACAAAATCAAGTGTTGCACTCAGAACTCGATTTGGGTCATGCCTTAGCTTATCTTTATTTACTTCGTATTGGCCATGAATTTGACTTACAATCAAATCAACATCTCCTTGTGATTTTAAATGTCTCACTCATTTTCCTTTTTCTTGCTCCATTCCTAACAATAGTGCTTCATACTCTAATGTGTTTTTAGTATTTTTCAAAAATAATCATGTAAGAATAATGATATACCTTACCATCTGGTGATATTAATACAACCACAACACTTAAACCAAGGAAACTACAACTTCCATCAAATTCTATCATCCATATTTTCTTTTATTCTCTTCTTCTATCTCTAGTTCTCATATGTATTCACCCAATTCAAGGTAATAGACTCCATGATCTGATTCTTCAAAAAGAAATTATGATCTTGGATCCTTTTACTTGGAAAATATATACTTGGATTCCTTCTTAGGTTCAATTATATGATTTACACCTTTGATTGGAATATGAGCACATGACCAATCTATCTTGACTTCTCCCCATAGTTATTTGTGAAAGTTTTTACTCAATAAAATTTCATAGGAAATAGGGATATTTGCTACCAAAATTATCATTTTAAGCCTCTTATCTAGAAAAGCCGCTAGAATAACTTAAGCATATTTGATTTGTCTAATCAAGAGAACTTGTATTTCTATTGAGTAACATCTCCTTATTGACTTAGTTAGAGTGAGGCCAAAGGCATCAAATACTTCAGTTAGGATGACATTATCAGAAGCTCCAAAATCTAGGATATAATTTCTCAACTTAAACTCATTGATTAAGAAATATACATAAAATAGCTATATTCTTTTAGATGTGGAAGCAGATGTGGGAGAGGTAGTTGTAGCATTTTTTTAGAAAGAGACCTATTTTAGTGTAGGAAAGATACCTTTTGAATCATTAGTTTTATTGTTTGATCCTTTATTTTGAACATACTTAGCTAATATATTAATTTGATCTAGATTGTACCTCAAGTATTCAGCTTCTAACATTTGAATCCTAGTTTTCTTGATGTGGTCAATAATGTCAAAAGAAGGGATAAACATAGAAAAAGTAGGATTAGCTTCAAAAGTATGAGTGACTAGATTATGAGGTTAAGAAAAAGATGTTACATATATATCTTTTAGAGTAAGAGTAGTAGGTAAAGGACTACTTTTGAGAATGCTAACATCTAGCTTAGAATCTTCTTTCTCTTTCCCTTATTCCTTGGAAGATTTTTTACCCACTTGCTAAACTTGTGATTTTGTAAATACTAAAAAAGAGTTACTATGATCATCTTCCAGCATTTCTTCATAATCACTTTTTGATTGACATTCAAGGTAACTTATATTAGATTAGCTAGTAGGATCTAAGAAATCATTCTCATCAATAAATATTTGATCAAGATCAACATGCATATGATATTCTTCATTCATTTCAACATGATTTTCAAAAGCATCTTCAATTACTAGTATTTTTTGGGATCTAAAATATGATTCTAGTTATGATTATAAAAATTGTGTAGTTACATTCCTGATAGGACCATAATGAGCACCTTGAGTAATTTGCCTTTCAAATTGAAGCAAGTCATTAGCCAATTTATATAATAGGGGATAAGTAGTGGTTTTTAATGTAGTCTAAGTAGAAATGTCAACCTTAGAAGTTGATTTCTTAATATTTCTATCCATAATAAGGTCATCTTCAACCTTTGTAGTAATGTTTTAAGTTGTTTCTAAATAAATAGGACATGTTATACATAGATGATAGCTAAACTTTGGTAACTAAGCATTGATGAAAAAGAACTTCTAATTAGCACTAATAGGTTGAGAATCTTAATGTATTTTTTAGGTTAGTCTATTAAATTTAGAAATGAAATCTTGCATGTGTT
>JARHVA010004576.1:140000-147500 GCA_037957365.1 Torreya grandis | reverse complement strand
TATTGATGTAAACTTTTTCGGGCCATTGAAAGAATAATCAATTCTTAGTTATTCAATATTTTTCCACTTGAATTAATAATGAATAGTGAGTGGACTTACCTAATGAATTATGAAACATTCTGCCTTTTACTTCTTATGCAATTTCTTAAAATTGGTTGTGATACCATTTAAGTGGATTACATATATTGATTAAGAAATGAAGTAAGCTAGATTAATGATCATTGTATGTGATACCACTTTATGAATTATGGATTATACCACTAATAGTGGTATGGTGGCTCAGATAGATGTCATGTTTCCTAAAAGGCTAATAATTTAGATTTTTATAATGAAGCTCTTTGTTAATGGATGTTGGTTATATTGTCATTAATGCTTATATGATAATAGATGGCCATTATAATTTTAGACATGTGTGCGATTAAAATTAAAGCTTATCCTTATCATTGAATTCTTTGTGTACCTTATATGTGTTCATTAAATCCATAATGAACTTAGAATTGGAATAAGGATTTAATGAGATGTGGGAACCTTAATGATTACACCTAGTTATATGATTAATTAATCCATCTTGGCAAGGATTTAATAATTTATAATCTTACTTAATGAACACACAAGTTAATACCTGAGACTATGTAAGTAATGAGCTTTTTCATGGTCATATGCATGCCTAATTAGATATCATGAATGCCTATGCTTTTATAATACTAGGATATGATAAATAATGGATAACTAAGAAACATTTATGTGTGAGAACCCTATGGTTGGCTCATGAGATGGAGTTATTACAACATGATAAGTGATCTTTTAGCATGAGGAGTAATTGATTTCCCAATGCCGATTGTATGCTCACATGTGTCTCATTTAGATAATAAGAATAATTCTTCTACATGGAGCTATATCCTATGTGTGTGTGGCCTTAATCATTTACAAGAATGAAGGTTGAATGTTATCCTAAATAACCTTGGATTATGATATGGTGATCTATGGGTGTATGACATGGAGTAGTCCTCATTTGGGTATTTTCCAAAAGGGTTTTGGATCCTTTAACTTATGTTGTGTTGGATTTAGCAATGGACTAGAGATCTCTATTTATTGATCTCATGATGTGGTAAGACTTTTTAATAAAGTTAGTGAGATGGAAAATTATGTTTGGTCATTTTATCTTTATGATTAAGTGTTGTACTTACATATGATCTTATTTTCTTAATCTGGTAATTGGCTACCTAGACCTCCTCAGATGTGCTTGATTCTATTATGGATCATTGAAGTCTCATACTTTTGGTATAATTAGGAGCATGGTTGTGGGTTTATATTAATTTCCTATGGATTTTATGTTATTCATTCCACTTCATTAATTTTATGTAGTGGGACCTTTTTGATATTCTGTTGTGCATTCTAAAAGATAATTCTAAATAATTTTGGGGTTGTTTCAACTATATCAAAAAATTAATAATTTACACTTCTCACATGACCTTCATAATATGATTTAAATGTATATTAGGTCATTATTACCATTACTACAAAGTTTCATGATTTGAGGATGCATACTTTGTCTTGTAGACCCTTTTTACCAACCTTTACCTTGAGTTGCCTACTTTCTTCATGCCAAACTTGCCACCGAGGAACATTTTTTATTTAAATATTGAATGTGATAACTTAAATATAACATATTAGGTATAGAAAATCATTATTTATTATTTTAATACCTATCCAAGTCCTAAACTCCTAATTAGCACTCAAAACTAACAAAAGCTTCTTTTGATCTCTAATGGTTACCTCTTGACTGCAAGAGGTATATGTAAGAACAATCACATAAGAAAAATAAGTATTTTCACATTTTTAGGACATGTATAATGGAATTATATTTTTTAATATGTCATTTATACCATTATTACCAGATTTCATCCTTTGAATAGACTTGTAGATGCCCCAAAAATGGCCAATCGCTCCAAGATATGCTCCAATGTTGATCATGATTAGAGATGGGGCTGATTGTGATAAAATAGTGAATATTTGCCCTAATAAAAAGAAATAATTTTTTTTTCTATGTATATTATGTCATTATGAGTCTCTCAACCAAATGTTGTTATTAGATCATGAATATTTTGGCTTGTGGACATCTTTTACTAAAATCTAGTGACATGCTACCTGCTTTGTCAAGTTTCAAAATTGAGTTTTCCTAATTTTTGCCTTAATTTGTGTCTTATCATGATGATTTTTATTTTAAATTATCATAAAAATATTACTTGAAAATATTACACCATATTTGACCAACTCCTGAAACTTATGCAACTCATGTATGACCTAAGCTCCTTCAAGAACCTCATTTTGACTATATACAAACAATGATGTAGGTGATGGTTACGAGATGAATGATTTTAGTTTTTATTTTTAAGCTCACAAAATACTTTTGAAATAAATATCGACCTATGAATACTTCATATCATTTTAAACTATTCAAATGGAACATCTATGTTCTCAACTTTTTTGGCCTTGAAGATAAGCCTTTAGCCATATGTGGTTGTAGGTGTGAATTTTATCTTATTTAGCCATATTTAAACCATAATAATTCTATATGAGTTTCACTTAATGGTTATACATAAATAAATCTATATTTGGATCAATAATGCATATTGAATTTTAACTTCACTCATATATTGATGCTTTGATAAAACATATTAAAAGATTGTGACCTTATCAAATGTAGATGACTGTGTTGTGGATCATGACTACTCATTGCCTTGGAGAGGTAACCAAACATTAATTATGGTCTTTTTTATTCAAACCAATACCACCTGGTGACATAATTTGAGCTAAGACCCTTGAATAAGACATATCTTAAATATACCTTAGCTTTTGTACCTTCATGAAAGTGTCGATTGGTAGTGTACCATTATAGGTATGCATTCTTGGATTTAGCCTGATGGTTTCAAGGTCCATAATTTTTTTGAGTGATATTGATGGCATTTCACTTGTTATTTGAACCCCCATAGTCATTTTTAACTCAATAATGTCACTTTCCATGAAGATACATTACTGTCACACCACTTTAGACTTATGTGATCATTTGAAAGCTCAAGATACTATAGAAAACATTCAAAAAGTGCATTGAAATATTTCATGAGTTGGGATCCCTCTTACATTATACTCCATTGGTGAAACTACCATTTACCATGTTAACTCACTATGCCTATCACTTGATCACCTCATGGAGACACTCAAAATCATATGGACTTAATGTTACCCTTTTATATGATATCACCAAATGTTTATAAGCCCTTGTTTTGGGTAAATTAAGCTACAAGTCCCTAAACTTCACTTTCTCCAATTATGGATATGATTTGAGTCTGCTTGCTACTTAATGGTTTTACTATTGATTACCATGTCCTTCATTAACTTTTAAAAATCCATGAAGATCTCCAACACTTGTATTTCCATCAATGTGTGTATAATGACTCAAATCATTCTCCTTGATCATAACCTTACCATAACTCGTGCGTCCTTGTTTTGTCTAGGCTTATCTACTAGACCTCTTTTGGAAAAATCCTCCTTGTTTGATAAATATATAAAATCTTATAAATATATAAAACCATTTTATATCACCATCTATTCCCTTATATGTCCACTTAAATTTTCATCAATAAACTCTCTTTGTAGATATTATTTCTTTCATAAGTGACTATCTAATTAGGCATATTAGCCCTATTTCATGCCCACAAATATATAATCCATATTTTGCAATATTATTTTAGGAATAAAACTATTTATTCAATTTTCATAGGTCTATATGATCGAGAATACAAATTTTCAACAATCACCAATGGTTATATTAGGAGTTATGAGGTTTTTTGTTTGAAACCCTAATTAGTCTTCTGCATAGGTTGAGAGCCCATTTAATTCACTTTATTGAGTTTTAAAGTGTTTCCAAGAAAAAAGACCATATATAGGTATTTAATAGCCTTATAAATACATTAAAATAGGTTATATACTCTATTAAATTCATCTAATACTCAAAAACAACAAACATAGTTGGTTGTATGCTTTTTTTAGGACTATGTAAGGGTTTCATGAGGTTTGAGATCTATCTCTTTTTTTAATTACTATTATGGAAAAATTAAGACATATAAAAGGTCTTTATTTCCATAATCCACATTTAATAATATGTTATAACCATTTTTAAATCCTTAAAAAACTTGAAACAACTCAAGACACAAAGTTATAAACTCTCTTTATAAGATTGTGTTAGAACATGCAAGGCTTAAGATCCATTTTTTGAGTTTTATGAAGTACCAATACCTAATTAATTTTTAATTAAGACCTGGATTGAACCAAAAAAATAATATAATCATTATTTTTACATTATCAATCAATATAACACCTAGAATCAACAATCTAGCCCTGATACACACTAAGAAAATGAGAACTACAAGACATAGGGAGAGAGAAATAGTTGTATCTTGAAATTTATGAGGTATCAAGACCTAATTATTTTTTTATTTCTTAACTTTTAATATCTCCCAAAACTATTCAAATAATTATTTTTCACTATAAAACCAATTAAATTTCTCAAAAACTCCTTTTTCAACTATTTACATTTGCATGCCAAAATCATGAATTTGGCCAACTTGCACTTTTCCTCACTTTACCTTGAATTTTAAATATGATAACTATAAAAAGGTTTTCTAATAATTAAAAATAACCCAAAATTATTTACAAACACTAACATGAGTTTTAAACCATCCTTCATATGTTAAATCCCTTCAAGAAGCTTGTTTAGCTCCATATTCTCAACATACAAGCATAGGATTATGTAAAAAAAGTGGGTACTTATAATAATTTTTTAGCCAAAACAAGATTTTTTATAGCTTTATGAATTTAAAATTATGAATAATTCCAAATTTAATTCCTTTTTGATGCATATTTTATCCTATAGGCTCTTTTTACTAAAATCTATTTTAAACTACCTAGTTTTTTATGCTTCTTAGGTTCGTGACTGAGCTTATCTTAATTAACCTTGTCATGATGGTATGAGAATGCCAATCAGGAATTTATAATGTAATATTATTACTATCACATTATACTTTCCTTAAATTGTTCATTTATCAACCTTATACACCTTGAATCCATCTTCAACCTCATACTATTATCCAAGCCAAAAAGATGGTTATACGTGCATTTCTCATAATGAAGGCTTTAGATCATGAACCCCTTGAGTATTTTGAATGTATTATAAGTGATTAGTTAATATTAATAATTTTCATTTCCATAATTTTATCTTTGAGAAACTTTTAACTTGATATGAATAGGCTTTGAAGAGGCTTGAATAATAAGAACTGAAGAAATAACTATTTACCTTAAATAAAGCTAAAATACCTTAATTTCTCCAAATAAGATATTTGCAATGTTGTTTCTTGACTAAAAATAGATCCATGTGAATTGATTCCCCCATGATATAATTATTATAGTTAATTAATTGATGTTATTATCACTTGGTGTTCTTTAACCTTTGACTGACCTCCTCTAACACCATCAAAACTTTTTGTGACATCTACTCCATGTGACTATTGTAGGTGGAGATTTGTCTATATCATTTGTCATTACTTGACCTAATAACCACTTTCATGATATTATTAAAAAAAATTATTGATATTCCATATGTATTTTTTTAACAAACCCTGATTTGTCTCATGAAACAAACCATTTAACTTTCAGACCTCTAGTAATAATCATATTTGTTGTAGTTGGTCGTTTGATTGTAACACATACTAAGGCTTTCGTGAAGGTGTTGAATTGATCTCTCACCTAATGTAATATTGTCTCACTTAATTTTAGGATGATTTATAGATGTAATTTTATTTCTCTCAATGTTCACATATGATTATTACCATCCCTATGATAATAACCTACAAGTCTAACTTGCTCACCAAAATATGGAGATGAAGGTACATTACTAGACTTCAAAGTGTTCCTTGGAACCTTAAGAGAGAATGAATTATTGAAACCAATTTGAAATACCCTCCAAGACTAAAATATAATGAGTTGGTAAATTTTATAGATAATGATCATGATTACATCATTTGAAACCATTCAAACACTAGAAACTCATATCTACAGCTGTACCTTGTTAAAGATACTAAAACACCAAAACCATCTCAAAGGAAAATATGATAAATATAGAGGCTTATGAATAATTTATTGGATTATTTATGTATTAATTGATTTGATAAATATATTGATAACCTATAAAGATGAATTCACTTTCTTGATAACCTAGGTTTTATTCTAAAACACTAATATAGACTGTTGACAAGGACAATTTAGGAAACATGTTTTATGACATAAGTAGCTCCTTGAAAGGATTTATATGATGATAAATTTTTTAAAATTTCATATTTTAACCTTTAATAACTCTTATAAATCCATTATTTATCATTTCATCCTGAAGCAAATAAATAGAAGAAAACTTGGACCCTGTTTAGATTAATAAGGCATCTAGACACCCATGCACTATTAGTGGTTTTTCATAAATATTGGGATATTAACCCAACCAAAAATTACATAAAGTGTAAGTAAATTATTTTTTATATCACTTTATAAAATATTATGCACCAACATTCTCTCTCCTAATTGTATTGAGTGAAAACTTGAGGCTCTCCTAAACCTCTCCAAGACTGCCCAAAATGGTTTTTCTTTAGCATGAAGAAATTGAAGCCTAACTATAAAATAAATCACTTGGGAAATATTTTTAATGATTTAAATTACCTTTCATTAATTTTTTAAAAATTATTAAGTGTTTGGATCTCCATTAATGGTAGAAAGCCTACTTCATGCCTAGTTTGCAACTAATAGGTTTTACTTACCTCTGCTAGTTTTTGTGATTGAATTTGATTTGAGAGGCATATCAGAGGATATTAAAGAAAATATTTATTCCATAAATATAATATATTATCCTCTTAATCAATAAAAACCTTTAAAATTTTCTTCAACCAAAGCTCTAAAAGGCTCCAAAATGTATCCTTTTTCTCTCAAACTCCTCTCCTCCACTCCAAATGACTTGAAATGGCCTTAAACAGGTCCAAAATGGTAAATAATGAGATAATTAGGTGGGATTAAGTCAAAAAAACATTTATTTCTTCAAAATTTTATTTTTCACTTGAAATTTCTATTTGAAATACCTTTAAGTCATCTAATGCACTTTTGGGGTTCTTTTGGGAAAATTAGCTTCTCTAAAACTCATTTTTGACTCGTTATAATATTTGAAACTTTTTAAAAATAGACATCCTTCCCATTAATTCTCAAACACCCTAGAAACATACTGGATCCCTCACTTGTAGTTCAAGACCAATTTCTAGGCCTTTTCCTTAAAAATCTCTAAATTCACCTTAAAACTTACTTAAAGTGTTTCAACAGCTTGCAAGGGACATGGGGTAGGGTCATGAGGTTTGTATTATATTCCACCATTTGATCATCCACTTCACAAGTATGCTACTCATCTCCTCA
>JARHVA010004576.1:132500-135000 GCA_037957365.1 Torreya grandis | reverse complement strand
GTCATGAAGAAGGTGACAAAACCACCTCTCTTTGCAAGGGGTAGCTATATAACCACCATATTATGTGTCAGAACTACCACACAAAGTTAAAAGGCCACCTTGTATTTAAAATGGGATGGCCCTATTAATACAAAACCATAGTGATAGATTTTTAAATCACCACGGTATTTTTGAAATATAAGTGAAAGTTTCTATAACTGAGCTAGGTGGTCTCATCATAAGGTCGTGTCATCAACATAAGAGGATTTTATGTCATGCATGGAAATTTTTAAAACTAAGATACTAGAGGCTTAAAATTTCAAAGAAAAAAAAAGGCTAAATAAACTAGGGAAGAATATGAGGCAAATAAGAATAGATGTTTAGAGAGAATCCTATTCTCAGCATTCATTAAGAGATCACTACGTCATCATAAAAAATCATATAAACATATCACACTATGTAATTTTTAGGTGCATACATAATTTAAATATAATGAGATTATTTAGAAAATGTTAGTTTAAGGGTGCACTATATAATATTTTTATGAAACTGATAGGCATAAAACTAGATTCCACATCTATAGAATGGGGAGATTCAGATCAAGGTATAGACTTCCATTAATTTAAAGAGTATTTTCTGAGATGTATAGTTTTCAATTCCTCATATAATTTTATAAAAATTATGTTATTCATGAGGTTTTAATAAATTTATAAATAAATTATTCAAAAAATTGTGGTCTCATGGATTGCTATCAATTTTAAATATGCACATGATGAGCATTTTGAAAAAAATATTGAAGATTTGTAAGAATATTCAATTAGATTTTGTAAATACACCTCAAATTTCCTTTATCATCATTCATCTAACATGTACTAAAACAATAATTTTGGAAGAGGGTATGTATCTCTATTAAATGTTTATTAATTTTAGTTTCTGCCAAATGTTTTAATTTTGACTATACAAATAAACAAAATTATTTTTTTGACACAATGCCTCTAAAGGAATGTGGTCTCATGGAATGTGATTATTTAATGATATGAAAAAGATGATATGTGGTTTTATATTATAATTTTTATCTGAAATCAACAATCAAGACTTTTGAAAGAGGTTATAGAGATGTATTAGACATTAATTAATTATAGTTTTTGTTAGATGTTAAATTATGACTGCACTAATAAATGAAATCATATTTTTTAGCACAATGCCTCTAAACAATGTGATTCCATGGAATGTGATGATTTTATGATATGCACAAATTTTTTTGCCATTTTATCTTATAACATGTATATGAAATTAATAATATCAATCCTAGTATTATAATGAACCTGATGCTAGATGTTATATTTTATACATTCATGCTTTCAAAAAAATTGTACACATATATAAATTAATTCAATATAATGATATATAAAAAAACATTGGTCTTTTATTCATCACATTATAGGCTAAAATTCTTGTTCCTCGTGTATGATTCACATTTTCATACTTGCATAGCTTGGAAATCAACAATGAAAATGCTAATTCTTATATTTTGTTAGCTACATTTTATTTATTCCATGAGAAGAGGTCTATGTGATAATCCAATAAAAAAATTTACTTGTCACATGTGTATAAGGTTTTTTTTTTTAAAACTTGTGTGGAAAGCATAAATTCCATCTCATATGTGTCGAAGATTATTTTTTTACCTTCTAAAAGGGTTTTTTTGGAAATAAGTTTTTGAAATAGTTAAATATATGTAGAAGTGTTTACAAGGTGGTTGTGTTTATTAATAAATATGTGTAGTATCTCCTTTAACTAACCCTATCTACATAATGCCATGAGATTATGCTCGACATTTTTGGGGGATGGAATTGGCACTGGCATTGTATTTTTAATAATTAAATCATTGGAAATGTGTTTTTTTCCAATCTATGTATACCATCATTTTATTGAGATACTTTCATCAAGATTTGTCTCAAATTTTGATATGCACAATTAAAATATAGATTTATTTAATATTTTTCCATACAAAGTTAAATGTTGATTATTTTTCAATTTTTGAATTACAATATTAAAATTAAAATACTAATAGATGATAATAAAATACTTATTTAATTATGTTAAATAGTCTATGTACCTTTAGTATGCTTTCTAATTCTACATACATTTATATCAAGGCTTTGACAATTATACCATTTTAAAAATTAGCAAGGCATTCATAACTACAACATCTTAAACATTATCAAGACATAGACAATAAAATTTAAAGAGGTATCCTAGATAGATTTATCATAACATTTTTGATCCCTCCCAACAATGGATAGGACAAATAAAATTTTGTCCTATCAATGGCTAAGAGGGATCCCAACCATGGTGAATTTTCTTTTCTTGCCCTGGTTAGGATCCCTTCTAATAATGAAGAGGGAAAAGTTTGTCCTCTCAATGATTGGGAGGGGTCCCAACCATGGTGATATCCCCCCCCCCCCACACCATAATTATTGTTTAGAGCACTTCTAACAATGGTGATAAATAATAAAATTCT
>JARHVA010004576.1:42500-127500 GCA_037957365.1 Torreya grandis | reverse complement strand
CAACTTGTACAAAGAGGTTAGTCAAGTATGGCACAATGCTATCTAAAGATTTTTCTCATGGATGGATTGACAGAGAAGTCCACATGAATGGGTAAGGCTTTTAATCACTGAAGAGGTAATAAAGGAGATGATGGGGATGAACTACTCAAGGAGTTAAATATTTCAAGGACAAAAAAATAAAAGAATATATTTTCAACATCTTTTATAGGCAAAGAGAAGAAGAAGCTAAAAGTTTCATCATAGAAAGAGTTCATGAGGTTGGATTTACCCAAAATGTGGTCGTATGTATGTTTGTAGATTGTGTACTACATCATGCTTGAAGGGAAGCATATGGTAATTTTTTACACCATTTTAATTTTATTAACCATTTTAGGGGTCATACTATCAGTCTAACTTTATTTCTTTTAAGATCCCTGGAAGCATCGATCTTGAATTTTAAGAATAATTCTTAGTAGATATTATCCACTAAGGACTGATCCTACTTTTGGTAAAAAAGGGAGAACTCCTATAATTAAAAGTAGTGACAGAACCAGTAAATATCACTAGTAAACAAGAAGATTCAGCTAGAGAAGAAATTTTCATGGAATCTAAGTCCAAGAAAGTAGGGATAGTAGGTGATTAGAATGAATGAGATGGAGAAGATTTTATGTAGGAGGAGTTTATTTTGAGAGATATTGACATGGGGGATCCTAAAATTGTGACCCCAATTGCTAGTAGGGGTCAATATTTATTAAATACTAAGATAAAAGAAGACATCAAGTAGTCCCTCAAAAAGTTACATAACAAAGTGGCCATCCAAAAACTATTGTGTATGGAAATATCAAATGAGTTTGAACAATTAAAAGTCCTGATTCAAGGAACTTCTGCTACAAGCTTTGGTAAGGAGAAAGTAAACACAACTGAGTTCATCCCCATGGCTATAAAACCACACATGGTAAAGGTGTGGAGGAAAATAGCAATGAGACCAAGTAGGGGAGTGAGGATTTAAATCTCACTAGAATGAAGTGCAAGAGGCCAAATGAGGAGAAAGAATACGCAGTTGGGAACCTAATTAGAGAAAAGAGTACCAAATAAGAAAACATTGAGACCAAGAAATTGGTTTATTACTTTGAGTCTAAATAGATGGACTTTGTTGGTTTAGCAATCTTGGTCTATTTTGGTATTTTGTTGAATATTTTTTCTTTTTAGGCTAAAAGTGGCTTTTCCTATTGGCTACTAAGTGTTATCTTTTTTTTTCTTGATATATATGCTTATCCTCCACTTCCTTTTTTATGGGTATGGGACCTCTCAAACCATTTTTAACTAATCAAATAAAAAAATTAATTAATACTATTTTATTATTAATTAGATTAAATTAATTATTTACTTTATTTTTATATAAAATTAGTTGAACGATTAATTTTTAATTATTTAATTATTTTTAATTATCTAATTGATCATGATAGAAAATATAAATTAATGTAATTTTTTAATTAATGAGTCCCATTTATTTATCACGAGTCCCATTTAGTTGAGATATTATTATATATTGTAGAATACCATTTGTTTGATATAATGTAAAATTTGGAGATGAATTGTATTTAAATCCCTCAAAAATCCAATTTTTTAAAATGACCCTTATATTATTATATTTAATAACAACAACAATAATAGTAATAATGAGTTGTAGGTGAGTTGGTAAAGTGGATTTGGTTGTTTCAAGCTTCATCCAGGTTCAAATGTCAATATGGTATCTGAGTTCGGATTTGGCCATCATTGGTATTATCAAGTTGGTTGTGACCATTGTTAGTATTCTTGAGTTGGTTATGGCCATTCATTGGTATTGTTGGGTCAATTTTGGTTGATCGTTGGTATCCTTGGGCTGGTTGTTTTCATTGTTAGTATTATTAGGTTGGTTATTATTGTTCATTCGTATTTTTGGGCTGATTGTGGCCATTTTTTGGTATTCTTGGGTTAGTTGTGGCTGTTGTTGGTATTATTGGGTTGGTTGTGGTCATTGTTGGTATATCTGGTACATGTGATAGATGATCACTTGGGGATATGGGCCCCCCATTGTGTCCTATACTAGTTGGAGCTCTAGTTAAAAGTGAACACATATCAATAATAATAATTAACATTAATATTACAATATTATTTGTACTAATACTATATAGTATTTTAATTATAAATACTCATGATTAATAATAATAATATAGTAGTAATATATTATTATTATATTAATACTAATAATATACTATTAATATTACTATATTATTAGGATTATTATATAGTATATAATATACTAATAATAATAACAACAATTCTATAATATATATTTGTATATTTTTATTATTATCAATAAATTTATATATATTTGTACTTTTTTTGTTAAGAATACACGGAATCACTAGATCATACTGATCATGTTACCAAACTAAAGATGGGACCTTAAGCACTTTAACCACTTTATCATGGCATGCCCATGAATTGAACCACTTTATTATGGTAGCCCATTAAAAAAATATATATCTAGTAGTGAGCCTCCTTAACACTAACCATGTTACCATATTAAACATGGGACCTTAATCACCTCAACCACTTTATCATGGCATGCCTATGCAGTGAACTACTTTGGTGCAACACCCCATTAACAAAAAAATATATCAAGCAATAAGCTTCCTTAATAGAGAGTGATATTTGAACCTTGGACCTCCCATCAAGAAGAGCCACCAATTTCCATTACACCACTACCTAATGTATGATGATGACTATTAGTCTATATTAATAAATAATAATATGATAATAATCATATTATTAGTATTAATAATAATAATAATATATTTATAATATAAATAATAATATATAAATATATTAAAGGAGTGGAAGACCTTCAGTAGTTTGAATTTCAACATGAGTAGAAAACTAGAAGACTTCAGGATGTTATCATTGGTTTAATATAGGATACTCCAATGGTGTGGACCTTCAAATCCTAGATACTCTTAAAATTGGAGAGGGAAGATGAGGAAGAAGAAAGAATAATCAAAGAGATTTGGTGAAAAAATAGTTTGAGATATTGTTAATTTTAGGAGAGATGATTTTCTAAGTAGAATTCTAAGGGAGTAAAGGATAATGGTTGGTCCATAGTAGGAAGTACACTAGAAAAGGAACATGACCATCCTATAGTAGAATAGGTGGTATAAAAAGTTTTTTTACAACCATATCTGTTAGTTCTTAGGGTTAAAGGAGCTACTATTAGATCCCTTGTAGAAGAACATGTAGAGAGTAGATTCTTGAATAGGAAGCTAAAGAGGGGAAGGAGGAAAGAGTATTGCATCTCGTACAAAGCTTTATGGGGGAAACCCAAGACTTTTTTTTTGGCCATTTTTGGCCCACATATGAAATTATTATATGGTTTGATGAAGAAGTAGATCAAAGGCCTAGAAATAGGTCTAAGATTTCAAAATGGAGAGGATCCAAGTTGGTTATCATATGTATTGAGAATTTAGGAACATGAAACAAGTTGTAAAAGCCTTATAAAATTATCTGAGCCTTGAAGGAATGATCAAGAAATGAATTTGTGCAATTTTAATAACCAAACCATCTCTAGGATGTCATGTAGGAGAAAATAAACCAGTCCACTTGTGTAATTTTTATCTTCACTCAAGAAGCCCCCCATGAGCTAATAGATCATGAAAAATTATATTTATAGATGCCAAAATCATCCTATAAAATTTTCATTCCTGCATTAGCTTTATGACTCAAGTCATAAGCTTATAAAATTAGACCTATAACATAATACATTCATGCTAACATTAAGATTAAGCTTGACCAAAAAAGATCCTTTTGAGCTTAAATTTGATGGTAATGTGAAAATAAATGATGGTCACACAAATGTAATTTGATGGGAGTGTTGATGTCAAATTTAAGCTCATCAAATAGTCATTGGTTTTTAAAAAGGGGTCCTAGTAGATATAATGATCCCTACTAGATCATACATCTTAATCCAATGGTGCAAGATGCATCAAATAGTCAAGGAGATAAAGATATTGACATGTGATATAAGTGTGTCAAGCTATATATTAGTAAATAAATCCTGAGAACTAACACATGTTTGACACATGGCATAAGTTTGGATAGAGTTGACAAGTCAAAGGCAAGATTAATGACTCATGATCATTCATATCGAGTATGATCAATGGAGTGAGAAAAGGTCTAAATTTCAATAGTTTGAGTTATGATCAATAACCAATAAGCAAGAGGTGAAACTGATACATTTTGATGAAAGTTGGCAAGGCAATTTTAGACCTAGGCAAGGTAGGGATGAAGTAACTTGGATCAAGCTCAGTCTTAGCTAAATCAAATGGGAATTATAGGATCTAACATTACCATTTAAATTCCATATGGACAAAATAGTTATTTTAAACCTAATATATACAAAGGTAGATAGTTTTAATGACAAAATGGGACCAAGAATTGCTAGTAGAGCTCCATGGAGTTAATATAGATATTTTAGACCTAATATAGACCTAATGGGAGTACAAAGAAAGGGTTAGTCTATAGGTCTATATTAATATGACATCTATAGGAAAACTAATTATCTTAGATTGGTTTTTTTTCTATAAATGAACCTATGATCTAGATATGAATTGAAGAATATATGTGTTCAATACAAAGGGGATATCATTCATTGACAATGAAGGTACTAATTTCCATTCATGGCATGGCATTGTTAGTTTCAGGAATTGAGGATTTGATCCTCATGAACACATCAAGTGGACATAGGATCCCAAGGTGGTGAACTAGTAGTTGAAGTAACAGTTAAGAACATTGATCCCAATCAAACATAATTGGTCATCACATGAGACAAGCCCTTGTCTTCTAGTGGGGTATCTTAGCTAATGAGAGGAACTCAAAGACTAATGGTATAAAAGGAGGTCTATTTATTGATCAAATCATACATATAAAAACCAATCAATGAGTTACCACCTCACTTCTTTATCTTGATGACTTTCCTCCACTCTTTAATGAATTGTTCCCATCTCCCTCTCCCTCTTCTCCTATATATATTGGTATCTTTTTCATTATGGGGGTTCTCAAATTTTAGACTTATTTATATTTTTGGGAGATAAGGATACTCCTTGAGATATTATAAAGTATGCTCAACTTGATTAGGCTTGAACCTATCAAACATTAGTAATAACTACCTCTTAATGCAATATAATACTTTATTTACCTATTTCTTTCCTTGAGTCTATGTTTGGTGAGTTTTGTATGATGGAATTGTGTGAAGGAGAATCTTCCTCATCCATTGTACTCCTTTCTAACCTTATTTAATGAGTTTTTAATGTTTTATGTAGGTCTAGATTAGAGTTTTACTCTAAACCTCTTCTATGAAATACTTATGCAATTAGCTTGATCTTGAGGTTGTGTGAGCTAGTATTGTCTTCTACTAATCTAGTGTGGGTTCAAGCTTATGAGAATTTCCCTTTTAAATTTAGTGTATCACCTGGTTAAAATTTTTAGGAGCCTTTGTCCTCTTTCTAACTATTTTCCCTATGAATCATTATTTTATCATTAGTTTTAGGTGAGCATCAAAGAGGAAGCTGACCTACTCCAAATATTCAACCCCAACATAGGTTACCCATAGCCTTAAATTATTCCAAATTGTGACTTAATGGGAGAGAACCTAAATAACCCTCTTTAAGGGTACATATTAATGTCATAATAGTTTTTGGCACACCTAGTGGGACTAAGTCCAAAAGAGTGGGAAAATCTTTTGTGTCTTTCCTCTGATTAGCTTTTGGAAGCAAATAGTTAAAACCAATGGTGAATCTAAATCAATTTTATGGTTATGAGTAGACCAGGTATGTCTCAATGGTGTTTTGAATTAGTTATTGCATCTCATTTGATATATGAGGCTAATATGAATAACTATGGTGAATATCCCTATTATCCATCTCCTTATCGACAAACCCAATATGATCCTCATAATATATATGACCCTTATTAGTTTTATCAAGAATCTTATCAAAGATATAAGGAACCTTTTCAAGTTCATCATGATCTAAATATGTAAGATTATTACCTTGATACTCTATATGGATAGTAAGCCCATCATAATACTGATCCTCATCAACCCTATTATGAGCCATCCATACCAACACTTAGGAAAACTCTAATAAGCCTTGACAAGCATGAAATAGAATTATGATCAAAAAATTATTATGGCCAAGATGTCACTACACACCTAATTCATCATGTGAGATAGTAATTGTAGCAAATAAAATAATGATGGGCACTAGTTGAGAGAGTAAATTAGAATAATCTCATAGGTGAGATGATAGATGTAGGTTGTTACATTCAAAGCATTGAAGACCATCTAAAAGGATTTGAGGAAAAATAGGTATAACCTATCCAATATCATGTGACTTAATATACACCACCTCAACCTTCTTATGTGCCACCCATTCCTCCCCAATAAACCATTCCAAGGCCCCCTTTGAGTATGCCAAGTTCCTCATGTGTTCTTCAGACCTTTCCTTCTTAGAGATCTATCCAAGAGAGATATCAAAGAAAGAAGTAGATTGTTATGGGAAAACCTACTATTTAAATCCAGAATTTAATCCTTCCTTAAGAATCCCTTAGGAATTCCTTTAAGGTTCCAAGCTGGAATCAAGTGGTGAAGTCATGGGATGAGTAAAGTGAGATAAATCTCTATTTAAAAACCCAATTTAGAGGATGATCTGAACCTATGAAAACCTCTTTCATCCCTTCTTAGGAATATTCTTGTGTTCTTTATCATCATAAATCCATTAACCACCTTAAAGAGGAGATATCCCAAGAGAATATTGATAAGCAGATTAGAGAGTTAGAAATAAAGATAGGGAAAAAGGATTATTATAATCAAAAGGTTAAATAAGGACATATCTTTTCCATCCTGGAACTAATTCATGTATTTAAGGAAATCTAAGGCCATTTAACCCCTATCCCTCCCTCTTCAATAATCTTGGTCATTTCCATCTTATAAATCCATCTAGAGCAACATGAAAAAGAAGGATGAGGACATGACTATCAAGGACAACTACCTAATTAAAAGAGGTCTCACACATGTTTCATCTCTCTTTGAGTCATCCTAAAAATATCCTCTACCACTCCTCGAAGAGTTAAGCAGTGAACTCCATGTTGAGCTCATAACTGATTATGATGAATTATCAGAGTCAAAAGAGGAGATCATTATTGGGACACCACTTATCAAGAGAAAGTATTTTTAACCTTTTATAATTTCAAAGAGGATGAGTTTTAGAAGTGAGTTAAATTTAGATATGAGATCTAATAGGAAGATGACCATTTATAGTAGTTATACCATGATTTCATGAGTGATATTAATGAGTTTAAGATGGTAGAATTGGATGATGAGATGGTACAATAGGTTGGATCTTTTGAGGATTCCAATAATACTTTGGATTGTGAAGAACACTAGCTTGATGACATCATACATCAAGAATAAAATATTGAAAAAGTAGTTGTTCTAGATGGAAAAAATGAAAAGAAGGATTGGCATATATAAATGAATATATTTCAAGAGCTTGAGGATCTTTTTCATGTTGAGGATCAAGTGCTTGAGAAGGTGGACAAAGAGTTTCCCATTGAGGACAATGACTAAGATTGGGAAGAATATGTAGAGCTCCTTGATGAGTCTGAAGGACTTTCAACCAAGAATAAGCCTAGTTTTATTGAGGACACCATAGAAATAAAAGGGTTTGAACCACCATTATAGGTTTAAATTGAGGATCCATATGAAGAAATTGAGATTATTTAGACACACATAGTTGACCTATTTGGAGCTACCTGGTTCTCATTGATCATCATGCCAATGAAGTTGATAGTTACAAAAAAGAAGAAATAGGCATAAATAATAAGGTTTTAGGAGATATATGCCTCATAATTTTCCTCATTACATAACATAAGAAAGTTATAAGACTTTTATTTTGATCTAGGAGGAAAGGTACACATAGTTTTATGTTGTATATATTAGGAGAATTTTGTTCAAAATTTCTCTAAGTGCAGTTTTTAGCACATTTGTTTATTTGCCCCTATTTTGTAAAGTAGGTTAATTTACCTTTAAATAAGTTCTTTGGGAAATATATCTTGTTTTTTTATCCTTTTTTTACTTGTATTGTTTCAAAGAGAGGTTAGAGAAGGACATGCAACTAGTGTTAGATTCAGGTCAATATGTTAAACCCAAGTAGAGACTCCATGCCTAATGGATGGGTCAACGCAACATGGTATATGTTATTTTTCATAGGAAGACATGAAATCCCTATGATTAATTAAATATGTTGGCCATTTTTATCCCAAATATGATTTTGTTTCATGGTTTTATAATGTAGTGGATGAAATACTAAGAAATAGGTCTAAGATTGGAAAATGGAGAGGATCCAAGTAGGTTCTCATATGTTATAAGAATTAAAGATCATGGAATATGTTGCAAAAGCCTTAGAAATTTTTTATATCCCTAAATGAATGATAAAGAGATAAATTTTTGTAAGTTTGATAACTATACCATCTCTAGGACATCACATATGAGAAAATAGACCAATCTAGTTGTGTAATTTTTATATTCTCTCAAGAAGCCCCTTGGAAGTCAGTGGATCATGTGGAACTTTAGTTATGTATTCTAGGATCATCCTCTAAAACTTCCATGCCTATTTTATCATTTTGGCTCAAGTTATAAGCTTCTAAAGTTAGACCTACAACATAGGACATTCATGTTAACATCAGGTTTAAGCTCAAACAAAGCAAATCCTTTTGATCTTAAATTTGATGATCATGTGAACATAAATAATGTTCTCATGAATGAAATTTTATGGGAGTGATAACATGAAATTTATGCTCATGAAATATCTATTTATTTTAAAATAGTGTTTCTTAATAGATCTAATGGTCCTTGACTGATTGTATATCTTGATCTAATGGTATGCGATGGGTAAAATAGTCAAGGAGATAGAGGAATTAGCACATGACATAAGTGTGTGAGGATATAGACTAATAAGTGAATCCTGAGAAATAATGTGCATTTGACATGTGGCACAAGTTTGGATAGAGTTGACAAGTCAAGGGCAAGATCAATGACTCATGGTCATTCATACTAATCATGATCAATAATGCAAGCAAATGTCAAAATGTCAATAGTCTAAGTCATGATTGATAGATAAAAAGCAAAAGGAAAGCCTAGGACATTTTGACAAAATTTGACAAGGCATTTTTAGACCTAGGAAAGGTAAGGATGAAGGAACCTAGATCAATCTTGGTGCAAATTAAATCTAATGGACATTGTAGGATTTAGCATCAACATTTAAAATCCACATGGATAGGACTTTTAGACTTAATATATATAAAGGATCGATAGTTTAAATGATGAATATGACCAATCATTACCAATAGAGCTCCATATAAGTAAAATATATCTTTAAAACCTAATATAGACCTAATGGGAGTATAGATAAAGGGATATATAGTCTTTAGGTTCATATTAATATGATAGATATAAGAGAACCAATAATCTTAGATTGGTTTTCCATCTATAGATGAACCTATGATCTAAATATGAAGTGGAATGAATATGTGTTTAATTCAAATGTTCTCATCTATTGATAATGAATATACTAATCACCATTCATGGAATGGCATTTTCAATTTAGATTTCAAGGATTTTATCCTCATGAACATATTAAGTAGACTTAGAATCCCAAGGTGTTAAACTAGGAATTAAAGGAATAGTTAAGAGCATTGATTCCACTCAAATATAATTGTTCATCACATGAGACAAGCCCTTGTCTTCTAGTTGGATCTCTTAGCCAATGAGAGGAACTCAAAGACTTTTAGTATAAAAGGAGGTTCATTTGTTGATTAAAACATGCATATAGACAATAATCAATGAGCTGCCACCTCAGTTCTTAATCTTGATGAATTTTATCCACTCTCTAATGCATTATTCCCATCTCTCTCTCCCTATTCTCCTATAAATCCTAGTCTCTTTCCCATTATTGGGGTTCTCACATTTTAGAATTCTTTATCTTTTTGGGAGATAGGGATACTCCTTAAGATATTAAAAATTATGCTCAACTTGATTAGACTTGACCCTATCAATAATTTGTAAGAACTACCTCTTGATGTAATATAAGACATTATTTACCTATCTCTTGCCTTGAGTCTATGTTTGGTGATTTGTGCATGATGGCAATGTTTGAAGGAGAATCTTCTTCATCCATTATCATCCTTTCTAACCTTGTTTAAGGATTTTTCAATGCCACTTGTAGGTGTAGATTAGTATTTTATTATGAACCTTTTCTATGAAATACTTATGTAATTATCTTGATCTTGAGGTTGTGTGAGCTAGTATTGTCTTCTATTGATCTAGTGTGGGTTCAAGCTTATGGGAGTTTCCCTTCTAAATTTAGTGCATCACCTAGTTAAACTTTTTAGGAGCCCTTATCCTCTTTTTAACCCTTTTCCTTGTGAAGCATTATAAATTCATTATTTTTAGGTGAGCATCAAAGAGGAAGACAACCTACTTCATAAGTTCAACCCCAACATAGGTTACCCATAGCCTAGGGTTGTCTCAATATTGTGACTTAATGGGAGAGAGCCTAAAGAACCCTTTTTAAGGGTGTACAGTAATGTCATAACATTTTATCTTGTAAAAGGGTTGGTAAATTTTCGTAAAGGAAAGAAGTAAAGGAAATGGCATAAGACCTTCAACAATTTGAATTTAAATATGAGCAGGAAAACTAGAACATAATTTTAGACATGGATGGGAAGGATGATAAAGTATTTCATCTCATAGAAAGCCTTGTGGGGTAAACCTAAGACATTTATCTAGCTGAAAGATTAATCAATTTTATTTAAGGATTATAATTAATAGGAGTGTAAGATTTTCACCAATTTTAATTTCAATTTGAGCATGAAAACTAGAACACCATTTTAGAAATAGATGAGAGTGAAAGGAGTAGAAGGAGCAGAAGGATGTTTCTTATAATAAGATATAGGTGGGAAATAAATTGAGGTCAAGGAGAAAATTAATATGATCTATATCTAGGTGGACTAGGGGTTGTCCATGCCATTAGTGACATCACCAATAAGTTTGAGTAGAAAACTAGGTGGGAGAGATTCAAAGAGGAAGACCTTTAACATTTTGAATTTTAATTTGAGTAAGAAAATTAGAACACCTTTTTAGACATGAATGGGATTAGAAGGAGGATTCTTAAAATAGTACATAGATGAGAAGGAAATCAAGGGAAATTAGGAGATGAACATGTCCCTAATCTGGGTGGATTAGGGGTTGTCCATTTCACCACTGACATCCCCCATAATTTTGAATGACAAGCTAGATGGGAGAAATTCAAAGCATACAACCTTCAACATTTTGAATTTAAAATTTAGTAGGAAAACCAAAACACATATTTAAAAATGAATGGGATTAGAAGGAATGTAATGAGGCTTATTCCAATAAGACATGGGTAGTAAGAAAAATAATGGAAATGAGGAGATGAAGATGACCTAGATCTAAGTGGTCTAGGGGTTGTCCATGCCATCAGTGACATCCCTCATAAGTTTGAATGGCAAGATTGGTGGGAAAGAATCAAATATAAATATTGGTGGAAGGAATTTTTTGAGTGTAATTTTGAAAAGAAAATTATATTGGAAGTTTCTCACAACACTTGTTTGGTTTCTTAAACATCCCTTACTGAGGTAGGGTGTGAATCTACATGGTTTTTTTGTGATGATATCCTAGTCTTAGAAATTTTTTAAGAGTGAAAGGAGTGGAAGACCTTCAACATTTTGAATTTCATTTTGAGTTATAAAAGAAAACACCAATGGGTTTTCCTAACAAAGTCATGAAGGCTATAGGGTCCATCACTATAGTAATTCTAAATGAATTGGAACTACTGGTGGGTTTTAAATTTTTGGGTTTAAAGATTAATGAGAAAGATAGAGGACTCCTCGTCAAATATTTATGAAGTTTTATATAATAATTATGAGCCCTTTTCATGGGAGGTGATTTTTTTGAGTGATTTTATATGGTCACTTACTACACAGGGTCTATGAAGGATGGACAAAAATCTTGTGGAAGATCAGATATATGGGGGACTATTTTCAATATCACTCAATTTTGATCATGGTGGATAGATAAACCCAAATCAAAACTTGTCCTACTAGAGTGGTTGATAGTGTATTCCACCTTTTCGTCCTCTAGGTTTTGGGTTTTGCATAAGATTTCAAGAATATTACTCATATGTAAATAGGAAACCCTATGGTGTTTCAAACTATGACTGGAATGCTAAGGATGAAATAGTTAGGTCCTTATTTTGAATTAGCCATTAATGAATCTAGTGGGAAGAAAATACCACTTGTTTTGTATATAATTCATGGAGGTTTTGAAAAAGTCCCTAGTGGCATAATATCTTCTTCCCATGGAAGACTCTTATTTCTATAGTGTAAGTCTTAGGGAAGACCTGCTAATGGGATTTATCTCTCTAAATCTAATACTTGGATATAAGATCCAAGATTCCTATTATTCATTATAAGATTTTATTGAATTATATCTGATATGGATGAAGTCCTCTCAAGCATTTTATTTTCATTTAGACATTTTCGTACTTCTAATGAATGTAGGGAATGCAAAAGAAGGGCAAAAAATACATTGAAGATCAAATCTATAGAGATCCCTATTCAATTTTATTTGGTTTGGGGTGGTTATATAAATCCAAACCAAATTTTGTCCTATGAGAGTGGATTATAGAAGAATCCAAATTTATGGTTTCAATGGGAGGAAAATCCCACTTATTATGTTTTATCCACATGAAGGTTATGCATAAGACCTAGATGGCAGAAGATCTTCTACTCCTAAGAGATTCTTATTTTGTAGAGTAAGTATCAAGGAAGCCCTATAAAATGGTTTCAATCCTTCTAATACCATTAATTTGAAACATATTTAACTATGTTGAGGTTGTGGGAACCTTTAAAAACCTCATGCTATGGTTGTGGTAGCCTTATAAACCCTTTGCTATCTAATTTACCAAGGTTACGAGATTATTAAAACCATCTTTGTTATACTTGTTTTTGTGGGGATTCCTTAAGTCCATCTATTGTGCTCTTTAATGCTTAGATGTGGGCTGACCATGTAAAACCCTCCCCCTGGATGTGGTTCTAGTTATCAAAACCCTCACTTGTCTAAGCATTTACCTCATCAAATAAAAGATAATTAATATGTTATTATTAATATGATGATGATGATAATGATATTTTTTAGAGATATTAGTTTTCATGGAATCCTTACCCAATTCAATTTTAACCAGAGCTCTAACCAGTTTGGGACATAATTAGGGCCCCATATCCTCAAGTGATCATCTATCACAAGTACCATAATTACTAACAATAGCTATTATCAACCCAAGAATACCAATGAATGGCCATAACTTGCCTAAGAATACCATCAATAGCCATAACCATCCTATGAATACCAATGATTGAACATAAACAATGTATACTAATAAGCTATGATTTGAACCTTGGTGGTTCTTAAAACAACCAATTCACTTTACAAACTCACCCACATCTCATTAGTGACAATGATGTTTTTATTATTATTTTATATGGTTGGAGGGTCCCTTTCCTGAACATAAAAGACATACAATAATACAAAGATGAATTTAAGGGGTCACCCAAGATCTATAGGATTCACATCTATAATAGAAACTATGATATATAGAGAGGGTCCCAATAAAATAGGGTACAAACCTCAAGGAGAAAAAAAACAAAACCAAAAAACTAGAAGAAACCTAGTAATAACCAATTACACTACCCTATGATATGTACAATGATCAACTAGGATGAAAAAATAATATCATAAATAAGAGGGATGAGCTACCTCAAACCATATAAATAAATATTTCACTTTAGAATCCAAGTCACCAATACCAATAACTGAGGTTGAGGAGCCACCAAATGGGATTGGAACAATGTGAGATTTGACTATTTTATCATGACATGACCACAAATTGAAACACTTTAATATGACACCCTATTAATTGGAAATATATTGAGTAGTGAGCCTCCTAAACCTAGAGTGAGATTTAAAACTTGTAACTCCCATCAAAAAGAGCCATAAATTTCCATTACATAACTAAAATAGAAAAAAAAAAAAGAACCAAAAGAGTAGAAAAAAACATATAAACAACTGAGTGTAATAGCTCATGCTACCAACACCAATATACTTGCAGGACCAAATAAGAGCCTCAAGAAGTGGGATGACCCACCCCAACCCTTAAAACTAAATATTCTACCTCAAAATCCATGTCACCAATGCCAATGGCCAATGTCGAAGAGTCACCTAATAAGACTAAAATAATGTTTTCAATCACCTTGATGAACCCAATTACACCTGTCATAAGTACACCACAAGAGCCCAAGAATATAACATATGGAAAATATTTCTCAAGAAAACTAGCCTGCAAAGGCCCAACCCTATGACTTGGCCCAAAATAATCTACAACCTTCCAACACTTTAGTGGGATAATATTCACTTTTATAGCCTCTTATATTTGAGCAAGTGATGCAGTCACCAAGACTAAATTAACTAGGTCACCACCAACATAGGAGTCATATGGATAGATGTATAAAAAGGTAATTTGAGGGACTTTGAAAACTATAACCAATATAAAATATCAAACCACAATTAACCCTAGTCAATAAAATAAGACTAACCAAATAATTATCACACATTCTGACTAGATGCTTAACTATAATCACCATTATAGCTAAGTAGAAGGGATATATAACCTTTAAGAGTAGAGGTAATATAACACATAGTTGGTCCAAATTGGTAGATGAGCCAACCATCCCCATATTGGAGAAAATATGTAATCTCAAATTCTAAACTAATTCAGCCAATATTATAAACCCACTTTCCAAATTCATAAACACTTGTCAAGAAATGATCCCCCAATAGTCAAAAACTAAAAAATATAAGAGAGATGGAGGATAAAATATCCATTTCCTCCACAACTTTCACTAGTCCCTACCTAAGGTAAGGATGTAAAAAGTTTTCCACCACCATTCAAGTTGTCTCTTTACTTCTTAGGATTTAGAAGAGGTTGATGGTGAAAACAAAGACTACCTAAGAATTCACCTTACTAAGGGTGGGAGAATGGATAAACATCATTATAATAACCTCCCAAATTGATTTAAGGATAATTTTAGAGGGTATGTAAAAAAAAATCATTCAACTTGCATCTTGAAACCTCCCCTAAAAATTAAATTTATTGAGTTCCTAGTTTAACACAAAGTAGAGGCTCTATGATACAAAATTTCAGAAATTACTATTAGCATTGTTTTTTTAAAATCATAAAACCCACTTCTTAATAGACTTGAAGAAAAATATCTTGATCCAGAAGAAGAGGAGATATAATAAACATTTCACAAATGAGACCATGCATTAAAAATCACCCCTTTAGTGAATATGAAAGGATCTATAAACCAAATTACTTCCTACCATTATTAAAATATGAATAATGGAATAATACCCCAAGAAAAATAAGGACAATGTGAAAATGATTAAGCACTAAGCATGGGAAGCTGCCAAAAAAATATTAATCAATGCCAAGAGAAAAAGGCAATTAACATAAGCCCAAAAAAATTAAATGAAATATATTAGCCTGATAATGAAATGCAACCCCTTATTAAAGGGTTAATTGTAGACAAGAAGAATAAGAAAAACAAAAAGGATGTAATTTGGTCTCCTCTACAACCTAGTTGGTTTAAACTAAATTTTGATTGATTTTGTAAAGGAAATATAAGAGCATCTAGGGCTGATTGTGTGATCAAGGACTATAGTGGTTTACTTATAAGATTAATGTCTTTAAAACTACCAAATGGAATGTATAATTAAGTAGAGGCCTAGGCACTAGAAACTAGTGTTGAGATAGCTTTGGATTTTGAGATTTATTTTTTATAAATTGAAGGGGATCTAGAAGTAGTCATCAAAGATTTGAGAGTTTAGAGGGATAGATCATAAAAACTAGAGAATATTTTGGAAATGATATGGCCTAAACTGAACCAATTTGAGTATTTGAAATATTCCCATTGCTCTTAAGAAAGAAATAAAGTAGTATATTTTCTAGAAAATATGGGTATTGATCAAACTATGAATGAGAGAGTGGAAAATGTTAGAGAAGGAAGGGAAGATTGTGATGGGTTGGACTAATTTGACTTATAATATTAAATGTTAAAAAAATAAAAAGGTGATAAATTTAATATTTACAAGTGTGAGGATTGATTTTTTCTATGGGATTTAATCATGTTTGCTAATGGGAGTGGGTTATTTTCTAGCAAATGAGTTGGAATCTTGCTGATTGAATGTATCATTATTGCTTCTATTAAAGGCAAGCATGAAAATTTATCAATCGTGATATATTTTTGTGCATATTTATAGGGTGAAGGATTTCATTAAAATGAGTGTCAAAAGTGGTTTTTGGGCTTGGGTATATGGTTTATTCATGTTATCAACATAGAGTAAAACTACATGGAATTATTCAGTTGGCCTTTGATCTTTGGTAGAGTGAAATATTGTGAGATGGGATTCTTGGGTAGCATCTCCAACACATGTCTCTTTAATGTTTTCTATATACCCATGGTAGAAGTTATAGAGGCCATTAATAAATTTTTGGGGATGCAGTTATTGGTATTGATTAGATAGGTGCATGCTAATTCAAACTTGGCATCATTATTTACATGTAACCTTTTCATGGTACTGGTGGATAGAGAGCAGATCATAACATTAGTTTATTTCTTCATCTAGCTAGAAGATAGAGTGGGGATCATGACAAAAATTGACACTCTTACTTTGGGTCCTTTCCCAAATCTACCATTTTCAAGTAAACATAACATGGGGTTCATTCCTATATCCTTCATTCATGATTTAGAAATATGATTTTTGGCTCTAGTTAATTTCATACATGAAATAGATGAGGTGTGCTCGGGTGAGCAAAATAAAGAAGAAAACAAAGGTATTTTGATGCCTAAGATTAATGATATTTTGAAGCCAATTTTGCATATGGAAGCATGACATGTGTAGAAGAGGAAGCCAAAATGGGTGCAAGTGATAAAATTACTTGTCAAAGGAGTCATAAGGGGTCTTTTTAATGAACCACTTTGGTAGAAAGGTAAATACAAGCTTCTAGAGGATCAAGGGAGTAGGAAAGGGAGTTTTAAATTTTCACAATTTTAAGAGGTATAGGGCTATGAGTTAGGGTAAGAGTTGGTGGTGATTAGTTAATTTTCATAAGTTAAAGACATAAAGGCACCTACTGTTAGTTTTAAGAAGAAATCCAAGATTCTAGTTATGGTTGAATTATTGTTAAGTGATGTTAAGGTGGTTGAGTTGATCATTTTGGATTAATTCCTAATATTTTGGTAAATATGGTTTTAGATTGGTAGGAGATAGATATTTTTAGTTATTTTTGGGTTTTGGTGACTATATTTTAAATTAGTTGAAGTTGTTATCTAAAACTTATAATAAATATTTAGTTTTGAAAGGTTATAAACAATGTTGATTATTAATCCAAACTAATGGGGTTATTTTGAATTATATGTTTTTTTGGGATAAGGAACCTTAAACCCTAACATCGATCTAAAAATAATAATGAAATAGGACTACCATTGAGAAGGACTTAAGGAAATTAGATATAGACAAAAATTTCACCCATCCTTTCCAACTGCACTCAACCTAGGACAAGTGTCAATAAAATTACTAGAAATAAGGTCTAGCCTTTGGGTAATGCCAAAGTTTTATAAAACATTAACCTCAATGTTCACCTTGTTCAAGGTATAATCACTGAGAGGATGGGAGGTGAATTAGTGAGCCCACACATTTTAATTTCTATTATAATTCTTTCAAACTATTAAGCATTAAACATATATCAACTTAATCAAGTAACATTAACAAGAGATATCATCCATTCAATGCATACACAAGATTGAACACACAACACGTAGTTCCTATGGGAAACCTTCATGGGGAATAAAACCCACTCTCAAGCCTACAACACCTAGGATACTTGTCCTATAGGAGATTAAAAACAAGAGACTGATCAAGTCCTCCTAACCAAGATTTAGTGAACATTAATTTCACAAAGAATAGCTACCCCTAAGATTATTAGGTCATTATGACCACCTTTTATTAAAGTCTTTCTGACTAGTAACCTTAGTAGGGTCTTTATAACTTAAAGCATGTAGTAAAACATCTATTTCATAAGAATCACCTATCTCTAAGGAATATTAAGTCCTTTAAAACCTCTTATGAAATGAACACCTCCACTTTAGAACTAATGTCTTTAACACTTGATGATGTATATTTAATTTTCTAACCATTGCAAAAAATCCCTCTCTATCTCTTATATGCATCTCACATAGGCATGGCATAATATCTCTCCTTCACTTAAACTGCCCTCATATACACACTCAGACCTCTTTGCACAACTTCAATCTTCAAACCTAAAAGAGAAATTGTTTTTCATCATAAATATGATGTACTTGTCATAAACATAGTTAAAAAAATTTATACTCATCCAACATGCATACTACATGTCCTCTCTTCTTCACTTCAATGCATACTCCTCTCACACAAGCCTTTCACTAGTCTAGAAACCATCACATTTGGTTTCACTATTTATAGAGTGTTTATGATCATAACCATCTTGGTTGGATAATAGAAATGAATTAAACCTTAATTTATATATCAAATTGAGACATAAATCAATACCATCTAGATAGGTCAGCCGTAACACCCATGGGTCACCCTTAAGCAGCTACACCTATCAATTAGACTATTATAACCCTTATAGGTCTCATGGAGACCTATTCACCTATTTAACATTTCATTGAGAAAAAAAAGAACACAAGACCAATTTTAAATTCATATTTCCATTCCACATTAACCCTTTTACATCTTTAAATGATTACAATCATCTCTGCTCACCTTTCATAATGCTCAAACAACTCAAACATAAACCTTGTACATAGGAACACTATGAATGAATACACAATCAAATTTTTAAGAATTTTTCATACTAAATATTGATTTGAAAAGATTAAAAATACCACATAGGTAATCCATAAGGAGTATAAAACATCATGACACATCTAAAAAACAACAAAGGAAGCTCAAATAACCTTCTAGTGTTACTTACAGAGCAAACATGAAAACATAGTCAGATTTAAACCTTAATAACTCTAATTATACACACTTTAAAACCTTAAAATATATATTTATATATTAAATTTAGATACCTCTACAAATTCACTTTTTAAACCATGAGTAAATTTTACTTGTATCAAATAATATGGCCTCAAAACCAGATACTAGTCTGTCCTTTGTTACATTCAAATATTTGAATTCAAATAGTCACAGTAAAAATTTGGTCACTATGTTATCATATCGTGTCCTTATTATTTAGATAAGCCATGAAAAATTGATATTATTTTAAATATATAGGTATTTAATGATTTTAAACTTCGAACAAGTTGACCACTATGACTCCACTCATACTGTTGATCTTGATCGCACGATTAAATGTGAAATGTTAGATCCTTATCCTTTACCTTTTATCCATGTTAATAATCAAATAATTATTACCATCTAACTTATTCATAACATATTGGATAAAATTTACTTCATTTATATCTTTGAGATTTGATTGAACTTTATCTTTTTTAAATTTGACTAAGTATGCGAACCTTTGTAATCTATTTGTAAGGTCAACTTTGCACCTTCACATTTTTTCATCACTCAAACACATTCTAAAATTTGGACCATATGTTCTCATTTAAAATATGAATCCAACCATTTATTAATAATCTCTTTAAATCTTCACACATGTTATATATAATTCCATTAATCTTCTCACTCAAACTTTTCTACCATAGAGCCAACTATGCCTAGAACTACATCGAAGGATAACTTTGCAAATATATATATTTTGATGTGCTTCATCGTATGACCTTAAATTTAGATAATATAAAACATTAAAAAAAATTAATAAACCCAAATGATCAAATTATCCTATAATTTACACATGTGTGAAAAATGATCACATTAAAATGCCTACTTAGCTCTTCTTGCCACAAACAAATTTGGCTATGGGAAAACACTGTCAAACTACCTAGGAGCCCAAATTTGCACTTACATATATTTTTTGGATCTTAGTCATATGAACTAATATTTAGTGAATAATATATTATCTCATAGGTTAATTCATCAATATATCAATATGCTCTTGAAAATTCTATGTGTGAGATATGATGTCACCAAACTACTTATTTAGCACTGTTTGAACATAGAAAACACTATCAAAATACCTTAGAGCCCAAATTTTCACACACATATATTTGGCTACAATTCATCACATGAATTGACAATTCTAAAATATAAAACTAGGACTAATGTGATCATAACCATATAACCAATTCCCCTTGACTCATTCACATGTGACAATTATGATATCATCAAACTATCTACTCAAATTTTCTGGTACTAGACCCAAAATATCTAGATGAAAATAATGATCAACTAGATGAAATATACTTATGTACACAAGCACTAAAACCATATAAAACCTATTATGGGACCACATACACATGAAAAATACTTCATAATCATCCTTAATCATCTCTAAATAGTCAAACTTTGAAGATCAACTAATCCAACTTTAAACACAGTAGGATAAATTCATTTCACACTTTGTCATTATCACTTAGACTATCAAGGCACTTCATCCACTCACTTGGACACATCCATGAAATCACTATGAAATAATTGTAAAATATCCAACATACCTCTATAAATTAATCAGAGCTAGACCAAGAACTGAGTGAAATCATAATACTCTATTCTCTCTGGAATGTATCATAATTTATAAGATATAAATTTTTGATTTTGAAGAGTGAGGATAATAATCATGGATTCAAGTTTAATTAAAAGGGTATTAATTCCACATTTAATTGTAACATCCAACCCAAGTACCATCATTAGTTCCTTCACTTCATTACTAGCATAAATTTCAAAGATGTTTCCTGAATAAGTGATATAAAATAGTCTTGAATAGTAAAACTAGTTATATAATCCCCCAAGTTACCCATAGATTCACCATCAAATTATAGTTTGAAGAACCTACCTAAAGGGGGAATTCTAATGAACCTAAGTACTATCAAGGAAAATAAATAAATAGGCACAATACATATGAAAAATACTATTTATTGATCATATTAAATAATTTAACTAATTAAAAACCTAACATAAATAAACCTCAACTCAAAATTAGAGTTGACATACAAAATTTGAAACTGTACAAAATAAAAAACTTGACCTGTTATTTTTGGTAGATGTTATTTTTAGTAAGTTTCACATGCAAGAGTACATAGATATAAAAGTACCCAAAAATATTATAAACACTAAAATTAACCTATCAGACAAATTTAATTAAATTTGACATCTAGTTAAAAAAATATATAATTTATAAAAATAGAAATATATTAAAAAGAATGATAAAATGCATTTTTCAAACCCTGATATGGTCACATATGGTATATAAAAATATAAAAAACTTATATAACTTGATAGGTAATTTTATGGATGTATAAAGTTTTGAGATAGTCATTTTGTCATGAAAAAGAGCTCAAATGGAGCTATGGATCAAAATGGCCTTTAAACATTTGCCTTCAATTTCCATGTCATTCTTCTATGGTTGAAAACAACTTAGTTCCTATGATTTTATATGATTATACTATTGCCATTTATTATTATTAATATTCTTTAGCTCCCATTCTAAAATCCAAGTCTTTTAATCCTTTTTTAAACTTTCCCACTATGGAAAATATGTGTCATAACTTCTTTGCCTATTGTTTAATGTCTTATTATCAATAAACTACACTATATTTTCTTTCTTATTCTTGGGTACTTATTGCTTCCAATGTGCTTCTTCATCTTCTCCACCTTCATCATCTTCCCCATGGAAATCATATAAATATGTAAAATATAATAATAGAGATATACCAAAATTATGTGGTAGTTTCATGACCCCACTATTTGATACATTGCAGTTACTATTGAGACATTATAGTACCATGATTTCTTAATTTTATTATGGCACTATGGTTGTTCACTAATAATTATTAAGTTAATTTTGATGATTATGATTCTTCTTATTAGTTATTATTCTAATTTACTTTAGCCATATATGGTCTATGATTTAATGATATACATAATCCATTTAATGTCATGTTTAATATATATTGTTGACTTTAGATTATATCAATATTTGTTATTGATACATTGTCTAAATGTTTTTTTTGTTGTCTTTTTTATATGACTAAAGATGATACATGATCCAAATGCTACTAATGTCTACTTTACATGACTACATGGACTGGTTATATGATCTAGGCTCGATGGTGGACTTGGACAATTGGGGAAAAAATATGAAGGTTAATGATCAATTCAAAATTTATACCAATAGGTAATACTAAGTTATTTTGGATTCTAATCCATTTGGTCACCTTTTGATTCATGTCATGCTTGTAGTTTTATTTCATTTTATGTTTCATGTTTTTTTCTCATCTTGTCATGTTAACACACATAATTTTTTTGTTTCATTATTCTATTTATTTCCTACTTGGTATGGTGGTTGTGTCTTGTGTGTGGGACTTTTCCACCTCCTTCATTTGAACATGTTAGACCTCTTGTTGTGGTCTTGGATGCTTTACTTCAAATGGACTTAGGCCATGTTTATTTTGATTGATTACCATGTTCGTATGGTTGGCATGTTAATTTTAAATTAAATTATTAAAGCTAATTTCAAAATAAATTAAATTAAAAATCCCAACCATACAATTTTATTAAACCAAGGAATTAACTTGGGGAAAACTAGGGTGAAGGTGTAGTTAAGTTCTTGTATCATGTTTATCTTGGAAGAGGAAAAAATAACTAATTATTCTATTTATCCCAAGTGGAAGCATGGCCAAGTGGGTAGGAAGTAATATTCCACTTGTCTTGTTATATATTTTTCATGTGCAATTGGAGTTCAAAGAATGGCATGATTTTTGTTCGAAATAGTTTTTGTCATTAAGCAAGTTTTTTTTTTAATTAGGAGGGAGAGTGGCACATTTTTTGGCCATGCATATTTGTAACTATGTAAACCCATTTTTTTATATAATGAAAATTTAACATGGAAAGTGATATATAAAGAGAGTAAAGGGTCAAGAAGGAGAACAAATGGGAGAGGAGAATGAAGGGAGACAAGGATAATTAAGGGAAAATATCATAATTATCCATTTTATCGGCTTGGCATCAAAGGAAGAATGAATGAAAGTTTCAACCAAGGGTAACCATAAGTTTTTTTAGCTAAGATGTATTATTTTGATCTTCATTTATTTTTAGAGGTAAGAAGGTTTTTATTCCCTTCATTCATTTAATGGATGCACATTTTTTAAAAATACATACATATAATTGGATAAATGGTTATAAATTTGTGTGATTAAACCATATGTTAATGGATTTGCTTACCACAATATGGCTAGAATTATTAAACCTTGCATGGATGATTTGTTACCTAAATATTCACATAGATAAAAACACATATTTAGATGGTTTATTATAAACCAAAACTATGATTAAAAATATATCTTTATGGGATAGTTATCTTATGAATCTAATACCTAGTTTTACAATCCTGATGCTGATGGAAAACCTGCCTTGAATGGCTGATTTTATGTACATGGTGTGGTTAAAAAGTTTGCATTGAAAGGTTGTTTTTATGAAAATTTGTGTGGTTACATTTTCACCTTGTATGGATGTAATTTTTTTATAATGCCTTAAAGGAGGATGCATGCAATTTTATTGAAAAAGTTTCTCAATTAAGGATGCACACAATTTATTTGACAAATTACTTAAATGAATGATGCATGCAATTTGTTTGACAAAATGCCTCAATAGAGGATGCATGGCTTTTTTTTTGACAAAATTCCTCAATGGAGGATGCTTTTACTATTTTGATTATATGATATTGTAATTGTTGCCTAAATGCTTACATGGATGTAAATATGCTTCAATATGGTTATATATCCATTTAAATGTCGAGTAATTACTCTCATGGATGCATATGTGAAATTAGATGGTTGTCCATTCATTTAAATAATTGAATTAGATGGATAAGAACATTTATATGTCTAAAAATTCATCTACAAGCTTGATTTAGAATACAATAAAGCATTTAGATGGATATTTTCATGTTGTATTTACACTTTATCTTGATATATATGCATCATTTTTCTTGATTGGAAAGTTTATTTATTGGTTTTACATATCCCTTGACATGTATGGAATGTGCTTATTTTAAATCATGGAGGCCATATAAGGGATGCATTATTATTGTTTAAATTTTTTGTTGACTTAAGTTATTGAAGATATTCATTTTTAGATTTAATATTTTTGAACTATTCTCAATTCAAAATCGAATTCCCAATGGTTTACTCAATATTGTAAGCTTGATTTTTGAATACATACTTATTGATCGAATGATAATATTCAGTGATTAAGGGAAATGGTATCCTATTTGGTATTAAATTGGAGGTTGTAAACCTCCCTATTTGATATTCATTACATTAGTTTTTTTTTATTATCTTGCTTGATGATGGTTTTTTGTTATGACTTTGACCAGTGGTTTAGTATCTTTTTATGCTCATAACCTCTCTCAAAATGCAATTGATTGAATCCACCACGTAATTGATGGATTGGGTGGTTAAGGCCATCGTATAGATGGGATCATAGGATTGGGTATGTGGATTTTTATGGTTGATGACTTTATCTCCATTACTTGGGTCTCGTTTGGTGGTTTGTGGTTGCATTATGTTTCCATTATTCTTGATAAAGAGATTATCCTTGTAATTCTTTATAGCAAGGTCATGTTTATTAAAATCAGTTGATATATGCTTATATTTTTTGTAACATTCCATTATGAGCATGAATCAAATTTTATGTTCAATTATCTTGATTGGTTCTCAATATATTTTCATGCATATATAATAGTTGAAATAGTATGTACATTCATGAACTAGTCCAAGATTACTTGGTTATTTATTTGGTGACATGTAAGTTGGACATAAGAACTAAAAACTGATTTGAGTGCTCTTGGTAGCTTCTTAATGTTTTAAACTCATACGTTAGATTAGAAACCTGTATTGTTGATATATAAGTTACTCTTGTAGTTAACATACTAATGGTTAATTATTATCATTTTATCTTCTCTTGAGTTTGTTAAATGGCACAACTATTCATTAAACAAAGATGTTTTCATAGATTTATTCCATTACAAAATTAAGTATATTTTTATTATGTTTCATTTGGGTTCTCAATGATGTTTAAAGGTAGTATGTGGTCACCTTAGGGTTGTTGTTTTGGAATTAATTAAATTAAATTCATTTCATGCTCTATGTAGATAATGAAGAGTACATTATATTACATAAACAATGAATGTAGATAGTGTAGTTGTGATATTCATGAAGTATGCAATTTTTCATTGATGTGTATAATTGAATATGGACAACAAGTTAAGGAATTAATATTTCAACCACATATATAATTCCATGGGATAATTTTAAGGGATGTACATGGATTTTATTATCCTCTATAGAAAGTGAACAAGTTGTACTATATATGTATGTGTGTGTGTGTGTGTGTGGATATATATATATATATATATATATATATATATATATATATAAAGGTAGTATGTGGTCACCTTATGGTTATTGTTTTGGAATTAATTAAATTAAATTCATTTCATGCTCTATGTATATTATGAAGAGTACATTATATTACATAAACAATGAATGTAGATAGTGTAGTTGTGATATTCATGAAGTATGCAATTTTTCATTGATGTGTATAATTGCATATGGACAACAAGGAATTAATATTTCAACCACAATATATAATTCCTTGGGATAATTTTAAGGGATGTACATGGATTTTATTCTCCTCTATAGAAAGTGAACAAGTTGTACTATATTTGTGTGTGTGTGTGTGTGTGTGTATGTAGTCCTTGTATAATCAATTAAAGAACATAACCAATTGAAATAATAAATCAATAACAAGCTATATATATATATATATATATATGTATTTATATATGTATGTATGTATATATCTATGTATATATATATATATATATATATATATACACACATAGATATATACATACATACATATATACATATATATATATACATAGATATATACATAAATACATATATATATACATATATATATATATACATATATATATATATATATACATATATATATATATATATATATATATATATATAGCTTGTTATTGATTTATTATTTCAATTGGTTATGTTCTTTAATTGATTATAGAAGGACTATTCATAATTTAATATCTATCAATGGTCAATCTTCAATATGCTAACATGAGTTGTTGCAATTATATTAGATCTGCTATCCCAATTGAAGGAGTTGTAAAATAGTAGAAACTTAACTATGGTTGTAATAGTTTGGGATTATTATGGTAAGTTACTTGGCTAGAAATCAAAAATTAGAGTGTCATTTACTTGTGTAATGAAGAATAGAACTTGTATAATAGTTGTCAAGAAATTATATGATTGTTATTTGGGTTTATCATTCCATTTTAGGTGGATTTTATGGCAAGGTAAATTATGAAAATGAATTATTTGTGTTGTTTTATTTAATTCTTGAGTCCATTAGAAATATTATGGAATTTTCATAGATCATCCAACATGTGATAGTTGATCTCAATCTAATTATGGGCCCATAATTGATCTTGTTTATGATGATGAAACAAATGGCAATATGTATAAATTAATTTATTCTATATAATCAACTTAATACTATGGTTAAACCTATTTATTTTCATTCTTATGACAAAAATATGAATGGAAATTTGGTGCAAGGATCTTACGGTTGATGATGGTCGTGAATCCTTGACAGGTAACACTAATTAGTTTCCTATGAATTACTTAATTTTTATATATATTTATTATCTATTTTATCATGTTGGAAATCAATACATGTATGATACATGGACATAAAATCCTACATTGTGATAATCACTCATGTGTGATTTTTCCATTTTAATAATGCTCAATATTCTATTTTATCACATAGAAGATTGGATTCATGGTGTTAATATTTGGATTTTAAGCATATAGTCATTGGAATATTATTTGGTTAAATTTTATCATCATTTATATCTATAATTCAGAAATAAAATAGGTTTAAGGACCCTAAATTCAGATACTAAGATAAATAATCATTATATGTAGCCCCATTTTTATTGCTTGCAATCTCAAAGATGATTCTTGTGTTGGCATCTAAATCATAAATGTTAGATCATCTTCAAATATATTTGTGTAATGGTAATAGGTGATTCCCTTACCTTGTACTAACATAATATTAGGGATGTTGTGATAATAAATTATATCAAACTCCTATGTGGATAATGAATTATCATCCTTTCTTTCATAGGGAAATATGTCTACTAGTAACATGGTGGATAGTTGTTATTACATTTATAATGAAATGAATATTAAATACATCAATAATGTTGTGGAATGGTCATGGTATGAATGAATAAACTAATAATATCATTGGTATGTGAAAATAATCCACTTGTGCTATGATCCTTAGGATATAGATCATGATTGGGTGATCAAGAGGGTAACACAAATTGATAGCAATAGATTACTCCTAGTCATGATCCTAGTAAATATTTTCATTATCTAATAATGTATTATTGTTTTAAAATATTATGAATTAATCCTTATGGATGGAATTGTTATTTGATTAATATATGCATTTATATATACAACTAAAGTACTCTTTATGTGATCGATTGAATACACTTTTAACCCATGGTTGTAATTATACTCCTATGTGCTTGCTTAGTATTCTTGATTGAGAAATAACAGGTTACCATTGATTAACATTAGCATACTCCTATGCTATATTATGTTAATATTGGTACTTTAATAAGGTATGGGTTTTGAATGGTCCTATCAAGAAGACCATAAAGAGGCATATGTAGGTTGGATTTATGAGTGTATATGGAGTAAATTGATACACCCCAATCCTCATATCCAATATGAATAATAAGATTCCTAATGGAATATTTTAAGATTCATTAGCATTAATTAAGTACTTAGGTTGACCTAACATACTTACGATATTCATCAAACTATTGAGATATTGTTTCTCTCGAGTGCCATATGACTTTTATCATAGACACAAGTGGATCTTGGTATCAAAAAATTTTGAGTTTGTTTAATCAAGTATCAGATCTTGTGCTCAAGATATATTTAGGAGAGAATATTAATATTTCACTCTTGTAAAGTAATATAATCATTGGTTTTCTTTGAAATTAAACCATGTTACACTTACCATTGGATTTTTCCAAATAACATCTCTAAAAATCTTTGTGATAATATATTTTTTATAACATGGAACATTTTATAGCCCAAATTTTTACCCTAGATAATTCAATTATACCTTCTCAAATTTAGGATAACATTTAACTATCTCTTTATATAGGCAAGTTACTACAAGAGATAGATCTCTAGATTATGGGTTATCTCCCTTGTTATATCTTTTAAGGTCATGCACTACACTACAATATTAACTTTTTAGGGATGAAAAGGCAACAAGGAAAAATAAAATAAACCTATACTAATGAATGTGATACACTAAAAATATTTCCAAAAACATACTTGCCTTTTCAGTAAGAAGTCAAACTACTAAAGTTGATCTCAACTCAATGTTATTTTAGCATAATTATTTCTACATGGAGGTAGATTGTTATGCAAATAAAAATTTGGGTAAATAGGGGGTATGATTTTATAATTTGATAATATCTTATCATACTTCAAAAGCATCTAAAAAATAATTACACTTCGTGAGACCTTTTAGAAGTGTTACTCACATAATGCATACAAGAGCATAATAGAAGCAAGGAGAAAACATTCATCACTTGTCATCCAAATGAACTACTTGAAATAATTAGGAGAGATTTATAGATAATAAATTAGATTTATAACGTTATTAAAATACAAAACAATATGTCAAACTATCATTCCTTCACCATACCAATTATGGATGATTACAATGCCAAAATGGCTTCAATATATATAGTATAGGAAAAGAGAGAGAAGATGTGATGTTGAACAATCACAATGCAAAGTGTCAATTCTTGAATAATAGTTATAATTAAAGAGTAAGAGTTATGAAATATGTCATGAATTTCTCTTTAATAAGTTTCAATCACAAACATGGCATATTTTTCAAGTTGGTGAAGGGACACTTCATATCCCTCTTGAAACTTTCCTTCTCAATGAGGAGTCTACTAACTTGTCTTGAACTATATTAGAATTAATTAACACATATGATGTGAATTTATAAGGTTAAAACATGATTTTTATTTTCATTATACTCTCCATAATTTATATCCTTATCTTTGACATTTTCTATTCACTTTCTTGTAATCACTCACTAGCCCTCTAGGCCTGAATTATCACATTTGTCACTGTGATGACTTGCATACACTCAAGAATATTTATTGGAGTGATGTGAGACACATATTTATACCATTTTTTACATATATTATCGTGTATACTTAAAAAATATTTAAAACCACACTTCTCATCTTCAACTTGGTAGCTATTTTCCTTCTCACTATTTTGTCCATGATTGCCTGCAATAGTCAGTTTAGTAGAGAAGTCTTAATGAAAAAATATGGTGATAATGGGATATAAGGTGTTATATAATATATTTAAACTCCTTAAATAATTTATTTAATTCATATATTCCCTTATTCACCTCTAATTTAACTTAATTCTTGTGGAAAACACAAAAATTTTCCTCATCTGTACAAGTGATAATATAGAATAACTAAGTCTCAATAATCCTGAGAGAGTGCCAAGTATGTAAAAATCATATTCAAAGAAAATTGACTGATTATATATTAATTTCTCACCATATATTTCTCATTTAGTTCTTATAAGGGTTTTAGGAGTGTTTTAGGTCATTTAGGTTCTTAATGATGATTCATAAAGGTTAAACCCTTGACCCTCAAACCAATGCCATTGATTTTAATTTAAGGAACCCCATTAACCATACCTAAGTTATTAATATCCAGTTTACATTTTATTTACATATATGAGTGAAATATAATGTTTTTTCATTTCTTACTATGCATTTTGGGTAACCCTAAGATAAATTAAGGCTAAAATGTCCAATTCAGAGTTATCTTTTGTAAACCACTTAATCTCATGGACTATAAACTATAAAATGAAGGATATAATTTTTTTTTAATGTAAAATTTTCATATTAATGTCATTATAATCCATGAAGGTTCATACCTAGTTCTAGGCCTAATAGGCATGGATTGTGTTTTTAAGCATCTAACCACATCTGAGTGTTCCTAGTGGTTTTAGGTGTTTGTAAACACTCAATAATATTAAATTCAACCCTAGAATTCATATAATAATAATTATTATCTCTACCTTTCATCCTTTCACCATTCATGCACTATGCCTGTAGTTACATTATTTGTGGAGTGCCTCTTGTCTAAGACAAAATAGTGGGCACTTCCACTATTTGTCTAGCCCAAATAAAACCATGAAGGTATATTAAACCTAATGAGTAACCTATTTACTAATTTTCAACCCTTTATACTTATTATTTATGTATCAAACATCTTAAAATATCAAGACTAGCATTTATGCCTATGACTATGTATAAGATTTGGTTGACTGAGAACGAGGTTTGAAAACCCAGTGCAGTTCATCTTTGTTCTATCTCCTTTGCCTATAAAAATCATATTAAGTGTGATCTAATAATTTTGAGATTTTTTTATACATTTTTATGTTCATCTTATATCTCTTCTCACCATTCAAACTGCATCTTTCATTATCATGAGCTAGTTTGTAGTCCTCACTTCAAACTGTAGGTGTTGCTTATGGAATATGAGTGATTCTTATATGTGGTGATATGTTCTTAAGAATTGTGTTTGAAAAATTTAATTACTATTGAGGTAATTATGACCATTTCATACTTATATATACCCATTTATACCTTGATATCATGTTATCATCCCTGTATCATCAACTCACTAGGTGTCACTATTGCATTACAATGTTTTAGGTTCTTTTTGGCTTCTGAACACCATAGTCCTCTGATTTTTTTTAGTATAAACTTGACTGGGTTGAAACCTATTATACCATCATATCTCTTGACCTAACATTTTCTTCATATGTCAAGATGTGACATCTCCATCTAGACTACAAGAATGAAACTATTAGGATTTCTTAGACTCCATAAACTTCCACCATGAGATGAAACTATTATGGGACAAAGCCTCTTTTTAGAGAATTTTAAGGTAAACACTCCCATTGAAATTTTATTTAACCCTATAGATTTCACATAGGTTTGGATGTATATAGTGATCTCACTATTTTTAATACCTATCCCTCCTCATGAATTTGTAGAGTTTATTATAGGCCCTGCAGGTGATGGAGACCTATTGTAGAGCTTAGAACATACAACTTGGCTCTCTCACAAATCATTGACACTCAGCCTTCGAGACATAGATACTCAATATGCATTTTTACTATAAAATATAGTGAGGATATAGGTCTATTATGACCTCAAACCAAAAATATACATGATTAAATAATCTATAGAGAACACATTGTACTGAGGATGTTCATTTCAATTTGTTTTTCAAACCTCCACTTCACATTTTCACCTATAACTATAAAAACACTATTATACAGACCTCAATGGTGCTCAATTCTAACACAATGAGATAATTCTACCTATTCTCCTATGACCACACATGATACACCAATTCAAGTCACCATGAAATGGGTGAATATTATTTTTAAGACTACATACACCACTTGGTTCACATAGACCAATGCAAATAGATGAGAAAGCTAAGCCATTAGGATTACATAGATAGTTCAGAGGTGTTATCAATATTAGTGATTGTTCATACATTACTTACCATCAATATTAAAAATATGTCCATGGGATTGAATTAAACAATAATCCCTAACTTCCACCAAATGCACTCACTCCAAATCTTCCCTTGTCCATATTAACTAAAAACCATTGACCCCTTTTGACCTATCCAAGGAAGTGCTAGGAGAAAGAAACTAGTTTTTTCTCAATTTTAGATTTGTTGAAGCTAATTTATCATGGAAATGACCTATGGGTATGCCATAAAATATATTAAAGCCTTCACATGTGATAGATAAGTCACCTTAGTCTTTAGAACATCTAAAACTTCCTTTTTTTAGAGTTATCTTTTTATTTTGACATTGAACCTATAACTTTTCAATTTCAAAACTATTGTCTAACATTACTTGATAATAATTATGTTATCCTTATCTTTGAAATTTTCTAATTTTTTTGAAAAAAATTACAACTTCCTTAAAATAACCAAAAGGTGGCATAAAAGGATATTGAGACAAATGCCAAATATTACAAGGTTAAAACATGTTTTATATGACCCTCAAAGTGTGAACAAACCTAAATTAGGATCTTTTTTGCTATTTTAAAACCTATAAGTCCTTATGAAAGTTTCAATATGCAAGGGATTGACTCAATTTGACTTAGGGTGAAATTTAATCAACATTTTGGAAAATTCTAGGGAGTATTGTGCTTGTTATGCTAAGGACTAGTTGCGTTCTCCTATTGTTGGGCAATGGAACCATTCATACATTGTAATTGACACTAAACCTTTGAACAAACCAAAAAATAACACCAAAAACAATAGGAAACAAACAAAAAAAATAAGACACTAAGACACACACTTTTGCTCTCTAAGCACTTAGGGAAAACACATAAATAAATCAAAGGAAAACACACACCTATCCTAATATGTACAAGACCTCAAAACACTTGAGTTGAAAGACAACTCTTCATTAATTCAACTAGGGTCAAAGATAATGCTTTATAATCACTAATGTTCTATGAGAAAAACCATCATAGAATGAATGGTTTTTAATTACCACGTGATTATAGAAATAGTCAAATTACTTACCATTGTTGGATCCTCTATTGAATTCAATTGTATAACTTAGAGTTATCATAAACACTCCATATAACTCTCTAATAGGATATTTTGAGCTTAAATCATATTTTACCTCTTTAATGTCCACTTGAAATTCCTAAATATGATCATTATGAGTCATGATACCCCTCCTAACTTTAAAATCATTTGAATAAAGATATATTTGTTATTGGGAGTCATCAAGGTTGTCCTCTTGTTAACCAAAAAATTCTTGGTTTACCATAGTTGTTTCTTGATTAGTATAGACATCAAACTCTTAATTATAATCATTAGTAACATGGTTGACCTCATAATTATGTCTATATTAGTTTTAAAAATTTGGAGGCCTGCTTACTTCCTCAAACTCTTGCACTATGACATTGAATTTTTTCCACATACCATATACCTCTTATTTAGGTTCATAATCATGACTATTCTCTTCTTTTTCTAGAATAAATGAATGTTCACTAAGACTATCATGCTTTGATACAATTGGAATACTAACATCATCACCAATGTGCAAAAGTTATTTTCCCCATGCAAATTTTTCTACAATGTCATCAAAATATGCTTTAAGAACTCCATCACATTGTTAATGGAGGATGTATGTACCAAGACCAATTTATTCAAACCCATATTTCTCAACTCCCCATTCATCATGGTATAATTCAAATATGTCATCAATAAGTGCCAGAGGTTCTTGATCAATAGGATGATCATGTTCATCAATGATACTAATATTCATGTTAGATGTATAAGGCACATATGTCTCTACATTTAAAATAGATAGAGGTTTAGATTTGATTGACACATTAGCACCATACCTAGTCATAAATTCCATATAAGACCAATCTAAAGTCAAGTATCCTCAAATTTTATTAGTCAACTCTCTTGAAAAATAAAGAGAAAAGTTGGGGGGCACATCCAAAACCACAACATATTGAGGAATAGTGAAAGTAGGACAAGTATGAATAACAAGGTATAAATCTTTGATTATGAAAATTATATTATAATCTAACCCATATAATTATATCATTCCCTTAGAGTGAGGGTCATACTTCAATTTTAACTTATCAACTACCTATTTGGGCATGACACAAGTATTTATTCCACTATAAATCAAACAATTTTGCACCAAATAATATCCAAATATGATGGAGAGATATAATATAGGATGTTTTTATACTCTCTCAACTTTGTTTGACTATCCTCCACTATGATTCAAAGTGTTTGTCAAGGCTATCTCCTTCCCACTAGGCTACATGGTTATCATGCTAAGTTTGGATATCTTTTCTTGGATTATGTATAATTGTCCATTTATTACAAGTGTATCCCACATTGATACATTCACATGAGTCTTTTTCATCTAGTCTACAATGCTAGTGAAGGAACCAATAACTTTAGTTTGTCCACTAGTAGGAATTATTCTACCTATACCTTGAGAATTTTGAGATGTGAAAGGACTATTTACATTATAAATTATTTTATCTACTTGTGTATTTGGTACTAAATTATACATACCTTTCATTTAGTATGTTTCAAAACTCATTGATGAACCAATACCATCCCCTTAAACCTCTTTAATTACCTTCCTCTTTGTCTTTATGTTTGTATCTATAGGAATTGAATCTTTTCTTGAATTCCATTCATAATTTATATCAAATGAGTATATTTATACCAATTTATTAAATTATACCCCACTTGATCACTCTTTCCATTTATATCTCCACCATTGGGTACCTCATCTTCAGTCATGGTTGGCATTATTCCTAAATTTACCATGAAATCTTAATTGAATGACTCATTGGCATAGGTAGATGGATCATGAGATTGATCCCATGAAGGATGACCATAATTATCCTTGTAAAGGTTTCTTTGAGTATGCATCAATGATTTTGAGGTGGAGGGTGCATTGGGATTATAAACATTATATGAATTTACTTAAACTAGTTGTCCTTGGCCTTGATGATGACCTTGGAAAGGTGGTCTATTTCCTTGATAGTTAGGGTAGGACTGATTATGATGATAGTATATTTGGAAAGGAATCACTTATTAATGTTTTATGATCATTTTGAGACAAAATATCTTATTTAAGATACCTCATTATTTCTACCTCATTGGATTTGCTTAGCTGACTAGGTTTATGTTTTGGTGTAGGAATGGGAGAAACAACAGGTGTATGGGCTTAAAAATTAGGTTATAGAGTCATGGGATGTATTATATAAATATTCTTAGCTTTAATAAAATAATTATGGTCCCTAATACCCAATTAATAGGCATTAATAAATGTGTTACCTCCCATAGATTATATCGTCATAAAAATATCACTATCAAAAGCTTTCAGAAAGTAAAGGAAATCATGGTGTGTAGTATGTCTTACCAAGATTGGGAACCCATCCCATGTATTATAAAATATTTTGTTTAAATATTGTATAACTTTTTGAGGTACTCTCCTTATGCTAGTTAGCATCTCAGTCAATGAGAAAATGTCACTCTTGTCTTCAAATCTTCTCCTCAAAGAATATCTCAACTCATCCCATGTGATGATAGATTTAGGGACCAATGTAGCATACCAATAAAGATATTTACCCTTGAAATATATAACCAAAAACCTAATTTATATGTTCTCCTCAATGATGTGATGTATATTACAAAAGTTAGTATTGTTTCTAATATTCTCAATACAGGTAATGGTAGTCTCAATGATGTATGATGGAACAATGTTGAGGGTAGATATGGTAATTTCATCATAATGTGAAAGTATTAGAGGAATATATACATTTAAGGTAATAAAATTTAGGTTTATTACCATGGTATCTTTAGTACTTTATAATAATGGTCTAATAAAAAACATTCTTATAAGTTTATGTGCAAGGTATGATCTCTTTGGGTAAGGATGGGTGTTAGCAAATTTTTTTCCTTTATATGAATAATGAAGAATATATTAGAGTTTAAAATGAATGGATTTATTAAGATATATAACTTTTACCTTAGGCATGAATTGTTGAACTAGTTTTCCACCAAAAATCAAATGTTGGAGTATCCGGATACTACAGGAAGTGGATTGTTATAATTTCTTTATCGTCAAGACCAACATCCAACTTAAACAACCTTCATGGAATTCATGTAGGAATGTTAAAAATATTATATCCCAAATTCCACCATAGATAATTAAATTATAACTTCTCAAATTTTGGATAACAGGGAACTATGTTTGGATATAGGCAAGTTGCTATAAGAGATAGTTCTCTAGATAGTGAGCTACGTCCCTTGATATATCTTTTAAGATCAAACACTATAATAGAGTAATAACTTTTTAGGAGTTAAAATGGAAGAATTAGACATAAAATAAACCTATACTAATTAAGGTGACACACAAAATATATTTACACAAACATACTTGCATTTTCACTAAGAAGGAAGATTGCTAAAAATGATCTCAACTCAAGGTTCTTATATCATAAGTGTTTCCACATGAAGGGAGATTTATATGCATATCCAAAGGTGGGTAACTAGGAGGTATGATATTATAAACTTATAATATATCTTCACACTTTAATAACACCTAACAAATAATTACACTTAATGAGACCTGTTAGAAGAAACATTTCTCACACAATGCATACAAGAGCAGAATGGAAAGAAGGAGAAAACATTCATCAATTATCATCTAAATGAATACTAGACATACTTAAGAAATAATTGTAGATAATAAATCACATATATAAATTTATTAAAATAAAAAACAAGATGTCAAACTAGGAAGGCTTAGCCATACCAATTGTGGATATATTATAATGCCAAAATGGCGTCAATATATAGAGCATATGAGAAGGGATAGAATATGTGGAATTGAATAGTCAAAATTCCAAGTGTGTAGTATTAAAGACTAGTTCAAAATTCAAAAGTAAAATTTAGTAAACTTTTCATGAATTTATATTAAACAAGGATCAATCACAAGCATGACATCTTCCTCAAGTTGGTGAAGAGACATTTCATGTCCTTAAAACTTCCTTTATCAATTATGAGTCTACTAACTTATATTGAACTATATTATAAGTCATTATCACATATCATATAAATTGATAATTTTAAAATATTATTATTAATGTCCTTGTACACTCCATAATTGATATCCTTCTCTTTGACATTTATTATTCACTTTTCTGCCATTGCTCACTAGCCCTCTAGGTTTGAATTATCACATTTGTCATAGTGGTGACTTTAAAACACTTGAGGAGATTTATTGAATTTATGTGAGACACCTTTTAATACAATTTTTGTTCTTTATTTTATCATATATACTTTTAAAATATTTAAAATCACACTTCTCATCTTCAACTTAGTAGTTATTCTACGTCTCAATATTTTGTCCAAGACTACCTACAATAGTTAGCTTAGCATTGGAGTCTTAATGGATGAATATGGTGATAATTAGATATGAGGAGTTATAAAACATCTATAAAATACTTAAATAATTATTTTAAATCATATATTCCCTTATGCACCTATTATTCAACTCAATTCTTATAGAAAACACATAATTTGCCTCTTTCGTATAAGTGATAATACAAATTAATGTTGAGGTGCATTCCTAGTGTTGGTATTAAGGAATTGATTTTATCATTGATGTAAATATTAATATTTAAATTTACTATAAATTATATTCATGTCAAAAGTCAAAATTGATGTCATGATTTGTGAATAGGTGTGTAAAAACTATTTTTTGTCTCTTTGATGAGAGAAAATTTGAAGGCAACCTGATATTATTTTTGTGGTTTGATGACATGTCAATATCATGTTCAAGATACAAGGAAATAATATTGATTAAGATATAGTTAATAAGGATAATATAAGGTAATCACATGGGTAATCAAGTCCTTATATTCTATATGAGGTCTTGGTACAAAGTTGTAATATAATAGAGCTCAAAAAGTCTAGTGAGAATGGACTTGTCTTCAAGTAATCATGTTTAAAGAATGTTATATTTGAGAGCCATCATGTTTTTGTCAAAAATCTAAGTATTAGGTATATTAAGCAACCTAGTATAGCTTTATGAAGGAGATATATGAATGAAACATGGTAAATTTTAAGTGTTATAATTTTATTTAACAATGAACAAAGAGACAAATAATTCTACTGATGAGTTTCAAGATCTAGTGTTGAAACCTAATCCTCACTTGGAAGACTTGGTGAAATGACATGGGCCTAGTAGCATGTGAAGTTGAGCCGTCAAATACCTGTTTGAGAAATTTAATAAGTGTATGAAATTTTTATAAGGTCATATGAAATTATTCTAGAATTTTTAAGATAGTTCAAGTGGTTTCAAGGCATGATCATAGTCTAAGCATGATTAGTAGTATAATGACTAAGTGTACAAAGTAACATATAATGTCATAATGAGGGGTAAAGATAATTTCAAAGGATTACATAGATATTTATATAATTTATAGAGTTTTTTTATGTCATTTTAAATGTGTGGATAAATATTTAAGCCATAACCTATAGCAGAAAGCAATAAATTTGGTGATGAGGTTGACTGTGTGCATAAAATGGGGTATTGCATACTTGATAAGAAGTTTCTCATGCTTATTGGCATGTAAAACCTTATAATGAGATCATTATAAATTCATGATATTTTTTTAAGGTATCTATATTTGATTTATTGGCATTGGTTTTTGGATTTTCGGTACAATCCTTTATGAATGACTGCTAAGAATGTAAGGTAGTCAAAACCCTTACAAAGACCCAATAGGAAAGATATAATTGGTTATGGTTTAGAAAGGTCTAGTTGACATATTTTTATGTTTTTAAAATTTAAAATAAAGTCAAGGTCTCCTCATGAGGTTTTGGTTTGTCAAGATAGTGAATAGAAGCTACATGAAAGCCCTTATTTTCAAGGTTTTTGATGCTACAAGAAGGGTTGACCAGATCAAATCATAAAAGTGGATGGAAGATGATGTTAAATACTTATGTTTTAATCCCAAAAAATATTAAAATAAGGTTTATGATTAAAACATGTGCAAAATTGGTCATGGAAGTTAGCCTATCACTAAACTAGCCTAAGAAATAGAATAGTGAGAAAACTAGGTGAGAATGAGAATAAGATTAGGGATTAATTTCAGGGGAATAGGGATGGGTAATAATGCATTGGGTAATTATTATATACATATACCTCCTATACCCATGGTTTTTAAGTTTTTATGATGCCTAAACCTATGCAAAAATTTGTCATCAAACTAGAATGTCTAACACAACAAAGTTTGTGTAGAGTGACATAGTGAGATTGGTTTTTAAGACCAATATTGATATATAAAAAAGGAATATATATTTACAAATATTATCTAAGGATGATAAATATACACAAAAAACCATTTTAGTATCATAAAATTGTTCCTAAAGGTGTTTTATAATTTTTTCTTGATTGTGTTTTCTATCCTACATGTAACTTTTTGTGTGTTTGTGAAAATGATCTTCCTGAGTCATTTTTAACCAATATGAATGATAAAAAGATATTTAATGTGTTATAAATTACTAATAGTATAATTTTAATACATTTTTTTCTCATTTTAATTCCATCTTCAATTTTTGAGAGTCAAATGATTTTGACTATTTGTTGACAATGTTTGGTGTTTCTGAGTAAGCCATCTACATGAATGTTCTTGAGGCATTTTGGACTATGTGATGGAAACAAAATAATTTTGGGAAATTTTTTAAGTATTTAATATCATATTAGTATTATTTTATGCATTGGTAATGTGTAAAATTTATTTTATGGATAAAATTATCAAGATAAAATTACAAGTAGTGAGAAGGCCTATCAACAAGAAGACCTAATTGGTACGTCCAAGTAGTGAAATGGGGAAAATAGAGTTAGGGAAAAAATTTAACTTATTATGGGTATATTTTATGATTTTATGAATTCTTTTCATCATTTTTTTAAAATAATAAGTGTTCCTAAGGGTCATAATGGTAATGTGTGGATAGAACAACCCTAATTACATTAGGTCTCCATTAGGCCTAATTATGAATTTGGTCCTTATGGACTATGACCAACTTGTGTATTGTTTATTTAACTTATGAAACTTGTATATTTATATGTTCTAAAGTTATTTCATCTATGTAAATGTTTCATTTATGACCAAGATAGGTATGAGAAAGAATCAAGTATAAAGTCAAGGCCTAATAATCATATTTTGACTAGTTAGTGAGTTGAGTTATTGAGCAAAGGATATAGAGTTTTGGAAGTATAGATTAAGGGATTGAATATCATTATATATCTAATATTATTATTCCATTATTATCTAAATATGATTCTAAATTTTTTGATCAAGGTCATTTGACCTAATTCTACCAAAGAGAGGGATAATTGAGTGAGAAGGCCTAAAAGGATGTTTGAATGAGATTGAAGGGTAAAGAGTGAAAAAGAATGTTTGAATATATAGTTGATTTATAAGTCAGTTTTATAAGGTGATAAAATATTATAGGTGAATTAGTTGGTGCTAATTTACCTAGAGGGTTGGAGCCTCCTTGCAAGATAGAGCTTGTAAAAGACTAGTTAAGTGGGAGCTTATCTAGATAGGTGTTGGATCTCCTTATGAAGTTGGTGATTCACTAAAACTTGGGATATGAAAATATAGGACTGTATGCAATATACATGTTTTATTGGGTTTTCTCCCCCAAGAAGGTTTCCCACATATATTTTGTGTTCTCTTATAATATGGTTATGTGGTTTCTTTGTTTATGTATTGATCTTTTATGTGAATTAAATTGAATAGATATTGTTAAGAAATTGATTCACCACCCCACTCTTAGTAGCTAATTTAAACATTTGGTATCATATTAGGTCCTTTTAAAGAGGTATTACAACCTAAAGGATATTCTAAACAAGCTAATATGACTAGTCAAGCTTAGGGTGGTTTCTCTACAAGCAAAAACTTCATTTTTTAATGGATCCAATTATGATTTTTGGAGTATGAGGATGATGATATATCTGATGTCTCAAGGTCATGATTTTTGGTAATTAGTTTGGATGGATATACTACACCCATTATTTTTCCTATGGATGCAGTAGGTAAGAAGGTGAATGATAACAACTTAAAAGTAATGAATGGAATTATGTGTGGTCTATCTGAAATAGAACTTGTGAAAGTTATACACTATATATCTATCAAATAAATGTGGGATAAATTGAAAAAGATTCATGAGTGATATTTCAAAGTCAAACTGGCAATCTTGAAAACTCATAGAAGATAATTTGAAAGTCTAAAAATGAATGAAGATGAGACCATTTTAGCCTACTTGTTGAGGGTTGATGAGGTGATCAAAATCATAAGAGGTCTAGGATAAGAATTAAAAGAGATTGTTATTGTTCAAAAGGGTTTAAGGTCTATAACTCCCAAATTTGATTCTAAGGTATGTGTTATTGAACAAATGCAAGATTTAGAAAAAATTGAGATGAATGTACTTCATGGAATCATAATAGCCTATGAAATGAGGAGAAGTGAAGGAAGACATACAAAGATGGAAGTTATGTTCAAGGTAGAAAAGAATCCAAAAGAGATGAAGTCATAAGGTAAGAAAGTCGTAAATAATTATGAATTTGATATTGATGATGATGAGTTAGTAGCCATGTTTACAAGAAATTTGAAGATATGTTAAGGTAAATACAAAGGCAAACTACCTTTAAAATGCTTCAAGTATGGAGAGGTTGGGAACTTTGCCAATAAATGTCTTCATAAGCGTAATAAAAAGGATAATGGAGAGCATAATGAAGATCATGATGATGACAAAATGTCTAATAAATTTGATAAGAGTAATAATTTTTTTGGAAGATATGATAACAAGAATATGTTCTTAAAAAATGAAAGGAGTCTTTACACCAAGGAATATTTTAGCTCATCAAATGAGAGTGAGAGAAGTGATTCAAAAGGTGATCATGAGTATGATGATATTTATGTCAACAAGGTTCTATTCATGGCTAACTAAATAATCTACTCAAATCTAGAAGAATTCATATAGATTGAAGGTGCTTTTGGTGATTCAGATGGAGAAGGAGATGAGGTAGATCTTGAAGCTAAGTTGATAAATACTGTAGAAGAGTTGAGGTTGGTCAAGAAAAATAATAGGGTAATGAGGTCCTTTATCAAATACTATGAGGATAAAATCAACTTATTTGAAGCTAGACTAAGAAAAAACTCTAAGGAGCAAATATAAATAGTCAAATAGGTGGAGAGTCAACTTGAAATTATGATTGTAGGCCTAGAATAAAAAGTAGAATAATGTGAAAGGTATGTAGCTAAAGTTAAATATTTGATAAATAAATTGAATCAATCATCAAATAAGGTTAATACATTTTTAAGGTTTAAAAAAATCACTAATGATCTAGACAACCTTTTGAGTAGTCAAAATATTTTTGATGACAAGATAGGTCTTGGTTGCATTTGATATCAAGATAAGGACACTAATGTGATCAAAAGGGTTAAATATCAATCAAAGAAAGAGGGATATAACAAAACATAGGTCAATACCATTAGGAAATCTAATAACATAAGGTATGATAATTATTTCAATGGCTATTATTATTCATGTAACCAATTTGGTCATAGAGTAAGGCATTCTAGAAGGATTTTCAAGAATGAATTTGCCTGGAACTATGAGGATAAACATCATTAAAGAGGTATTGGTAATGGTGTGTTTCCATCTAAATGGATAACATTTTTTAATTGTCATAAGGCTGGTCACATTGTAAAGTATTATAAGCATGATTTCTTAAGACAAGACAAAAAGTTTGAGGCTTCTAGAACACAATATAAAAATAATAAGTGGAAACTTAAGATGTATAAGGTTGATAATTAGTGTATAGGTTTAAATTTAATATTTACCATGGCAGAACAAAATCAATATGCAAAGGAACACCAAGTTTGTTGATGAAGTAAACAAGATCAATAAATCAAGCCAGAATGTTGTTCAAGCAAAGACTAAAGGAGTTAACACAAAAGGAAAAATCAAGTACAAGAGGATTATGAATGAATTTTAGTATTACAGGGACATGAATATATAGGAATATCTTAAACTTATGTTGTTTTAGTTCTCTAAAGCAAAGGTGACTCTATTATGCTTCATGTAGGCACTCAAATAGTAAGCAAGAAGCATGAAGGATGCTTGGTCATAGGGGGATTTTTGTGGTCTTAGGAGACCATTAGTTTAAAGTTAAAATAAAATAATTATTATAATATGTGATTACAATAGACAAGTCACAAACTTTTATATTATGACTTGATCAAACCAAGTCACAGTTTTGAAAACATCTTGAATCTCCATGGAGATGAAGGAAGTCAATTAGATTTCATGAGTAGGTATGTAATCCTAATTTTTTATAAAGGATTGATGAGGTTATTTTAAATAAAATTAAATATACCCTAGGTCTAAAGATCAAATATCTTCTAATAAGTCGAAACTTTGTCATTAATATCAAAGGGGGAGAAAGTTCCTATTAAAACTCTTAAGTGTTGGAGAATGAGCTTCTATGATTAAGAATGTATGACATCAATGAAAAATGGGAATATTATTAAGGTATGTTCTTAGTGTTGGTATTAAGGCATTGCTATTATCATTGATGTCAAAGTTAAGATTGAAATGTCCTTTAAATGGTCTTCATGTCAAAAGTCAAAATTGATGTCATGATTAGTGAGGAGGTGTGTAACAAAGAAGTTTTGTCTTTGATGAGACAAAATTTGAAGGTAACTTAGTATTATTTTTTTTGTTTTATGAGATGTAGAAATTATGTTAAAGATACAAGGGAAGCATCTTGATTAAAATCTAAGTACTAAAGAGCATACAAGGTAAGCACATTGGTCAACAAGTCCTTGTGTTTTATATGAGGTCTTGGTATAAATTTGTAATATAAAAGAGCTCAAAAATTATGGTGAGAATGGAATTTTCTTGATTAATTAATTTTTAAAAAATTAAATCTTTGATAGCTATCTTATTTTTGTCCAAACTCTAAGTATTAGGTATATTGAATAGCCTAATTTAGCTCTGTGAAGGAGATATATGCATAAAACATGGTAAATATTTGTGTTGTGTGTCATTAAAGGAATTATTAAGTTTTATAAGTTACTTTAACAATTATAAAAGAGACAAATAAGTCTACTAATGAGTTTAAAGGTCTAGTTTTGAGACCTGATCCTCACTTGAAAAACCTAGTGAAATGTCATAGGCTTTGTAACATGTGAATTTGAGTCATTGGAGACCTATGTGGGAAAATTTAGTAGTGTATAAAATATTTATAAGGTCATATGACATGATTATATAATTTTTAAGGAAATTTAAGTGATTTCAAGGAATGATCATAGTCTAAGCATGACTATAAGTATAAGGCCTAAGTTTAAAAAGTGACCTATAGTGGTCTAATGAGCATTCAAGATAATTTAAAATTATTATATAGATATGGAGATCATTTAAAAACGTGTGGCAGGTAATTTTAAGTGTGTGTAAATTTTTTGAAGTCATATCCTGTAGAATGCAAGAAATTTGGTGATAAGGTTGACTGTTTGCATAAAATGGGGTGTTGCCAACTTAAGAAGAAGTTTCTCATACTCGTTGGCACATGAAAACTTTGCATGAGATCCTAAGACCTTTGTGGTAGTTTTTTAATGTCCCTAGCCTAGATTTATTGGCATTAGTTTTTGAGTTGAGGGGAAATCCTCTATGGATGATTGCTAAGAAGGTAAAGTAGTCAAAACCCTCCTAAAACCCTTACAAAGATGCAATAGGAAAGATATAATTGGTTAAGGATTATAATGGTATAATTGACATATTTTTTATGTATTTAACATTTAAAGGACTCTTCAGGGTCTCCTTAGGTTTTTTTGGTTTGTCATGATAGTGAGTAGAAGCTACAAAAAAAACCCTTATCTTTAGGGTTTTTAATGTTAAGCAGGGTTGACTAGGGAAAAGCTTGAAAGTAGATGGAGGATGATGTGAAAAACTTATATTTTATTCCCATTAATTTTTTTATATCAATTTTCAAACCAAAATTGTGCAAAACCGGTCATGGAAGTTAACCTATTGCTAAACTGGCCTAATGAGCATAATAGTGAGAAAACTAGGCAAGAATGAGAATGAGATTAGGGATTGGTTTTAAAGGAATAAGGATGGATCCTAAGGAATGGGGAAATTTTTAAATACCTATCCATCATATACCCATGGTTTATAATTATTTATGATGCTTACACTTATGCAAAAAGTTGTCATCAAACTGGTCTCTCTAACACAATGAAGTCTATGTAGAGTGACATAGTGAGATTGGTTTGTAAGACCAATATTGATAAATGAACATGAAATATATATTTAAATATATGATATAATGATGATAAAAATTAAAAAAAATTAAATATCACATAAGTGTTCTCACATGTGTTCTATAAGTTGATTTTCTTGACTGTGTTTTCTATCCTATAGGTAACTTTTTGTGTGTTTGTGATAAAGATGTTCTTGAGTCATTTTTCACTAGGATGAATCATAAAAAGATATTTAAGGTTTCATAAAGGAATAATAAGATAATTTTAATTGATTTTTTCTCATTTCATGTCCATTTTCAAGTCTATAGAGTCAAATGATTTAGACTATGTGTTGATAATGTTTGGTATTTCTAAGTAAGCCATCTACAATAATTTTCTTGATGCCTTTTGGCCTATGTGATGGAAAAAAAAGTATTTTGGGAAGTTTTTAAAGTATTTATGATATAATTAATATTATTTTATCCATTCTTTACGTGGTAATTTTTTTTATGGCTCAAACTTATAAGACAAAGTTACATGTAGTGAGAAGGCCTATTAGTGAGGAGACCTAATTGGTAGGTCCAAGTAGTGAAATGGGACAAATGGAGTTATGGACCAAAGGTTAACTTATAAATGGTATATTTGATGAATTTATGAATTTTTTAATTAATTTATTAAGACAATTTTTTTTCCTAATGGTTATAATGGTAATGTGTGGATAAAATAGACCTAATTGCATTAGGTATCCATCAGGCATAATTATGAACTTGGACCTTATGGACTATAACAAAATTGTGTATTGTTTGTTTAAATAATTAAATGTTTATGGTGATATATTACAAATGTATTTAATGTATGTAAATTTTAATTTCCAACCAAGATAGGTATGAGAAAGAATCAAGTGTAAAGTCAATGCCTAATAAGCCTATTTTTACTAGTTAGTGAGTTGAGCTATTGAGTGAAGGATATATAATTTTGAAAGAATAATTTAAGGGATTTAAGATCATAATATAGATTATATAGGTATTACATAAGTATATAAATATTTTTATACATTATTTTATCAAGTTCATTTGACCTAATTTAGCCAAAGAGAGGGTTAATTGAGTGGGAAGGTGTAAAAGGATGTTTGAGTGAGATTGAAGGGTAAAGAGTGAAAAATAATATTTTCATATATATTTGAGTTATAGATAAGTGTTATAATGTTATAATATATTATATTTTACTTATTTTATGCTAATATACCAAGGGTTTTGGAGTCTCCTTGAAAGATAGAGCTTGGAGAAGCCTAGTTAAGTGTGTTCTTATCTAGATAGGGGTTAGAGCTCCTTGTGAAATTGGTGTTTCACTAAAACTTGGATCTTGTAATTATAAAAATTTATTACATGTGAATTATTTAGTGTTTTATATCCCCAAATATGGGTTACCACATATATTTTTTGTTCTCTCATGATATGCTTGTGTAGTTATTTTGTTTGTGCATTGATCTTTTATGTGAATGGAATTGAATAGATATTGTTAAGAAACTAATTCACCCCTATCAACAGATACTTATAAAAATTAAATGAGTTTAAAATATCCTAATAGAGTTATAATTATGTACAAACCATCTTCCAAGCAAACCGACCCATTTTGGATGCATTTCTCACCATATATTTCTCATTGGGTTCTTATAAGGGTTTTAGAATGCTTTTATGTCATTTAGGTTATTCATGATGATTCATAAAGGTTAAGCCCTTAATACTCAAAATAATTCCACAATTTTTAATATCAAGACTCCCCCTCATCTTTAAATAAGTTATTTATATCACATACACATTATTTGTACAGACATGAGGGAAAGAAAAGGCTTCTCAAGTTCTTATTATGCATTTTGGGTACCCCTAACATAGATTGAGGCCAAAATGACCAATTTTGAGTAGTCTTATGAAAAAAATATATCATAGAATCTCCAATATTTCATGAATTTTATCACATTTTTTATTAATGTCATTTTGTCATATGAATATCATTAGAGGCCATAAGGGTTCATGCCTAGTTTTAGGCCTAATAAGAATAAGCGTATATTACGTTTCTTAGCATGTGACCACCTATGAGTATTCCTAATGGTTTTAAGTGTTAATAAACATAAATTAATATTAAATTAAACCCTATACATCATCCAAAAATAATTCTTAGCTCTCCATTTCATCCTTTCATAATTCATGCACTAGGTTTGCAGTTACAATGTTTATGGAGTGCCTTTGGTATGAGATAAAATAGTGGGTACTTACATTATTAGTCTAGCATAAATAAGAAAATGGAGGTATAATAAAACAAACTATGAACCTATTTACTAAGTTTAAATCCCTAACCATGTTTATGTATGTCTAAAACATCTCAAAATATCAAGATTAGTTTTTATCCCTGTGACTATGTGCAAGATTTGGTTGACTGAGAATGAGGTTTGAAAACTTAGTTTAGTTCATATTTTCTCTATCTCCTTTTACTATTAAAATAATTTTAAGTGTTATATAATCATTATTATATTATTTTATACACGTTCATCTTCATCCCATATCTCTTCTCACTATCCAAACTGCATCTTTCATTAGCATGAGCTAGTTTGTAGTCCTCACTTCAAACTGTAGGTGTTACTTAGGGACTATGGGGGATTATTCTAGGTGATAATATGTTATTTATCATTGTGTTTCACACCTTTAATTCCTATTAATTTCAATAATACCATTACATATTTATATATACCCATTTTTACCTTGAGATTGTGTTATCATTCCTCTATCATCAACCCACTAAGTGTCACTATTACATTCTAATTTTTAATGTTACTTTTAGCCTCTTAACACTATATTCCTCTAAGTATTTTTATTATAAAATTAAATAGGTTTAAACCTATTATACCATCATATTTCTTGACCTAATATATTCTTCATATGTCAAGATGTGACATTTCCATCTATACTACGATAATGAAACTATTAGGCTTGCTTAGACTATATAAAATTCCACCATCACATGATAATTTTATGGGGAAAAGTCTCTTTTTATAGAAGTTAAGGTAAACACTCCCATTTTAACTTTTTTTAACCCTATACCTTGCACCTAGGTCTATTTTTATGTAGTGACCTCACCCTTTTTAATACTAAGCCCTCTTCATGAAATGGTAGAGTATATTAATAGCCTTGACAGTGATGGAGACCTGTTACATAGATTAGAGCATACAACTTGGCTCTCTCATAAATCATTAACACTCAACCTCTGAGACATAGATACTCAATCTGCATTTTACCTATAGAAGACAATGATGATATAGGTCCATTATGATCTCAAAATAGATATGTACATGATTAATAGAGAATTATAGAACAAATTTCACTAAGGATGTTCATTTTAAGTTTATTTTCAAACCTCTACTTCACACCTTCACATGCAACTATCAAAACACTATTTGATTGATGTGAATGGTGCTTACTTCTAGCAAAATGAGATACTTATGCCTATCCTCCTATAAACAAACATTCCAAACTAGTTTAATCCACCATGAAGTAGGTGAATATGATTGGTAAGACTAGATACACCATTTGATTCACATAGACCAACACAAATAAATGAGAAAACTGAGCCATTAGGATTACATAGGTCGTTTGGAAGCATTAACAATATTAGTGATTTTTCATATAGTATGGACCATCAATATTAAAAATATGGTTATTATAATGGAAGTAAACACTGACCCCTAACATATTCCAAATTCACTCACTCCAACTCTTCTTCTCCTATTCGTACTAACTAAAAATTGTTGACCCCTTTTAACCTGTCCAAGGAAGTGATGGGAGAGGGAAAATAGTTTTGATTAATCAAATATAATGAATCTTCCTAACTTTAAAATTAATTTTTTGAATGCCATAACATCTTCCTAAATCTTGAACATGTGCTAGATAAGTCACCTTAGTCTATGCAACATCCAAAACTATCCTTTTTAAAGTTGATCTTCTTGTGTTAATGTTGAACCTACAATTTCTTAGTTTAAAAAATATTATTTGAGACCCCTTGAAATTAATTTGATTATCCTACTCTTTTAATTTTTTATTTTGTGTAATAAACATATAATTTACTTAGAATAACCAAAAGGTGGCATAAAAGGACATTGAGATAAATGTCAATTATGACAAGGTTAAAACATGTTGTATGTGACCCTTAATGTTTGACTATAACCCACTTAGGACCATTTTTACAATGTTAAAACATATAAAACTTTATGAAGACTTTAAATATGTACGAGGGTTGAATTAATTTGACCTAGGATGAAATTTAGTCAATAAAACTAATGAACTATTTCATCTGAAAGAGCTATGATATGATCATATAAAGGCACTTAGCCTCTTGAGTTTAATAAGACAATGATTTTTAATGCAATATGGAGGTGCTATAAATTACTAAATTTATTTTAATAATGTATGAGTGGGAATCTATAATTTTCTATGATAATACTATGATACTTACCCATAGCCTTGGCTGGGCCAACTCTTTCCAAAATTGAGTTGCATCAGGTTAATCATTACTTTTTGACTATTGAATTTTATAGGTGAGTCAATAAGAGGCTATTGATATCCACTTCACTCTTGAAAGTAAGGAAATAATGTTTGATATTTATTATTGATTTGTATGGGTAAGTCATCATTAAATACGTAGGACATTATGACCTTGGTAATACTAAGGGCTTCATTTTAACATGGAGGGACAGATAAGGTGAGATTATATAATTTACTTGGGTAAATTATAAAAAAATTAGGATATCCACTTGTGAAGGAGAATCTTGATTTGAATCAGATCTTGATCTTTTTATAATCATTTAGCCTCTTTTGAGTTGAACAAAACAATATCTTGATCTATGAATTTGAAAAGATGGAAGGTAATAAGTATGTGAAACATTTGTTATATTCACCTTGAACCTTAGCTAAGTCCACATTTTCCCAAATATATGTTATGTCAAAATAATAATCACTAGTCAACCATTAACTTGTTGGAAAAAGTCAATTCGAATAATAGTGATAGAAGCTTATTATTGGATATAAGAAAGAATGCCTTGTTGAAAATTGGTGTCTTGCACTAATGATCCATCTTATGATACTTAGGCATGATATCTTTGGGAGGTCCAAGGGTGTGAATAAATATTTTAGGACCTAGAGGGTTGAATATGAATGAATTATTTAGGAAAGTCAAAAAGCCTAAGGATCTCTTTTTTATAAATGAGCATCATAAGCCATCCCATCCGAACAATTATTGGTAACTTTTCTAGATGTATGGATATAGAATGATGGGATTTGTTGGAACAAACCTTTTATTTGGAAAAGGTAACTCATGAGATACCTAGATCTAAGCATGTTATATAAAATGATGGTTTTAGTTAACCATCATAAGATTCAAAAAATGTTGGAGCTTGTTAATTCTAACATTAACAATGCCTAGTCTAGGCATAAATTTAGTAATAACTAAGTAATTTATATTGAGGATTGCCCTATTTTTTATTATTTTATGAAAACCTTAAGGAATATTTTTGTAGATTAATATATTTTCAATACCTTTTACTATGTTATTTTCACACATGTTGTACTTAATAGCTAGTTTAAGGAACTATGTTAGAATGTATGTAAATGTTTTTATTATTGGAAGCCATGCTACATTCATAAAACATATGATGGTATTTTTTTTTCCATGTTTTATTAAAGGAGGAAGTTTCCATATTTGATGTTTTCAACCTAGTTCAATCATAATGCAATTTTGTTATTGACTAATTTTGCATTAAGAATGATAAAAAGTGGGCTAAATGTAGAAATTTTGAGTTCATATGACACTTTTGATGAGTGGTATTAAGATAAGTAAAATATGTCAGAAACAATAAGTTGCTCATTATTGGGAAGGATTTTTACAAGACTAAATCATCCTTATATGGTATAATGGTAAGCTCTTATGAAATGACATTGGGATGCTATCTGTACATGGTTATTTATGCTTGTTGCCTACATATTCTATTTTGGTTGACTAGTTTTTAGCCATGATGTAATATAAATTTGAAATGAGTTCTTATGAAACATGACTTGGTCCTATGAGTTGTAATTTTGTGTAAAATCAAAAAGGTTATACTTGATAAAAACACATTAATGTGATTCTCAGTAAGTGCAAACATGTTGTGGATAAGGTATTAATTTTTGTGTATACTAGAAAGGGATATTCTTGAATGAATATTTTTGATTTATTTATAATCATGACTATAATGTATGCTAATTTTATGCTCATAAAAAGCAAATTGAATTCATAACTAAGTGGTGCTAAAAATCCTAGGTACCCACTTAACTCCTTGGAAGATCAATAAAATTTGGGTGAATTCCCTCATATGATTGATTATTAGATGGTGGCATTGGTATCCCTAGACCATTGTGAGATCATAGGCAATGGAAAACATATTGGAAACCTTTGGGTTGTCTTTGAATGCCTAAAATGGATTTTATGATGTTTAGTCATTGGTGTAGGATGCTACACTAACCCATGAATGGTTAATGATTGAAAGAGAAGTAACCATAAAGGTATGGTTTACTTTATTTGGATGACATTATGTGATCAATTTTGATATGATTAAGTGCAAGGTATAAGTTGTTTATAGGATAATTCCACTTCAGATCTAGGATTTTGTTGATGATATGATTATTGAAACTATTGTACTAAATTTGAAAGGTTGTGTGTAGTAACACATCCTTGCAATATGAGAAACTAATATCACCAAAATTATTTTGTGCTCAAACTTCTAATTTTGAATTCAATAACTAAATTCAAAATTTATGAATTTTTTAATCCCTACAAGATATAATGGATGTAATCCATAATTTAAAGTGCTAATAACACTCTATTTTACATGCATGTTAAGGTAAATTCTAATCATTGTAGTTTGGAACACTTATGTTTGAAAAATGTTTTAATTAAATTCCCACACAGGTGGCTAGAAATAGTTAATTTTAGAAGTATTGTCTTAAAAATTAAGTATAAAGAAATTTATGATAAGGTAAGAACATGCTTATATGGTATACCAAACTGGAATTAACTTTAAAAAATTTATGATGGATAATTTTTGGCCTTTTAAGGCATAAAAACATAAACTATGTAGCTAGGTTCAAAAACTTATGCAATATTATACTAATAAATGTACATGATGCACCCAATCTTGTTCCTTTTGGTGTCAAAAATATGAAACATAAGTTAAAAATCACTATTTGGACCTAAATTAAAGGAATATGTGGTTTTCCTAAAGCAAATATATGAAAATTAAAGAAGGTAAGGCTGAATATTATCATCACAAAGGTTTGATATATCTGCATGTTATACCAAGAGGTAAGTATGAGGCAATCTCTCTTATTTTAAATATTGTGTTGTGTAAGTACATAATGGGCATGAAATTATTTTGATGTTAATTGAGAAAAGATTCCAATAATGTTTTGTGAAAAAGTGCTACTTGGTAATTTGAAAATCTTTCCAAATAGTGCTACACCTAGATGTTTTATTAGTCATCAGGATAGATCCTATTTAAGAGGGTTAGGATGTCATGAACCCACTATTTGATACATTGTATTTCTTTTTGAGAAATTATGGTAGCATGATTACTTGATTTTTGCATTACACTTTGGCTATTTATTAACAAATGTTGAGTTAATTTGATGATTATGATTCTGCTTATCAATTATTATTTTGACTCACTTTATCCATATATGGTCTATTATTTAATGATATACACAATACATTTAATTTTATTTTTAATATATATTTCTCAATTTAGATTATATCAATATTTGTTATTAAGAAATTGTTCGAATGTTGTTGATGTCTGTTTTACATGACTACATGGACTAGTTATATGAGTTAGGCTCAATAGTGGAATTGGATAATTTGGGATATAATATAATGTTTAATATGTCAAAATTGATACCAATAGGTAATATTTAGTTATGTTTGACTCTAAGCTATTTTTTCATGTCTTGTCATGTTAGCACACATAATTGTGTTGTTTTATTCTATATTTATTTACTACTTGGTGTGGTGTTTGTGTCTTTTGATTTTGAATTTTTCACCTCCTTTGTTTTAACTTTTTAAACCCATTTTGGTGTTCATGGTTGCTTTAATTCAAATAGACTTCAGACATTTTTTGTTTTTTGATTAGTTACCATGCTTATATGGTTGGCATGATAATTTTAGTTTAAATTATGAAAATTAATTTTCAAAAAAATTAAATTAAATTTTCCAAACCATGCCATTTTATTAAACCAAGGGATTAACTTGGGAAAAACTAGGGTGAAGTTTTATTTAAGGCTTTGGAGCATGTTTGTCTTAGAAGAGCAAAAAATAATTAATTATTTTATTTATCCCTAGTGTGGGGGAATAATATTCCACTTATCTTATTATATGTTTTTAATGTTCAAGTGGAGGTCAAGGAATGATGTGATTTTTATCCAAAGGATTTTCTATCATTACACAAGTTTTTTTATCAAGAGGGAGAATGGTGCATATTTTGGCCATGGAGATTCATGATTGTGTAAACACATTTTTTTATAATGAAAATTAACATGGTAAGTGGGATAGAAAGAGAGTGAATGGGAAAGAAGGATAATAAATGGTAGAGAAGGATAATGAATGAAGATAAGTATAATGAGTGAAAGAGCTCATACTTAGCCATTTTCTTGGCTTGGTATGGAAGGAGGAATGAATGGAAGTTTCAACCAAGGGAAGCCAAAAGATTTTTTAGCTGAGAAGTATTATTTGGATTTCCATTTTTTTTAATAGGTAAGAAGGTTTTTATTCCCTTCATTAGTATAATGGGTCCAAGTTTAAAAAAATACATACATATACTTGGATAATTAGCTATAAATTTGTGTGAGTAAACCATATGTGAATGGATTTGCATACCACAATATGGCTGGAATTATAAAAACTTGCATGGATGATTTGTTACCTACATATTGACATGGACAAAAAAACATATTTAGATGGTTTATCATACACCAAAAGCATGATAAAAAATATACCTTAATTGGTTGGTTACTACATGGATCTAATATCTAGTTTTACAATCCTTATGTTGATTGAAAACTTGCCTTGAATGGTTGATTTTATGTACATGGTATGGCTAAAAATTTTGCATTTAAAGGTTGGTTTTATGCAGATTTGTGTGGCTACTTTCTAAACTTGTATGACTAATCTGTTTTTTTGTTATAATGCTTCAATGGAGGATGCATGCAATTTTGTTTATAAAATGTCTCAATGAAGGATGCATGTAAGTTTTTGACAAAATTCCTCAATGAATTATTCATGAATTTTTTTTGACAAAATGCCTCAATAAAAGATGCATGCAATTTGTTAGAAAAAATATCTCAATGGAGGATGTTTTTACTATTTTTTGGAGGTACAATCACTAAGAGGGGGAGGTAAATTAGTGATGCAAGATATTTAAAACTTCAATTTTAATCCTTTAAAACTATTAATAAATGACCAAAATAATTCATAGATCAAATAGGATATTCATAACAATGAATAATAAAGATGATGCGAGATAAAACACATAAAAAATAAATTATGTGGGAAACCCTCATAGGGAATAGAACCCACTCTCAATCTTGGAAATACATGGACTAATTGTCCTATAAGATGATAAAAAACATGGGACTTTTTAGTGAAGCACCCACTTCACAAGGAGTACCCACCCCTAAATATGAATATGCACCAACTTATTCTAGATGTTGAGCACCCACACAACACCTATGAAATCAGCATCTATAAAACTTTGATTTCCTTTCAATTTGATGGATAAATAATTTATAAAACCTCTCTTTCAACTCTTCATACACAATCAAACTTGATCATACAATCAATACATCTAAACACCCTTATGGATCACTCTAAACTTCTTCATTCATCTTCAATCTACCGATCTACATGTTCACTATTATGACATTAGAAATATCCTCAACCTAAAATTTTCTTTATTCAATCCACTGGGTACACTCCCTCTAATCTCTTTCCTTTGCCTCTATCTTCTTCTCTCTCAACTCTTCCTTATCTAGTCATATAACCATTACCTTAGCTTTCACTCTTTATAGAGTCTTTATGAATATCAACTTCTAGATCAGCCATAATAATTGCCTTAACCCTTAATACTTATATCATGCTAAGACAACTCAAATTCATTATCATAGGTTGGCCATATAATCCATCGGTCACACATAAGTAGCTACACCTTTTAATTAGGCCTTAGTAGCTCTTATAGGTCTCATGGAGACGTATTACCCCTTTAAAAATTCATCAAGCCAAAAAAGAACACAAGATAACTTTAAAATACATGGTTCCACTCCATATGACTTCTAAGAGATATTCAAATGAATACATCTTCCAAAACACTCTTATACTAAAGCACAATTTAATCAAATAATAGCCTTGTACAAAATAACACCATGAATGAATAAATAGTCAACTTTGAAGCTCAATATCTACAAATTTACAAACATTTAAACCTTATAATAAATTGTTTTTGATGCACCTTGAATTATTCTTCAAATTTTATTTCTTGTTAATCATCAAATTACTCTTAGATCAAAATATATTAGCAAAATACTATAGACTAGTTTTTCCCTTTGCTAATTCAAATTCCAACTATCACTGTGTCATACAAATGTTACAAACACGTGTCTTCATATCATGTCCCCTAGAATCTTTCTCAAACTAAATCCATTGATATATTTTGGAGTTTCCTAGTCTTTACCTTACATCACTCACTATTTATCTTAGGTCCTCACTTCTGAGATCAAGCCAATTGGCAGTCCCACATGCTTTCTTAGCACATTTTTGTTAAACCCTACTTTGGCACCACTTGATAATCTCACATACCATTGATATTCTAAAAAATCATCATGATTGAGACACATGTCAATAATTCATGAAATCTCAAGAACCTTTGACATATTGACTTCACATGCACCTTTGGATCACAATCTAGATGATGAATTCTCACCATTAGATCTATCTTCACTATTTGACCCCAAACTTCAATGTAGTTAAACTTGACAGTCTCTAGTCCATCACACTCTTATAAAGAAACTCTGAAGCTTTATATCTTGAAATATAAAACATTTCAATAATCCAAATCTTTAGAGTAACTTCCTAGCACTATAGAAAACATATCCATGAAAATATTTGACCAATGTTGAATTTTTGATTACCTTCACAAGATACACAAAACTACAAGATCACTCATATCTACATGATGTACAGTGATAATCTAGCTTGTCTTAAGATAGAATATGCATGTTTCTCTTTCTAAATGACCAAATTACACACTAGAGCTTCATCAAGGAAATTATGGATGATTCAAAACTTATTTGTCCTTACAAACCTACACATGTGCCATATCTCTCCAAGATATCAAACACAACTTATTTGTTAGTCATGCACTAGTACCACATGATCTCTTTGACATCAATGACAACCTAAGACATTAATGTCCATGCTCAATAGTTTCCCCCTTTGTCATTGATAGCAAAACACCCTCAAAATGACTTCTAACTCATTTTAACTTCTTCATTATGATATTTCTTCACCTTTGACATTAATGGAAAAGTGTCTCTTCCTCAATATGCCAACTTGATCATTGACCTGATAAACTACTCATAGAGCTTATAAATTTGGCCCTAACATCAAGCTCCATCTCATGTCATATGTTTTTTGACATACACCAATCTAAAGTTGGGCTTCCCTAATCCTTGGACCTATCTACCTAAAAAAACTCACAATCTCTCTTTGTTCATGCTTGAAGATTCAATACCTTGTCAAAACACATGACTTGGTTGGATCAATTCATCATATTAATCTTCTTGAATTCAAAACTATAGTAGATAATTCATAATTATATCATAATTGAAGCATCTTCACATATGCTCCCCTTTACATCATGTAAATATTCTTCAATCCACTCAAAATAGCTACGTTATCTTCCCTTTAGTAAATTCATACCTTGCATATCATCAAACTTAAGAGAACATATCTTTGTACTGATTGGCATTTTGATCATTACCTAAAGCACACACATTTACTTTCGCACATGAAAGATGTCTCCTAAGAAGCATAAGTAGAGACACCCACTTGTAATATAGGGACTAAAGATACAAAAACTTATGATACTCCCATATCTCCATGATCTTACTTTACTTTCAATCCTTCCTCATCTTTAGATTGACTTTGAATGAGTTCCCAACCTTATTATTTTCTTTTATCTCAAGATCTTACTTTATTTCCTTGTCTATTTAGGTAGATAAGGATTTTTCCTTGATACTTAAATTTATTGCCTATTCTATAATGATAAATAATCCACTTTGAGCCTATTTTTAATTTACCTCGGGCCTCCATTCAGTATGGCTCCTTCTCTTCATGACATGATTGGCAATTTTTGAAGTATAATACTAATCATTCTCGCAGAACCTTACTATGTGACCTCTCTCATGACATTTGAAATAAATTAGGTTTCTCAAATTGTACACACCTTGTGATTGATATGTATGATTATTCCTTTAATTTTCATGAATTCTTTCATGTACCTAATCATTTGGTCTCCTGATGAAAAAATTACAAAACTATGTAATATGACCAAACCCTTTACACTTGTAGTAAAAGATGTTATTTTTTACTTATGAACCTATTGATTATCTTAAGTGATGATGTTATTCATGATTTACATTTTCTTGCTCATAATTACATGTAATTTCATTATTTTAGGATCTTTTACAATCTTTTGACCTATGACCAAACTAATTGCAAGAGTAATAATGACCATTGAAATTTGCATAGCTCATAGAATTTGGTTGTCTAATCTAATTTGTCTTCATTCTACCAATACCGTAATTCCTTGACTGATGATTGATCTTTAAATCCTTTATATTATCTTGAGTTGCATGATTTTGATCTTATTTATATCTAAGGCCATATCTATCAATAACATGCTTTTGACTACTCAAAATATTGTCAAGATCATTTGAGCTCTTTTCATACTTCACAAATGACTTCACCTTACAATATTTCTTGTATAACTTAGATCTTAATGACTCAATTTCAATAACATACCTTAAGCACTCATCTTATTTGGATTTTAGGCTTGTAGACATAGTTCTAATTGACTATAGACATGCTTGACAATATCTTCATGTTCTATGGTATCATCATTCATTTTTGCTTTAGACACATTAGATTTATCTTCATAGTATTTTATTTGTGACATCATCTTCTTGTTTTTTCCTTTTCAATCTTCAAATATTCAAGATAATTCATAAATTCATCCTTATTATGTAAATCATTAGCTATATCTTTACTCATATCTTGATTTAGTTTCACCTACAAGGACTCTATCTTTGATTGATACAAGATACCCTCTTTATCCTTACACTTTACTTATTCATTAAGGTAAAAACATGAGTTTCATTATGTTGTGTGATCTCATCATGCTTCTTGACTTCATTACTTAGCCTTCTTTCAAAAATTCCATTTTTTTCCTCATAGGATTTGATCAAGAAATCTTGTTTTCCATTCTTTATTTGTAGTATCTAGATATTTATCTTTAAGAGTGATTTTCTCATCTTCTTTCTCTGAGCTATCTCTACCAAATAAATATATTATTAAAGAAAATTCACCATCATCATCACTAAAAGCCATGAATAATGTCTCCTTATTTTCATTATGAAAATAATCATCACTATTAAATGTGTTTACTTCTTCTTCTAAAAATGATTTACTATCTTCTTCATGGTAAAGGTTCTTATTACCTTTTTATGATTCATTCTTTAAATTTTTATTATTGAATAAATTTCTATACTTGCTAAGACCCTTACATTTCTTATGTTCATCCTCATGAGATTCCTTATAAGCTTCTTTGAGCTCAAAATTATATGGACATTTAGCTACAAAATGATGAACATTACCACATGAAAAACATTTAAGAGGATAATCAAAAACTCAAAAATTATAGTTTATAAATATCTCAAAAAAAAACAAATAACATAGTAACCATGAATTCTCTGAGAAGAGATCTATTATTACTCAAGATCGCAATACAATTATATGTTTATCTCTAGGAAGAGATGTCTGATTTTCCATTTCACATTACATATTTATTTATACATATTTTGAAAGTATGGGGAGCACGTGGAAGGTCACCAATATTGAGGGAGATTATGTGGTTCAACTTCCACACTTTAAAATAATACAAAATTTGAGGAATTACTATATTTAGAAACTTACTATTTTTAGACTGCACTACTAAAAGTGGAATTTAGGGCACTTCCATTGGGTTTCTAAGGGTCAAAAATTATTAAGAAAATATCCATGACATCTGAATATGTTTCCCTCACTCTTAGCTTTCCAACGGTTCAAATGGAGAGTCAATTGGAGCTATGATACAAAAGTTATGGCTCCCAAAAGTTCCATCATCAATTGTGGTGAAACTGTCACCCAAATTGTCACCTAAATTACTACTTGGATCATTGCTCCCTCCTTGAAAAGAAATGGTCCCCATTGAATCAATGTTCCTCATCAAGTGTGGTAGTTGTGTCTTTATTTTATTCTCTATGAGCCACTCACGTTGGTGGTTAAGTTGGCCCCTTTTGACCACTCGATAAAGTGGAATAGAGCATCCTCTTGTTGTCTTCATCCATGTGTCCACAATCTAATCCTCCTCCACTAGAGAAAAACTATACGGATCAATCTAATAAATGTAAAGTTATTTAAATATGACTGAAGTGTCTAATAGAGGTAGATGATATGGTTTGAGGAGCTCCACATTGAATATTGGATGCAGACCAAGGTAGGCTGGTAGGTTTAACTCAAAAGCATTTTCTCCAACTTTTCTAGTGATGGTGTAGGGACCATATCACAGAGGCCAAATTTTTATGTGAAGACCTACAAGTCATTTCCTCTAAAGCCACAACCAAACCTTATCACCCATATCAAAATGTTGTGCAATCATATATTTGTCATGGCATTGCTTATACTTTTGATTCATCTTCTCTAGGATGTCATGAACTTGCTGCTAGATGTGTTGCATTTGTTCAATGAACTTTGTTTCTTTTTTTACCTTAGATCTTCCATGAGGTGTGTATTCCATGATGGAGAATTGAATAGCTATATCAATTTTTACCATGGGTTGGAACTCGAAGCATACTTAGAATGGATTGTACTTGGTCGAGCTGTGCAGGGCCCGATTGTATCCATGTTGTATGAAAATAAGCCCCACATCCCATGTACATGGATGTTTAGAGTGATACATCCAAATAATGTGAAAAATAAAGTGGTTCACCACCTCTATCTAACCATCAGTCTATGGATGGAAGGCTATGGACTTCATCAGCTTGGTATCCATCATATTCCATAGAGGACTAGAAGATGCTCAGGAACCTATTATCTCGATCTGAGACAATGGACTTGGAGAGACCAAAATGGAGCCATACATGACTAAAATAGAGTTGAGAAATTTATTTACTAGATGTATTTTTCTTACAAGTAATCATGATATCCATTTTTGAAAAATGATCAACTACCACAAAAATATAGTCCTTAGCATGTTTTGAAATGGGCAAACCTGAGAGAAAATCCATTGAGATAGATTCCCAAGGCCTGGTTGGTTCTGGCAATGGCATGTACAATCCTTGCTTCTTATTTTTTGGCTTGGCTATCACACATGGGGTATAATATTTGAGATATATTTCCACATCCTTTTGTAAATGGGGCTAGTAGAAGTGTTTTTGAATAACTAGCAATGTCTTCTCTGTACCAAAGTGTCCAGCTATCCTACTAAAATGTGCTTCCCATATCATCTTTTGTTGCTCTATAGCTAGACCATAGATGTGCCCCATATGATAGAGGAAATTATCCTGCAAATAGAAATCAGAAACATATTTACCTTTTTAAAGCACCTAATATTTATCAACAAAGGTAGGATTTACTTCATACAGTGCACCCCAAGTGGCAGTCTCATATATGTGCAAGTCAAGAGCTATTGTGAGTTCAGTAATTGGCAGATGACTCAGAAAGTCTATAGTTTTATTTGAGATCCCCTTTTTGTGTTTGATTATTATATGGAATTGTTGAATATATGTGGCCCACTTTTGGTGCCTTTCATTTCATAGTTTTCTCTATCTTGATGAATTCCAATGGTCTGTGGTGAGTTTGGATGACCATCTCTTTTCCCAAGATGTAGTGTTTCCATTATTTGTAGGCTTGCAGAATGGAATAAATATCCTTATCATATGTTGGATATTTCTTGACTGTATCAGTGAATGTTTCACTATGATATGTAATAATATGGCCATGTTGCATGATAACATCTCCCATGGTATATTTAGATGCATCTATCATCAACTCAAAAGGTTGATACAAATATGGCAAGGTAAGAACAAGGGCTGAGAAAAGTCTATTCTTCAAATTCTCAAATTCCCTTTGTTGTATTTCACCCCACTAAAATGTATCTTTAGCTCCTCCTTTAGTCACTTGGTTTAGTGACCAAGCAACATGTGAAAATCCAAGAACAAAACTATGATAGAAATTTGCAAGACCTAAGAAGCTGTAGAGTTCTGTGAGGGTCCTTGGTGTGGGCCATTTCAAATAACCTAAATATTTTTTGGATCAACATGGACCCCTTCCTCATTCACAATGTACCTAAGGTACCAAATTGTTGCTATCCCAAATGTGCATTTGTTGAGATTTACATAAAACTTGTGCTCCTAAAGAGTTTAAAGCACCTTACAAACATGTTGTAAATTTTCCTCCCATATTCTATTGTAGATGAGTATGTCATCTAGGTAGACAACCAAAAATGAGTTGGTGAAGGGTCGTATTATGTCATCTATCATCCTCATGAAGGTTGCAAGTGCATTAGTTAAGCCAAAAGGCATAACCAACCATTCAAAAAGCCCCTCCTTATATTTGAATGTAGTCTTCCATACATTAGTGGGATAGATGGGAATTTGGTGATAGCCATATTTGAGATCAATTTTGGTGAATAACTTTGCACCACAGAATTGGTCCAGCAGGTCATCAATCCTGGGGAGACGGTAGTGATTCTTCACAGCAATTTTATTCAGGGCTCGATAGTTAATGAAAAGCCTCCATGTTCCATCTTTCTTTGGTGCCAAGATAATTTGGCTACCATAGGGTGAAGATATTGGCCTGATGTGACTCTTTTGGATCAATTCTTGAATATGTCTTTTTATCTCATCATTCTCCAAAATTGATCTATGATACATAGGAATATTAGGCAAAGGTGATCTTGGGATCAAATCAATAGAATGTTTTACCTAGAAATACAATGGAACTCTTATGGGTGACCTGAATAAGTCATCATATTCTCCTATGATTCATCTTATCTACTTTTTTTGTTATGTTGAATGTGTAGTTAGGACTGCAACATTGGCCTTCTTATATTTTTATGGTTTGACCACCATGAGAATAAATTGCTTTGTCTTCTCCACCAATTTCTTACATTACTTAAAACTGATCAGGGAGATAGATGTGGGAGGTGGTACCTCTAGTAACCTATAGCACCATTGCCTAAGAGTGAGGGTGATTCTTTAGGTTCATGATTCATAGATTCCATGTCACTCATACATGAACGACTGACCAAGGAGTACATCACAAACATGTAGATTGACCACATCACACAAGACTTCATCTTGGGAAGGTTTTGTTGCATATGAAAGAAGACACTGATGGGTGACATGGAGGTCTCTCCCTAGACTCAACCATCCAATACTGTATGGCTTTAGACGAGGATTCATAGATAGATTCAAACTTTTCACAACTTTAGCAGATATTAAATTATTTTGACTCCCACTATCAAGAATGAAATGTAGAGGCTTACCTTTTACCATAATTTAGAGTGAAATAATCTTTCCTTGTCATTTCACCTTTCCTCATGGGTCTATGATGAAGTGATGATGGTGTTAGGCTCAACATCTACAATTTCTTCTTCATCCTCTTTGACTATGGGTTATGTATGAGATAGAGTAGTAGATATTGAGTATTATGACTCAAAAAGTAGTGACTTGATGGCTTGACATTATTCTTTAGAGTGAGTTCTAGTTTTGTGATAATCACACCATTTTATAGCATTCCCCTTCTAGGATTTCTTATCTTGAAACTCCTTTTGCTTCCAATTTTGGCCTCATGTTTGACCTTCCTTGTCACTTTTCCATTTTGAGGGTTGACTCTTTGTATTCTTTCTACCATGCTTTTGCTCAATCTTCACTATGAATTTATATGCCTCACCAAGGGTTTCCAAATTGAAGAGTTCCATTTCCCACCATATGTAACATTGTAGTCAACCATGATATTTGAGAGTCTTATGTTTCTCACTTTCTTGGATGCCCAATCTTGGAGACAAAGCATGAAAAATATCTATGTAATATTTAACATATTGGTCCTTACCTTGGTGAAGTTGTTTCCAATGTATGTACAGATCATCATAAGCTCCAATGGGGTAGTATTCTTCTTTCACCACTTCCATAAAATCATCTCAGGTAGGTTCCACCTCAAGGCTAATGTCATCTATACTGAACCTCTTTTTGTACACTTCCCACCAGTTTTTCATGGGTAATGATGCTTTCAAAAGAGTAAAAGTGATCTTTTCTTCATCAATGAATTTGTTTATAGAGAAGTAGGAAGACAATTTATCTAACCAATTTTATACCACATTAGCATTAATTTTTCCTTCAAATTTTGGAATATCGAAATCTACCTAAACCTTGAAGGGTGTTGGGGCATTTAAAGGATGTTCCATGGATGAGGAGCTAGGAAGTGCAACTAAGGAGCCAAAATTTCCCATCAGGAGTTGTTGAAGAATTTGGGCAAATTGTTGCAGCATCTATACTTATTGTCATTGGAGGGATTCATTCACAATTTCCTTGAAAGGATCAGAGGTCTTAGTTTCTTCCACCATTTGAAGTCATTTGGAGCAAATAGGTGGATAGTTTGGAAGCTCTATTATTTTCCACCTAAGCTTCTTGTAGCCTGACCTCATCTTCAAGATCATACACTCTCAAGATAAACCACTTTGATAACACTAATCCAAAATTCATAAATTCTAGTTGATAAACACCTCAATAAAAAGGAAATAAAATAGTAATAATTAATTCTATGAGAAGAGATGTATTATTACTCAAGATCGCAATACAACTATATGCTTATCTCTGGGAAGAGATGTCTAATTTTCCATTTCAGGTTACATCTTTATTTATACCTATTTTTAAAGTATGGGGAGGATTTGGAAGGTCACCAATATTGAGGAATATTAAGTGGTTTGACTTCCATGCTTTAAACCAATACATAATTTGAGGAATTACTATTTTTAGAAAGTTACTATTTTTAGACTGCACTACTAAAATTGAAATTTGGGGCACTTCCATTTGGTTTTCAAGGGTCAAAATTAATTTAAAAAATATCCATGAAATCTCATGATGTTCCCCTCATTATTAGATTTCCAATAGTTCAAATGGTGAGTCAATTGGAGCTACGGTGCAAAAGTTATGGCTCCCAAAAGTTCCATCATCAATTGGGGTAAAACTGTCACCCAAATTATCACCTAAATTGCTGCCCAGATCAAAGAAGTTTTCCTTCACACTTACTTGATCATACATTCAATATTATTGAAATCATGTCTTCAAGTTAACCTTCATTAAGACTAAAATATTTAAAACTTAACTTATTCTTCTTAGATTTTCTCTCCTTGAAGGTTGCTTCAGGTCTATCCGCATAGACTCTCATCTCATAGATAGTAATAATGCCATGTAATTCATCCATATTCAATTGAGTGACATCATGAATTTATTATAAAACATAAACTTTTGAATCAAACTTGAGTGTAATAGTATTAAATACATTATGTATTATAGTATCTTCATTAATAATCTCTCTAAGACGTCTGATAATTTTTAATAACTCATCAAACCTTAGAAGATAGGATGACATAACATCTTATTCCTTCATTTTGAGACCTTGATATTTATTTCAGTGGGTTTGAAATTTATCTAGTTTTACCTTTGAGTCTCATTAATAGATATTCTATAATTTGTTCCGAATTTCCTTTACAAACTTACAATGGATCACTTTGGTGAACCTAGCTTTAGAAAAACCACAAATAATAACATTCATATATTTAGAATTATTCTCACTCAATTTGTTGTTATCAACACTAGTTAGAGGAGTAGTTGGCATTGCATAACCATCTATGATATATTTCCAAGTCTCAAACCTTAGAGGCATAATGTATGTGCTCATCTTTACACTCCATAAAACATAATTTGACCCATTGAAAAATAGTGTTTGCTTTGTAGAGAAACCTTGCTTATATTAAATATACATATTGTACCTTAGATCACCTTTAAGTGATTAAACTTAGAATTAATGTCCTACTTTGATACCAATTATGGGAATTACAATCACTAATAGGGGGTGAATCATTGATACAATATATTTTAAACTTCAATTGTAATCCTTTTAACCTCTTAAACAATGATCACAAGCATTCAGAAAGGATACAAGATATTCATAAAAATTAATAATAAAAATGATGCAAGATCAAACACATAACACATAAACTATATGGTAAACCCTCATGGGTAATAAAACCCACTCTCAAGCCTAAAAACACATAGACTACTTGTATTATAAGATGATTATAAACATGAGGCCTTTTAGTGAAGCACCAACTTATTATAGATGTTGGGCACCCATAAAACACCTATGAAATCAACATCTCTAGAACTCTGATTAAATTTCAATCTAATGGATAAATATTTTATAACACCTCTCTTTTAACTCTTCATACACAATCAAGCTTTTTCATACAAGAAATGCATCTAAACACCCTTTTAGATCGCTCTAGAATTCTTCACTCATCCTTAATATACCAATCTACATGATCATTATTATAAAATCATAAATATCCCCATCCTTCTTTATTATTTAGTCCATACATTGGGCACACTCCCTCTGATCTCTTTCCTTTTCCTCTATCTTCTGCTCTCTTAATATTTCCTTAACCAATCACATAACCATTACCTTATCTTGTACTCTTTATAAAGTCTTTATGAATATCATCTTATTGGTCAGCCATAATACTTTCCTTAACCCTTGAGACTTATATCATGGTAAGACATATCTCAAATTAATTTTCATAGGTCATCCACAACATCCATGAGTCAGACTTAAGTAACTACACCTTTCAATTAGGCCTTAGTAGCTCTTATAGGTCTTCTAGAGACCTATTACCACTATAGATTTCATAAAAAAAAAATAACTTTCAAATACATGGGCCCACTCAATATTACCTATAATACATGTTCAATTTAATACATCTACCAAAACACTCTTTTGTTAAACCACAATTTACTCAAACAATAATCTTATACATAATAACACCATAAATGAATAAATAGTTAACTTTGATTCTTAATATATACAAATTTATAAACATTCAAACCTTATAGTAAACTTTTATATATTAACCTTGAAGTTATCTTCAACTTTTATTTTTACTTCATCGACAAATTCCTCTTAGATCAAAATATATTAACAAAATATTACAAACTAGTTTTTCCCTTTGCTAATTCATATGCCAACAATCACTATGTAATGTAAACATTTTAGACATGTGTATTCGTATCATGTCCCCTAGGAACTTGCTCAAACACACTCCGTAAATATCCTTTTGATTAACCTAGTATTTACCTTTCATCACTCACTATTGATCTTAGATCATTGTTTTCGAGATCAATCCACTTGGCAATCCCATGTGCCTTTTGAGGACATTATTTTCAGACCCCACTCTTATGCCACTTGGAAATCCTTCATGTTGTTGATATTTAAAAGATAATAATGATTTAGAAATATTAACTTCATGTACACTATTGGATCACAATCTGGATGATGAACACTCACTGTTAGATATGTCTTAACTATTTAACCCTAGACTTCAATGAGTTAAACTTAACGATCTTTGGTCCATCACAGTATGATAGAGAAACTTTGAAGGTTTATTTTTTGAACTTGAAAACAATTCAAGAATCTAAATATTTATAGTATATTTGTAGAACTATAGACAACATCTCCATAAAAATATTTGACCAATGTTAAATTTTTGATTACCTACATAAAATGCATAAACTTGATGGATCACTCATATCCACATGATGTGTAATGATAATATATCTTCTCTTAAGCTATAACATGCATTTTTATCTTTCCAAATTATCAAATTACACATGATAACTTCACAAAAATGACTATGGATGCCTCACAACTTCTTATTTGTCCTTACAAAACCACACATGTGCCATATCTCTCCAAGATATCAAACACAACTTCTTTATCATTTGTGCATTAGTACAGCATGCTCTATTTGAGATCAATGAAAACCTATGACATAGATGACCATGTGAAACCCTATTATGATTATATGGTATTTTAATTATTTCCTAAATGCTTTCATGGCTATAAATATGCTTCAAGATGGTTATATATCCATTCAAATGTTGAGTAAATAATCTCATCGATACATATGTGAAATTATATGGATGTACATTCATTTAAATAATTTAATTGGATGGATAGGAACATTTATATGGATGTAAATTCATCTAAAAGTTTTATTTGTAATGCATGAAATAATTTAGAGGGTTATTTTCATGTTAGAGTTGTACTTTATCTTGATATATATGCATTATATTTTCTTGATTGCAAAGTTTATTTGTTAGCTATACATTCCATTTGACATGTATGGAATATTATTATTTTATGTCATGAAGGCCATCTAAGGGTTGTGTTATTATTATTTTATTTTTGTGTTAACTTTAGTTGTTGAAGGTATTTATTTTCAGATTTAATATATTATTGAAGTTGTTGAAGGTATTTATTCTTGTTTTAGTTTTATGGTATCCTATTTAGTATTCAGTTGGAGTTTGTGAACCTAATTACTTTAGGCTAGTTACATTATTATTTGGTTATTGTATTTATTGATGATGGTTTTTTTTATGACTTTAACCAATGTCTTATTATCTCTTTATGCTTATAACCCCTCTCAAAACATAGTTTCCTGAATCTACCATCTATCTAATGGATGGGGTGGTTAGGGCCACTATATGGATGGTATCATAAGATTGGGTATACATATTTACTAATTTTATGATTTTCTCTCCATTGTTTATATCTAAATTGGTTATTTATGGTTGCATAGTAATGCCAATTTTATAAATAAATATTATTTTCCTTGTAATTCTTTACATTAGGTTTATGTTTATTAAAATCAGCTGATATATACTTATATATTTTATAACTTTCCATTATGAGAATGAAGAAACATTTACATTGCATTTTCTTAGTTGGTTCTCCATATCTTTTGATGAATATCTATTTATTGTAATAGTAAGTACATTAATGAATTATGTTTAATATTACTTGTTCAATTATTTGGTAATGTGTAAGTTGGACATAAGAACTAAAACCTAATTTGAATTCTCTTGGTATTTTCTCAATGTTTTAAATGCATAACTTAGATTATAAGCCTATATTGTTCATATACAAGTTACTCTTCTATTTGTCATACTAATGGTTAATTTTTATCATTATTTCTTGTATTTTCTTAAACGGTATATTTAATCATTAAACATAGATGTTTTCATAGATTTATTCCATTGTGGAAGTAAGTATATTTGTATTATGCTTCATTTGGGTTCTCAAAGATGTTTAAAAGTAGTATGTTGTCATCTCATGCTTGTTTTTATGTCATTCATTATATTAATTTTTTATCATGATCTAAGTAAAATATGAAGAGTAAATCATATTACTTAAATAATGAATGTAGATAGTGTAGTTTTGATATTTATGAAGTAGGTCATTTTACATTGATGTGTATAGATGCATGTGGATAACATGTTAAGTAATTAGTATTGTAACTATATATAATTCCTTGGGATGATTTTAAGAGTTGTACATGGATGTTATTCTCATCTCTAGGAAATCAACAAGTTGCATTATATTCATGTGGGTATATATATACAAATGGTTATCTTGTTATTGATTTATTATTGAAGATATTTATGTTGTTTAATTGATTATAGAAGGGTTATTCATAATTTAATATCTATGTATTATCCATCTTATATATGATGACATGAGTTATTGTAATTATATTAGATCCATTATCCCAATCATGGAATTATGAAATAGTGGAAACATAATTTTGTTTGTAATCCTTTGTGCTTATTATGGTAAGTTACCTATCTAGAAATTAAAAAGTATAGTATCATTTAGTTTTGTTATGAAGAAGAGAACCTATATAGTAGTTAGAGATAAGGTATATGGTTGTTATTTAAGATTGTCATTCCATTTTAGGTGCTTATTATTTAAAGGTAAATGTTGAAAATAAATTATTTTTGATGTGTTATTTCCTTCATGAGTCTATTAGAATTATGATGGAATCTTCATAGATCATCTAACAATTGATAGTTGACCTCAATCTAATTATGGGCCCATAATTGATCATGGTCAGGATGATGAAGTAAATGGAAATATGTAGTAACCAATTTATTGGATGTGATCAATTTAAAATTATGGTTAAGCCTATTTATTTTCATTGATATGCCATAAACATTAATGGTAATGTGGTGCAAGGATATTAAAGTCAAAGATGTTCATGAATCCCCAATGGGTAACACTAATTAGTTTCTTATGAATTAATTAATGTATATTTATATTTAGTATATAATTTGGAATGTTGGAAATCAATCCATGTATGATATATGGCCATAATATCTTATAATGTGATAACCACTTATGCACAATTTATCCATTTTAGTAATGATCAATATTCTATTTTATAATATAAAAGTTTGGATTAATGGTGTTAAGATTTGGATTTTAAGCATACAATTATGGGAATATTATTTGGTTGAATTTTATTATCATTGATATCTATAATTAATAAATGAAATAGGTACAATGACACTAATTTTTTAGATTAAGATATATAATCCCGACAGGTAGCACCATTCTTATTGATTATAATCTTGGAGATGATTCTTATGTTGGCATCAAATTCATAAATGTCAGATCATCTTGGAAAATATTTGTCGAATGTTAGTGGGTGATTCCCTTATATTTTCCTATGATAATATGAGGATGTTTTGATAATAAATGACCTCACACTCATATGTGGATAATGAATTATCATCATTTCTTTTATAGACAAATATGTGTATTGGCAACATTTTGGATAGTTTTTATTACCTTTATAATGACATGAATATTAAATGCATCAATAGTGTTGTATAACGGTGGTGGTATGGATGAATAAACTAATAATATAATTGGTATGTGAAAATAAACCACTTATACTATGATCCCAAGGATACAGATCACAATTGGGTGATCAAAAGGGTAACAGAAGTTGATAAGAATAGATTACTCCAAGTCTTGATCTTGTTAAATGTTTACATTGCCTAATAATGTATTATTATTAGAAAAACTTATGAATTAATCCTTATGGTTGGAATTATTATTTGATTAATATATTAATTTAAGTATTTAGCCAAAGTAATCTTCATGTGATCAGTTGAATACAATTTTAAGCCATGGTTATAGTTGTACTCTTAGGTGCTTACCTAGTATTTATGATTGAGAACTATCAAGTTTCCCTTGATGAACCTTAACATAGGCTATATTATATCATTCTTATTACTTGATTAAGGTATGGATTTTAAATGGTCCTATCAAGAAGACCATAAATAGGAATATATAGATTGGATTTTATGAATGTATGTGAAGTACACTAATTCATCCCAATCCTCATATCCAATATGAATAATTAGCTTCATAATGTAATCCTTTAAGATTCATAACCTTAGTTAAGTATTTCGGTTGACCTAACATAGTTATAGTATTCATCAAGCTATTGATAGATTATTTCTCTTGTGTGTCATGGACCTCTTAACATAGAAACAAGTGGATCTTGATATAAAATAAAAATTGTGCTTGTTTTAGGTAGACTTACTTCATAAACATTGTCATTGATTTTTTTCACAATTTTGCATGGTTCAATCAACTTATTGTATGTGCCTTTTAAAAGTATTTTTTTCCTCAAGTAAACCATCACTAAATCTCCTTATTCAAATATTTTTAACCTTTTTCTAATATTATAATGTTATTTTTACTTCTCATTACTTTATTGTAATTTTATCCTCACCTCTTCTTGAAAATAATGTATATTCTCTACAAATGCTTCTACATCATCACTAGCTCATTATACAATTGGTAATTGTACCAAATATAAAACACTCATAAGATTTATCCTATAAATAATATGAAATGTTGATTCTCTTGTTGTTATATTCACTAAAATATTATATGCAAACTCAACTTGAGGTAAAGCCAATTCCCACTTCTTAGGCTTCTCTCTAACTATGAATATCAAAAAATTTACCAAGATCATATTTACAACTTCTGTATATCCATCTATTTTAGGATGGTATGCACTACTAAATTTTAAAGTCATTCCCATATTCTTCCATAAAGTCCTAAAAAAATGAATTATAAATTTCATGTCCCTATCTAATGTAATGGTTCTTAAATACACCATGCAATCTCATAGTTTCCTAAAAAACTAGTTCTACAACTCTAGTGGCATCATTGGTTTTCTTACATGCAATAAAATGAACCATCAAAAAAAACCTATCTATAATAATAAAAGTTGAATCATTACCTCTATATGTATTTGGTAAACCCAACATAAAATCCATACTCAAATCTATCCATGGTCCTCTTAGAACCAATAACAACATGTATAACCATATATTCTATGCATGTCTTTTAGCCACCTGACATATACTTCACCTTGGAACATATCTTATCACATCTCTCTTTATATTTGGCCAAAAATACTTCTCCACCACAAAATATATTATCTTTATCTTACCAAAATGTCCATCCAAACTATCACTATGTAACTCTCTTATAGTATTGTTTCTTAAAGACCCAACTAGAATACATAATTATTTCCCCTTAAAGAGAAAATAATCTTGTATAAGGTACTTATTGAGGTTAATTTGCCCATTTTTTCTAAAAAATGGAGACCCTATGAAATTTAGGGTCATTCAATGTAGCGTATACCTTACCATTAAATCCTCATGATTAAAAATCCTTTGTATGACTTAAAAGGTTTAAAATTCATGTTGGTCCATGACAAACATTAATGGGTACCTTTTAAAATGTTTCATTAATGTATATTTTATTGGTTTTTTAATGATATAATTTGTTTAAAAGTGTTCTTAAAAGGGGTTAAAATTCAAAATTCCAGGCTATGATGCCTAACACCTCATAAAAATTACTTAATTAAAGTTTTATGAATCATGGTATTACTTTCGCTATGTCAAAAATCATATTTGATAATATGACATACCTTCATTTTAAGTTTTAGCTTAGGGTCCAAGTGAAATTCCATAGTCAAAGTTTATAAATTTAGACTTACCCATTTTATTTTATTACATAATTTCTTAACTTTCAAATTCCTCCCTTTATGTAAGAACCTAATGCAAACTCAACCTCAATTGACACATGATAGTATTGCATACATTGGAAACTTGGTCATATAAAGTTTATGGATTCATTGCTTACATTTTAGATTTTTGAAAACTATTGTGGCCTAGTGACCCAATCAGGGCACACCATTTATCACTCAGTCACAAGGTTTCAAGTTCAAAGAGAAGTTAAGAAAATGTCTATGACCCAATGATCCAATCACAACATGCTACTTGTTACTTGGTCATGGTCTTATAAAGATCTTACTATTTTATTAAGTCTCATGACCTAATAGGAATATACCATTTGCCATTCAATTATTATGTTTCATCTTAAAAAGGAGTTATAACCTAATTATGACATGTTAAGTGGTACCCAGTCATAACACTATAAAACCCTGACTACTTTCTAAGAGACTTAAAATAAAGGGAGCTAATTGCATCATGCCAATTGATAGAATTTTGTGACATTCATTCCACCATAATTAAGGTGAAATTTTTAATTTAATTAATATTATGAGTACATGAAAATATGACACCCATATAAACTAGTCACTCAAATCTTATATAGTTAGATGCCATTTAGAATCCACTCAATAGTTAGAACCAATGGGTTGATGACATATGGATCCATTATCTCATGGTAATAACATGATCAAAGGCTCAAACCATGCAACACCAAATAAGAGTGATATAATTATAAGGTGAAACTTGGTAAAATATCCCAAAATCCACTAAGATAGCTAAATATTCAAAATAAAAGGATGAAGTCCATAAAAAGGTGTCAATTGTTGAGCACAAGTCAAGTATGGTGCCTAGGTGGTACATAGCTGTCTATAAAGCACTAGTTGTTGGTGAAAATTAAATGTTGATGGGGCTCATTTTTTGGGTTATAAAGTCAAGTCACCTCAATGGAAAAGTCAAGTCTATAATGAAAGGCCATGTGGATAAGACAAAAATAGTGATTAGCTAATTTATCAAAGTGTATTTTTAATGCTATTAGAGCGAAACTAAAGAGCCACCTAAACTTTAAATAAAATAAAGTTAAAGATAATTTACATTTATGACTTACATCTTTTAGTTTAAATTCTAAAATTGAAATTTTAAAGCTTCTTATCTCAAGGCATTACATTCACTTTGAGTTGTTATCTGCTAAATAATTCTGAATTATTTTGTGAATATTGCTAAGAACTTATTTTAATTAATTCACCATTAAATCAATCCAAAAGATCATTAGTTAAAAATTTTGGAACCATGTCTAAGGTTGGAACATCCAAAGCCACCAAACATGAACATGTTCCATTCCTCTACTCCTATGGAATAAACAATATCTTCTGAGGCACCAGTTTCAATTTTGTTGAATTATCCACTAAAGAAAAACATTATAATGATTTATTATACCATGTTGACATTATAATTCTACATTTTAATAACCTATTATACTATTATTACATTGATATTATGTTGTTAAGCTCTTTATTAACTATTATTTAGTTGGATTAGATGTGGTACTTGTTGTAGCAGTGTTGGGGTGCATGCTTCGCTTTACACTTAAATGATTTTATAGACCTATTACTATAATTGATGAGATTATAAATATATATTACATTATTTATTACTTATATGATGTGATTGATGTTCTTTTTGGTGGTTGAAGGTTTTATCTATGAGCTAAGCAGATGTTGGAGGCTGTACTCCTAAAACTAAATGAATTTTGAGCATGTCAGACATGTCTAATAGGTATACTTGTTTAATTTTGTTTTATATCCTTTAGACATCTTGATTGGTCATTACATTTATCATCTATGGTCCTTATACTTTTGGTTGATTTTATACACTAGCTTGTTTCTTTTATGTACCATACATGATGTCATTATTTGTTATTATTTTCCATTATGTATTTTGTGACACCATACTTGAGCTTCACCTATTACTTATCTCCTTTTTTATTCCTCTCACATAGAATTATGTTCATGTTATGTCCCTTCACTAACCTTATTTACCTATATATGTCCATTACCTAGACATACCCTTGACACCCCTTGGAACCCTTGACACCCCAACCCCTAGGATTAAACATTCACCCTACTTAATACCTTACACTAGGGTGGTGGTATGTTATTTGAATGAATTATTTATCATGGAATTAACCATGGTATTAAACTTGGTTTAAATAGTTATTTTTAAATATTATGATAATTGACTTAGGTCAATGATGTATTGGATTTTTTTTAATGCCAATTATTAAGGTGGGTGGCATGAACGATTGAAGATTATAATGTTAATATATTTGGTTTATGTTTAACAAAAAGGTTAATCCATTATTTTCTTTCCTATTGGTTAGTGGTTGGTTAATGGTCAAGTCTTCTAGATGTACCATTAATGGTGAGGTTGGTGAGGAATTTGCCTTGGGATACAAAAGAGGGTTTATCTCTCCTCCCATTGAATGTAGAATTGAATAAGGTATGGAAAAGTGGATGGAAGGAATGGGAGATGGATGAAAAAAATGGAGTTAATAAGATGGAAGAATGGAGGAGAAAATAGTGGAAAATCTTGACTAGTTTTAATGGTAATCATGACAAACTTGGGGACACACAATAGTGCTTGGAAAGAATATAGAGGTTTTTCTCTATTTGGCTTCTTGTAGTTTTTTACATTATCAAGTAAGTTGTTTTTAGTTTTTTGGTTTTGTTTGTTGACTATGTTAATTGAAAAACATTGATAAGAGGCTACATATGTAGTTGGAATTCTTAAGAATTTTGGGTGTATACACAGACCCCATAAATGATATATAGATATATAGCATTGCATATAAACTTACAATGGATATATATGAGATATATGGTTGTCTGGATTGAATCTTTTGGTTTTGATTTATGACTCGAATCTACATGAAGTTATTTTTTTGCCTTACCTATTATGTGATTTGTCATGGATTTATGGGTTTTATATCAAGAACTGTGTCCTTATATAAAAAGGGTGACTACATTTTTATACAAAGTGTTGATTGTGTTTTTATATAAATGTTGATTAGTTTTTATATAAAGATGATTGTTTTCTATTTCAAATAGTGACTAAATTTTTAATGGTGATTGTATAACATGATTTGGTTGTTCTTTTGTGTCAAATCCTTGACTGTGTAACCTATTATGTGTTGGGTAACTTGAAAATTTACCTAAAGTTGAATGGTTTTATCTTTGACTGTGTTTTATGTATAAAGGGTGACTACATTTTTATACATAGGTGATTATCTTTTGTATAAAGGTGATTAATTTTTTTTTAAAGGTGAATGCATTTATTATAATGGTAATTATGTTTTTTATATATAATAGAATATGATTTTAATTAAATGGTGAACACATGGTATAAATATCTATGTGAGTGTTTTACTTTTCATGTTGCTAGTCATGATGTGATCTAGGTTTCTTCGTATGGAATTAGTTATGAATGTTTACCTAATACAAGCTCTCATGTTTATATTAGTGTTGATTTTCATGGTCATTCAGTGACAAGTTTTGACTGGTAAATTGGTTAACTTGAACCCTTGTTAAGATGATGGGATCTTCATTCGAGGGTGTTATCTTGAAAGGTTGGCATAATTAGAAGTGACTATGTTATAGTTTATTTTGTGAATTTAAAGGAAATTAAGTTTCTTGCCTATTTATAATCATTGGTTATTTTGTTCTCATAGTTGAAATTTATATCTAGTCATGTTTTTTTCTTTCAAACAACATTATGCTTTCAACTAGGTTATGAATGCTTTGTTATATCTTGGGTCAATTGAGTTTGTTTTACCAAGTTGTTGAACTTATACACACATACACACACAGATATACATATAGATATATATACCTCTTGAATGTGAGTCATATTTGACTTTAAAAATAACATTATCATATTTATGTCAAGACTAGGATGTATGAGTTGATAGTGTATGCTTCATCATGGTCTTATGTTTTGACCCTGGTATTTCATTCGGCTAGGTTATGATTATTATTGGTTTAGATTATGATTACATTGTTTTGGTTTATGATTATACTTTTTTCCTTTGATGGCTACATCATTTTATTAATTGTGTTGTTCTTACATCATAGTTTTCGTATATACATATACATATGTGTTGAGTGTGAGTGTGTGTTTATGGATGCATAAAGTTACCTTTTGAGTTATGACCGTTGGGTCTTATTATGGTATGGATATATTATTGATGGTGGTATTTTGATATTTTGACTAAGTCAATTTATGTTTTGGAAATAAACTTGGTTGTGTATGAAAATTTCAGCCTGATGCTCTTGAAGGCATGTCTATTTTATTTTATGTTATATTTGAGACTTTGGATTACCTCTGTTAAATGGTAAAAATATATTTAAGAGTATATGGGAGGAGTCTAAAGGAGATTAAATATTTATGTTTAAATAACTAGTTGAGATTAAGCTTATATTTTGTTTTGTGTCACTATTTTTAATTCAATATTTTATGTTTTTCTTGGATGTTTGGTTACCCGATGGGACGTGTTGATTATTATTATTAGACTAGACCAAAATGACAAATGAGTATATATTAGGGTTCTAGATGGTTAAGTCTGGTCTCAATTTGGATGGGGGTCCAAAAAGGATAATTTGAAGGATATTTATAATGGATTAAATTTAATCTATTCTATATCATCTAGTAGTCAATATTAACCTTCCTCACTTCTAATCTATACTATAGATGGATTAATTATTCTCATCTAACCTTGGAATGAATAATTTTGTTTTATGTATTCTTTTATTTCAATATTACTTTTGGTTTGAAATTTTATTTACTGAGAATTCACTTCATGTTTCTAGTTACTACAACCACAATCTTGTTGATGGTTGGGGTGGTGAGGGCCACCAATTCTTAGGCTCATAGGACTTGCTGGGTAGGTTTGTCTTGATCAATTCATCCATGTTCAACTCCATGCTTTGACGACTTCACACATGCATATGATATATGGTAGAAATTTATTTTTTAATTAGTTTATATATTTTCTTAGCATTAATATTATGTTAGATAATGTTTAATTACCTAATATAATTTTTAGCATTGACATTGAATTAATTTGTATGTAATCCTTGTTATTGATCATGTGAGATACTAACTTGTGTTATAAATAGATTTATGAATTAAATGGGAGTTGAACATTGTATGAGATAAATTAAGTAAAAATTAATATACTCCAAGTACATTGAATTATTATTTTTTTAACTTTTGCATTGATTTAAAATTCTATTATAATGTTAATTATATCTAAATTCGATTTAATTCATTCATTCATATATATATATATATATATATATATATATATATATATATATATATATATATATATATATATTCATTTTCATATTAATTATTAATACAAACAAATTAATCTATGAATATTATCTTGAGACTTACTAAGATGTTTACACTAGTTTCTTAATTTTAAAATTTCATTTGAATTAGAATGATGTTAATTACATTATACAGACAATTAGATATAAGTTATGTTTTTAAATCATATTGACCAAGTTTAATAGTTAATTTGATTTATCATATTATGTATATAAATACATAGATTCATATAGATATTTTAGTCATTTCAAAAATGCATAAACTTTTGTTAGCTAGTACATGGGAAAAAACAAATGAAATCCATCCTTCTAAACATGCATTTTAGACATACTTGGTTATGTACAAGGTATTAATCTACATATTTTTATCTGAAAACGATTAATTTCACTTCGTAAAGACATGTATGTCACATATATGTAATCTAAAATTTAATAGGTCACTCTTGCATTACATAATAAAAGGAATAATAGTTAACTAAATCTAATGATTTAATCATAGGCATGTATAATTTTTTTTGCTTAGATTAATCATATGATTTAGTAAATGAAATTGAAGAAAATTATAATAATGTCACTCTTATGAATCAATGAAAGAAGGAAAAGTTATTTATCAATTCCCCTCCATTTGATGATGTATACTTAGATATTTATCATCTATTTTCTTGCTAATTTCTTTCGTGATGGGTTGTATGTGTCTTACTTTTCCTTACCATAGCTGAGTTTACCCACCTCATTGCCTTAATTACCCAATAGATAAATTTTTAAGAGTTATTTAAGTGGAACATTTTATTTAGGTTCCACTCGAAACTTAGGAGAATTCCATTTTCTTGATGATGAATTATGTGTTCGATCATTGTTGTATAAAATACTTGATACCTTCTTCTAATCTAGCTGGATTATAAATGTATTCCTAACATAATGATAAATTTTGCCATTAATTTACTTATATGAAGAGAAATGAATTATTTCCTAATTAGTTATCTGAATTAGCTTTAGTATTGAGTAATTACATGAGTTTACTTCACTTAAAACAAGTAGATAATTAAGGTTTAATAGTTAATGTCTTAAACTATTTTATTCATAATATCACATTAGCTATGCCAATCTAAATTTTTATATGATTTTATTTTCTTAACTACCTATGGAATAATAATGTTGATCATGACTATATCATTAATTCTTATTCTAATAATGACATCCATGTTGGTAAGAAAATGATGTATGAATTATCAAGTAGTGTAGTGACCTTAAAGGCTATAATGCATTTTTGACCTTTCTTGGTAGCATTATATAACCTTGTATTGTAAATTTATTTTCTCTTAATGTGATAATATATATTATGCTATGTGAATGATTAACAATTTTCATGTGTTCAATTGATTTAAGGTTGCTGATTATGTTGGTTGTTTGAGTTATGTAACATGCATTTTAACATAAACTTATGATTAACTTGAATGATAACTTAGGGTAATCAAGTTATCCTTCTTGGTTAAGCTAATGATTTAAATTAACCATCCTTGAGAGGGACTAAAACCCACTGAGGAGTGTGAGGTATTTACCTATGGTTGAGGACCTATAAATGGTCCTATGTGTAAGTATGAGTGCCACATATGGAACTCAGGTCCTACTATGTATGTGTACACTGATACACCCTAAAACCCATGAACCATATAATAAAATAATATGCTTCCCTATAGTACCTTTTTATGTATTTACCTCTAGTTAATTACCTCATTCTACATCCTTCAGTTTTAGTTACATGTATGTGAGTGCACTAAAAATTTATCACATGTATTAACAAACATAGTAAGTGAGTCTAACATGCATCCAAAATTTAGTCTGATATATAATTACAATTTTTTTGTTGGGTTGTTTCATCTAGTATCAAACTAGTTTTATACACTAGACAACTCTAGGAATGAATATTACTCTTATAATTTTATAATCTACTAAGTTATCACTTGTAATATCTTAGGATGGTTAGAATGTGATCAAGTAGAGGCACCATTCATGGGAATCCTTTTAATGTCAATCTAGGTAGGAAGAGAGGTAGAGGATGAGGAAGGCATCATCATGACTATATCCCCATTCTCAACTAAGAAGAGTTGCCTATAAATAATGTTGATAACAATACCAGGGTACCCAATGCTAAATTAGTCAATGGAAATCCAACAGACAAGCATGAAAAGATCCTCAATAGAATATTGATATCTATTTATACCTTGCAAGGAAAGATTGATAACCAAGAACAAAGATTGAACAATCTTGAAGGGATATCCTAAGAGGAATTTCCCAAATTGGGAATGGGGCAAGTGGAAGGACCTATAATTCAAGAATAAATTTGACCAATATTGAACCAATCATCAAAGAGATGAATAAGCTTCCATCACTTACCTTTTCAAGTGAATAACTAGTTGACACAACTAATGCATGGTTGTTAAACTTATAAAATTACTTCAATTTTCATAATATGCCATCTAATGTGAAAGCCAGAGTTATAGCCTATCAGCTAGTAGGACCTATAGCTTTCTGATGGAATCACCTTTTAAGCTATTAAAATATATTATCCTTTGAACCTATCTTGGTCTATTTTTGAGACATAGTTTCACAAGAGATACCAGAATGCAAGCTATAAAGATTATAAAATTACTAATTTTTAGCTTTTGAAGCAAGAAAACATGTCTATTATTGAGTATGAGAACAAAATTTTGAATTTGTTGTGTCATATGAACTATATACATGACAAAGAAACCAATATTACCAAGTTAAAATTTGAGCTTAAGGAAATATTGATGCATGATGTTAACATGATAAACCCAACGACTTTGGTTATAGTAATAGAATCAACCTATACGGCTGAGAAAAATAAAAGTCTTGCCAAAGGACAAGATGAGTTCAAGTCAAGCAAGCATCAATTTAAAGTAAAGAACCTTTCTCCCATGAAAAATAACTTCAAAAAATATGATCATAACCACATATTTTTAGGAGGCAATAAATTTTTCTACAATATTTCTAATCAAAATTGGAATTTCAAGTCCCATATATCTTCTAAACCTAGTTATTACAAGAATAAATAACATCAAAACAATCAACATGCACCTACCATGGGTACTAATACTACTCTAGTGGCATCCTCTAGACTGATTGTTTGTTAAAAATATATAAACAACCACTATAAAAAGTACTATCCTAAGCTAAAATTAGGCCAAGCAATGAATCAAGAGTATATGTTGTTATTGATAATCATAATGCTAACTTGCAATCCCTCTAATTAAAATCTAGGGTATAATTAATGGTTTTCCCTTGACTATCTTGATTGATTATGGTATAATAGATTTATTTATTTCTCCTTTTTCTAATAAGAAATGTAATATTAAAACCATCTTAATAAGAGAAGGTTGGGAAGTTGAGTTTGGTACTAGAAAGAAAGTTCCTATTCTTGAGTGTTTGAAACAAGCAAGATTAGATCTTGGGGTTTTTAAGACCAAGGTGAATCTTTTTCTCATGCCTTTAGGGTCTTATGATCTCATCCTTGAGATGGATTGGATACATGAACATCAATCCACACTTGATTATGTGGGTAAAAGTTTGCAATGCACCAATGACCTTGGCCAAATTTTATAATTACAAGGCATACAAGGGTTTATAAGACATAAAACACTTTCAGTCATATAGCTAAAAAGAGTTGTTAGGAAGGGATGTAAGATTTATGCAATCTAACTACATGAAATATCCAATGAAAAAGTGTTGGTACTCATAGATTCTCCTATTTTGAGAAATTTTATGGATGTCTTTCCTGAGAAACTACCTAGTTTACCACCCAAGTGAGAATTTTATTTCTCTATTGACATAATGCATAAATCTACCCCTACTTCCAAATCACCTTACCACACGAATTTGGCCGATCTATAAGAGTTAAATGTTTAGCTATAAGAAATTTTGGACAATGGATGTATTTGACCAAGTGTGTCTCCTTGGGGTGCTTTTGTGGTCTTTGTGAATAAGGATGGTACATTGAGGCTTTGCCTTGATTACCTCATGCTAAATAAGGTAACAATAAAAAACTATTATGCTTTGCCTAGGATTGATGACTTATTTACCAAATGAAGGGTGTTTTAGTATTCTATAAGATTGAATTGATATTTGGCTACCATCAACTGAGAATCAAGGAAGAGGACATTCATAAATTGCTTTTAAACGTTGTTATGGACACTATGAGTTCATGGGTTTGCCTTTCAACTTAACAAATGCACCTGTAGCTTTCATGAATCTTATGAACAACATATTTAGAGACTTTTTGGATAAATTTGTGCTATTTTTTCTTGACAACATTCTTATTTATTATAAAATGAGGCTGAGCATGATTAACACCTTTATCTAATCTTACAAATACTAAGACAACATAAGTTATTTAGAAAATTATCCCAATGTGCATTCTATGAATCTAAAATTCATTACTTAGGACATATTATTTATAAATAAGGCATTTTTGATGACCCTATGAATATTAAATCTATTCAAGATCGGCTTGGTTCTATCAATGTGTATGAAGTGAGCTGCTTCATGGGTTTGGTTGGTTATTACCAAAATTTTGTTGAAAACTTTTCTAGAGTCGTATATCCCATCACTTCCTTACAACGTCAAGTAAATACATTTGTGTGGACCCTGTATTATGAATAAGTATTTAATAAGATAAAATACATGCTTGCAACAAAACCTATTATTATCATACTAGACCCAAATGGTAACTTTGAAGTTTGGATTAATGCTTCTAAATAAGGATATGGAGGCATCTTGACTCAAGATGGTAAAGTTGTGGTTTATGAGTCATAGAAATTAAAATATCATGAAAATAACTATCTTATGCATGACATGGAACTTGTTGCCATTATTAATGCACTTAAATAATGGAAACATTTTCTATTTGGAAAGCCTTTCAAGGTGAAATTTGATCATCAAAATCTTGAGTATTTATTATCTCAAGAATATTTAAATGTATGTCATCATAGGTGGATGGAATTTTTGATAAATTTTGACATGGACATATCATATGTCAAATTCAAAGAGAATTATGTGGTTGATGCACTCAATAGACACACATACCTTGATACCTTATCAATGTTACAAGGAAATTTTAGAAGTGATATTTTAAAATAGTATATTGTTGATTTATTATACCATGATATAAGAGTAGGCTTGAATGATGAGCCTATAGAAAAAAAGGTTTATTGAATTTTATGCTACAACAGATGGCCTGATAAGGAATATATGTAGAATTTATGTACCTAGTTTGGGTGACGTGAGAAATTATATGGTTAAATAAGTGCATACAACTTATTATGCTCATATAAGGGTTATAAAAATAATGCATGAGCTGAAAAATATCTATTTTTGGCCTGTAATGAAGCATGATGTCACTAAATTTTTAGTGAAATGCTTAGAATACTAGCAAGTCAAAGTCGAGCATTACCATCTGAGAGGGTTAATGTACTCTCATGATATTACAAGAGATAATTGGGTTATAGTCTCACTTGATATTATTCTAGGGATGTCAAAATCATGTAGAAAACATGATACAATCCTTGTATTCATTGATAAAGCCACTCAAATTAGCCATTTTATTACTGAAAACTTAACAAATGACACTTATATGTTTATATAATGCTTTTTGAAGGAAGTATTTAGACTCATGGTATACTTGAAGTGATCATATCAGATCAGGACAAGTTATTTCATTAAAATTTTGGTGTACATTAACGAGAACCTTTGGAACAAAGTTGAATTTTAATTCTTCATATCGTTCAGAAATGGATGGGCAAATAAAATGGCTCAACCAAGTGGTTTAAGATATGTTGTGCATGTATGTAATGGGTAATCAAACAAAATAGTATTATTAACTCCATATGGTTGAATTTTCATATAATAGCTCTTACCATCTAGCTATTAAGATGGCTTTATTTGAAGCTTTATATGGGTGTAAGTACAGAACAAATCTTGGTTGGGATAACTTGGAGAATAGAGTTCTTGGACCTAAGTTACGATTGGAATATGATAGGTAGATGGAATTAATAAGATAAAATTTGAAAACAATTTCTAACAAGTAAAAAGAGCTATGCAAATCAAAAGAGAACCCCACTTGATTTCACTGTGGGAGACAAAGTTTTTATATGTGTTAGACCATTAAAAAGTTATATTGATTCTATCAAGGATTCCAAGTTAGAAACACATTTTGTTAGGCCTTTTAGCATTTTGGAAAATATTATCCCTATTACCTACCATTTATCACTTCCTCTTTTTTTATCAAAGATTCACAATGTTTTTCATGTTGCTTTGCTAAGAGAGTATCTACTTGATCCATCTCATGTTTTGGATTGGACTCATTTACAAGTTATGGAAGAGGAAAAGATTTAGTTAGATTTAGTAAGAATCCTAGACCATCACAATGTTAAGCTATGTAATAGAGACATATAGTAGGTTTCAGTCCAATGGGACCCTCTAATCATAAGGAACACTACATGGGAAGATGCTCATATTTTCAT
>JARHVA010004576.1:17500-40000 GCA_037957365.1 Torreya grandis | reverse complement strand
AGTTTCTTGCCTTTTTATAATCATTGGTTGTTTCATTTTATTAGTTTATATTTATATGTGGTCAGATTTATTATTCTAAATGGCATTATGTTTTCAACTTGGTTATGAATACTCTGTTATATCTTGGGTTGACTGAGTTATTTGTTTCACCAAGATATTGAACTTGTACATGTGTGTGTGTGTACACACACACACACACACACACACACACACACACACACACACACACACACACACACACACACACACACACACACACACACACACACACACACACACACACACACACACACACACACACACACACACACACACACACACACACACATGCTTCACCTTGGTCTTAACTTTCAACCCTGGTATTTCATTCAGCTAGGTTACTATTATTATTGGTTTGGTTTATGACTAAATTATTTTGTTTTATGATTATATTATTTTCCTTTTATGGCTACATAATTGTACTAACTATGTTATTCTTACACTGTAGTTATGGTACATACATATGGATGTCTGTTGACTTTGAGTGTGTGTGTTTATGGATGCATAAAGCTACCCTTTGAGTTATGACCATTGGGTGTTATAATAGTATGGATATATTATTAATGGTGTCATTTTGATATTTTGACTAATTTGATTTAGGTTTTGGAAACAAACTTGGTTGTATATGAAAATTTAAGCTTGTTTCTCTTGAAGGTAAGTCTATTTGATTTTCTATTATACTTGAGACTTCATATTACCTCTATTAAATGGTATAAAAATATCTAAGAGAGTATGGAAGGATTATAATGGAGTTCAAGTGTTTGTGTTTAAATAACTAGTTGTTATTGAGCTTATATTCTATTTTGTCATTATTTTTAATTGAATATTGTATGTTTTACTTCGATGTTTAGTTACTTGATGGGATGTGTTGATTATCATTCTTAGACTAGACCTAAATAATAAATGAGTATATATTGGGGGTCTAGATGGTTAAGGCTAGCTATAACTTGGATGGGGATCCAAGAAGGATAATTCAAAGCATATATATATATATATATATATCAAATTTAATTCATTCAATAGCTGAGATTAACCTTTCCCACTTCTGATATATATTACAGATGGATTAACTATTTCCATGTCACCTCAAAATGATATAGTTATGTTTCATGTATTATTTTTTTTAGATGTCTTTTGGTTTGGAATCCAATTTGCTGAAAATTTACTTCATGTTCCCAATTACCGCAACCACCATCCTGCTGATGGTTAGGGTGATAAGGTCCACCAATGGTTAGACTCATAAGGCTAGTTGATTGGGTTTGTATTGATTAGTTCATCCATGTTTGAATCATGTTTTGATGACTTTGCACATGCATATGAAAGATGGTAACAGTTTAATTTGTTAATTATTTGATATATTTTGTTAGTATTAATATTATGTTAGATAGTGTTTAATTGGTTAATATAGTTGTTAGCATTGACATTGAATTAATTAGTATGTAATCCTTGTTATTGATCATGCCAGCTACGAACTTGTGTTATGAATATATTCCTAAATTAAATGGGAGTTAAACATTGTATGAGGTAAATTGGATAAAAATTAATATACTCTAGGTACATTGAATTATTATTTATGTTTTTAATTTTACGCTGATATAACATTCTATTATAATGTTAGTTATATCCAATTTGGATTTAATTCTAATATATCATTATATATATATATATATATATATATATATATATATATATATATATATATAATGATATATTAGAATTAAATCCAAATTGGATATAACTAACATTATAATAGAATATATATATATATATATATATATATATATATATTCATTGTCATATTAATTTTTATACAAATAAATTAATATAAGAGTATTATCTTAGGATGTACTTAGAAATTTACACTAATTTATCAATACTGAAATTCCATTTGAATTAACGTGATTTTAATTAGATTATATAGACAATTAGATATAAGTGATGCTGTTGACTCATATTGACTATGTTTAATAGTTAATTTGACTTATCACTTTATGTATACAAATACATAGATTCATGTGGATCTCTTACTCATTTCAGAAATGCATAAACATTTTTTAGTTTATACATGGGGAAAAACAAACCAAATCCCTCGTAAACCTGCATTTCAGACATACTTGGTTGCATGTAAGGTATGTACTCTATATATGTTGATATGAAAACTATTACTTTAATTTAATAAATAAATGTATGCCTCATATATGCAATCTAAAATTTAGTAGGTCACTCTTACATTACATAATAAATGAAATAATAGTTAAATAAATCTCATGATTTAATCATAGGCATGTGTAATGTTTTTGCGTAGATTAATCATATGATTAAGTAAAGAAACTTGAATTAAATTATAATAATGCCACTCTTATGAATAAAATAAAATAACATGATCAATTTATTTATCAATTCTACTCCATTCGATGATGTATAATTATATAATTATCATCTATTTACTTGCTTTCATGATGGGTTGTATGTGTCTTATTTTTTCTTTCAATATTGAGCTTACCCACCTGATTGCCCTGGCTTTCCAATAGATAAATTTGTAAGAGTTAATTAAGTGGAAACATTTATTTGGATTCCACTCAACTAAAAACTTAGATGAATTTTGTTTTTTTGATGATGATGAATTCTGTGCTTGATCATTGACGTTGTATAAAACACTTTTTGCCTTCTTCTAGTCTAGCTAGATTATATATGTATTCCTAACATAATGATAAATTTAGGCATTCATTAGGTTTTATGAAAATAAATTAGTTATTTCCTAATTAGTTATATGAATTGGCTTCACTATTAATTAATTACATGAGTTTACTTGTATTAAAACAAGTAGATAATTAAGGTGTAATAGTTAATGTCTTAAACTCTTTTATTCATAATATCACAATGGCTCTGCCAATCTAAAAGGATATATGATTTAATTCTATTAATTGATTATGGAATAATATTTTTGATCATGATTATATCATTAATCATTATTATATTAATGGTATCCATTTTGATAAGTGATTTATGTATGAATTATACAAGTAGTACGGTGAACTTAAAGGCTATAAGGCATTTATGACATTAGTTGATAGCACTATATAAACTTTTACTCTAAATATATTTTCTCTTTATGTGACAATATATATTATATTGTGTGAATGATTAAAATTTTTCATATGTTTAATTTATATTTGATATTTGATCATGTTATTTGTCTGAGTTATGTAGCATGCATTTTACCATAAATCTATGATTAACCTAAATGATAAATTAGGGTAATAGAGTTATCCTTCTGGATTAACCTAATATTTTAACTTAGCCATCCTTGAGTGGGATTAAAACACACTAAGTAGATTGAGGTATTTACCTAGAGTTAAGGACCTAGAAACTATCTTATGTGGAAGTACGAGTGCCACATATGGCACTTAGGTCCTATTTATATATGCATACATTGATATGCCTTAAACCCCATAAACTATCTGATATAATAATATGCTTTCCCATAATACCTTTTATATGTTTTTACCTCTAGATAATTACCTGATTTCACCTCCTTTAGTTCTAGTTGTGCATAAATGATTGTGTTGAAAGTTTATTGCTTGCATTAGTAAGAGAAGTAAGTAGGTCTAACATGCATCCAAAATGTACTATAATATACAAGTCAAATTTTTTTAAGGGGGATGATTGTTTCAATATAAATGAATTGGATAGATATAATGATGATAAGGAAGGATCCAATGATGCAAAAGATAGGGTGGACATCTTGGCACTCAAATCTATGGGATTGCATAAGTATGCATCTAATTTAAAGGTCCTACCTTGCATAGACTTAGTTTGCCAAATGTTTCTTCAATCCAGGTGTGTTTCCAATATGATTAATAATTTTAATTTGGGTCATGACATTCCTTTCATAGTTAGGCTAGTCTTTTAAGATTATTATGACTTGCCTAGACTAGAGATTATTTAAAATCAAGAAACTATCACCCATTGACTTAATACACATAAAATTATATAAGTTTTAAGATAATGGGTAGAGAAAAAGGGGATGTTTGTATGAAAATATAAGATAATCCAAATCCCCATCACCTAATTTAGGAAAAGAGTGAGGATGGGATGAATATGATGAATAGGTTACATGGGGCTAAGAACATAGGCCACATAGACTAAAAGTGGGTTCTACTTCTATATATGATAATAGATGATGCCGAGACTCCCCCATTGGGAAAAATAATATTATACAACTTGGAAACCTATATTATTAATATTATGGCCAACTAAGGGGATCATTTTTATATGATGTCCTACCTAGTGAAGGCCATCTGTGTAACTAAAAAGTTCTTGAAATTAACCAATTGTGATCCAAAATTAAATTTGACCATTTCACATATGTTATACAAGGTAAAAATATAAAAATAAAAGTAGGAGATGAGGTTAATTATCAAGAATTTATATCTAATCATATATAGGTCCATCTATGAGAGGCCAATGCCTAGGTTATTAGAAGAAAATAGAACAACCTTAAGAACATTGGGAGACTATTAGTGCAATCTAGAATTGAAAGTGATAAGGGTAGTAGGAATTAAGATAACCCCCTTTAGGTTGCCTACCACATTACTAGAGTAGTTGGATGAATAGTAAATTTCCTTTAAGTTACTTATACGAGTGGATGGGTTGTGGAAGAATAAGAGGAAATGATTAGTTCATCCTTTCCTATCTAACATTGGCTAGTTTAAAATTGAAAACTAGAACTCAATAATTATTTATACTAAGGAAAGACACTCATTTGACTAAGAGAGAGATATCAATAAATAATGGGACCCTAAAAATTTAACTTTCAAATACTACATCAAGTATAGGGCAACTCTAAACATCACCTACCATCATGAACTTGAAGATGAAGACAAGTTAAACATCAATATATGTAATGACACAGAGGTGAAGTAGAGATTAAAGGGTGTCAATATCCAACAAGTGAAGGGGAGGTTAGAAGATGCAAGTTTTTATGAGGTTTTCAAACCTCTGGGTGCTCAATAAGGAACATCAACATCCATAGTCCATGTTGTTAGTACTAAGGAAGAATTGTTGATTGACCCTCAGCTTAGTTGAAGCATATTAACAATATAGTCTCCTAGTTTGGAAAGGGGGGAGCTAATATAAAATAACCTATTGAGCACACTTTTATTTCTACAGAAACATCTAGTGTCCCATCCTAGGCATAAAATACTACCTCAGTGTAGGCAACACCTTCAGTGGAGTTCATAGTTACACCTATCCAACACTAGTAGTTTCAACATTAGGGTCACCTCCCCTAATTATTGTTAGAGAATAAATACATATAATAGGTCAAGAACAAGTTTATTTACCTCTTTCATTCTTATATAACCAAATCATAAGCATAATTAGTGAACCCATAAATATAGACCATATGAACCCCTTACCCTACCAGTCCCTCACTAGACTTGTAATTAAGCCTATGATTATGATTTTTCCCATTGTCAACCCTTTGATCATATCCTCCACTTCTAATGTCTTTGTGATGGCCAATTTGCCTCTAATTTTCTTGGACATATGCCTAAGTTGGGTCCACAATTACTTAAAAAAGGGCCCAATATTATCATCCCCTAAGTTCCTCTATTCCCAACTAGTGCTTTAGTTAGCACCTATTCTTCTTCATCCTCAAGAATGACACTTCCCACTTCGTCCCCCCAATTTTGCATGTGTCCTAGTCACATCCATAGTTTCTTCCCAAACATCTATCTTCTAGGGATTAACATTAACTTATCAATTGCCCCCATCTATACAGTGTCTGAGAGGTTCTTCAAATAGATCATGGATAAATCAAATGTAATTAGTTATAATGGAGAAATAGTATTTGGTCATAGTGGACCCTTCATAAGTAAAATTGGAATTTGATAAGAATGGTGAAGAAATGAAGAGATTGACCAAGAGAGAGGTCACCCATCTAGACCAAATAATTGTATATGAATTAGAGGAGACTCTATTTAACCTGACTAAGATGAAGAGAGTTAGGCCTATCCAACATAAATATTATGAAGAGGACCCCCTCTTGGCTTTAAAGACATATGTTGATATAGCTAATGATTAGTAAATGGAATGCAACAAAGAACAACTCACCTAGAATAGAAACATAAATCCACATTGTTAGAGGAGACCATAAATAAGGTGGAATGTTTTATGGAAGTAATGTTTGATACATTGAATACCTTGGCCTAGTACAAGGTAAAAGGAGATGGAATATACAATAATATTATCAAGGTAGAAGGTGCATATGGGGCATATGATAGTAAGATAATCAACTTGGTAAAGTTGACTATAATGAGTTTTTTTCAAGATTTGAACTTGATCCCCTTAGAGGATTTGAGAATTAATCAATCCTATATATTTACAATAATGAAAGAGTTGAATAAGTAGATTGATGAAATTAGATCCTTATGCTAGTCTCTTACCCAATAAGGTGATAGAGTCAACTCTATTTAAATAGGCTGAGATCATGCACCTTGCCAATAAGGATGGTTCCATTATTAATAAGGATGCCTTCAGAGCCCAATTGTAAAACATTATTGTAAATTTTATAAAGTAAGAAATTACCAGAGGAGTGAATTTTAGGTAAGAGATGGTAGATTTGGTAGTATTTACTAATTATAGAATTGAAAAGGCTATGGAAATCAATGAGGATGTAGGAGATCTCGAGAGAAAGCATGATGTAGTGGTAAGACTTACCATCAAATCACTAAAAGAACTAATTATTAATTTGAAGTTAATTGATAGTGATTATAAGATATGTTCTAAAGCTTGGAGAGGGTAGATAGAATTTGGGAAATAAGTAGGTAAAAGGCCACAAATACTCACTATAGGATCTCCTTCCTCCTCAACCCATCTCAAAATATTTTCTTCCTTAGCCATCCTAGGAGGTACTCCTTCAGATTTTATGGGTTCATATTCATATTCTTCTCCACTAAGAGCTTCATCATCGACCACAACAATAGGATCTCAGCCCAACACCTCAGGAGTGAGATAGCCATCTATTGGGATTTCTCTTGATAAATATCATGTCCTAATTCCCTTAATTTCATTTTAAATATTTCCCTTTTTGAATAGGGAATATTATTTAGTTTTAAGACATAAGAAACTTTGTCCACTAACTTATATCGTATATTCAGTTCCCTTGTAATTGTCTTAGGCATTAGAAGGACTATATATAGGGGACATCCCCCTTAATTATACTTTATAATGGAATTTTGTGAAATTAATGAAAAGAGAAAGAATAATTCTTGTAATTTGATCATTATTTCATTATTTTTATATTTTCTTGTTTATGAAGCATTTCTAGCAACACACGATTTCATTTTCTCAATGGTTAAATATGATAGTAGTATTTTTGAACGCATCTTGATAGTTTGTGATTTTTTATATGATAACAAATTTTGTATATGTATGCTATGTTTTATTCTACTCTTCAAAGAAATTCTATTAAGGAAATTTTTTGTAAGTGGCTATTTTAAAGCATAATTATAGATATATGTATTATATTTACCCTAGAGTCTTAATTGAATTTATGATATTCTGAGTCTAGCACTAGGATCTCGTAAATGTTAGTTTTATTTGCACTATTGTTAGAAGAAACTAAAGGAGATATATTGATATTTGTTGTTGCAAATAAAACCTTCTTTTTTCTCTACCTTGATTCCTTTTTGAAATTTTTTTGAACATTAATAACTTTAGATTGATTTTCACTATAAATATCCAGTTGTTTGTTTGATGTTTGGGCATAAATTGGCAAAGTATAAAGAAATTTTGCATCATAACAACACAAAGAAATTTCAAATAGATTATGTCACTAGTAAGTTTCAATTGTCCCTAAATTAGGATATAATTGTATACTAAAGGTGGTGTCCACATAATCATTCCTTCAATACTAAATTAGGTCCTAAGGCCTTCTAGTACCTACACTACAAACTAAGAAATATTGTTCTACTATTCATATTATATTCTTGATATAGATATGCATCAATAGGAGGGGAAGTTGGTGATATAAACAAGGTCTCTTTGTTTTTTTTGAGTAAAATTATAGTATATTTCATTTGAAATATATCATAATTTATTTAAATACAAAAAAATGAGGATACACACTATGATTTCATTTGATTTTCTATAAAATCTTTGAAACATTTAAAAGATCCCTGTGAAAAGTGTTTATTCCAAAATATCCTTGAAATACTGACATAGTCTAAAGATATTTTGGAATTACCCTTATAATCTATTTAAATTTAATCTAAAGACATTAAATATAGGCATGTCATTGAATTCTTTAAGTAGATCAAGTTCTATTTCATCTATATTCACAAAATTTTGCATGATCTAAATAGAGAACTTTTTGTCTGTGACAAATAAGTGTAGAGATCAATTTTTAAGTAGATTATTCTATGAAATATCATAGATTTAAGGCCTTATAGGTATATATTAAGTATCTTAACATAGAATTAAGATATTATTTGAAAAAAATTCACTTTAAGACACTTTTATAGGCTTCATACACTAAAGGTTACTTAAAACATCTTGTTTAACGTTGATATTTATAGGTTAAACCAATGTTTTGACAAAGGTTTGTGTAATCTTCAAATCTTTGAAAGACCTAGATCAAAGAAAGTAAATTATGACCACTCTACTTAATTATGTAAATTTACATGGGGTTTCTTTATGTTAATCTGGTTGATCTTTACCTTCCTTATAAATATTTGATGAACCTTTATAGTATTGTGAATTTCTTACGTAGATTCTTTGCTTAGCATCCTAGAGTTACCTAAGATCAAGACCAGATCTCACTCTACAACTAGAGTTCCCCTTGTATCCCATTGCAAGGCTAGAACTAATAAAGGGAGATGTAGGAGATATAAATCCCACCCTACCTCTCTAATAAGCCAACATCCACATCCTCTATTTTACATATGACTCATCATGGCATGTTTAGGAGGATATTCCATAAATGTGCCTAGACTTGTGCATGATTTATTAGAAACACTGAAAAATACCTTGCTCTTCAATCCATCTAGGGGTATAACTATCAAATAGCATATCAAGTCATTCAAGGTAGATTTTAGGTTTTTAAATGCCATCCATGAAGACGTACTTTGTAGACTCTTCCCATTTACCTTTAAGGAAGCTTAGTATGACTGGTTCCTCAATTTACTAGAGGATTCCATCATAGGGTGAAACCAATTGAATAATATCTTAAATTCATAATTTGGAAGGGTAATTATCCCTAGGATCATTTACTAATAGTTCACCATCCTTAAGTGAGACTAGCATGAGCTCATAGGAACCTTTAATGCGAATTTCTAAAAGATGTATAGCCTCACCAAAAATTCTTATCAGCCTACAAATGACCTAGCACTTGAAATTTACAAGAATGCCTTAGACCTAATGATAATTGTTTTTTTGCATAGGGTTATAAACATCAATATACTTTCACAAGCCTATGTAAAGGTTATATAAATTAATAAGCAAATGCACCTATAGGGGCATCCTATCATTGTTAATCCAAACATCAACCCATCTTTTCCTATTTTGAATCTAGTTTTAGATGAAAATTAGAATGTTTACATTAAATCATATTCCTAGCGTCAATTAATTTCCATTGAGTCATGCAGCTCCTAGTCAACAACTAGGATTCTTCAACTAGACTATTGTTGGGATCATCCCCAAAACAATAGTCAAGATCTTGTCCCTTTTAAAAACTCTAACACCAAAATTGTTGTCCAAAACCCACTCTATAACACTAATCTAACTCCTTAAAAGGAGATTTGCAATTAATTCAAAGAATCGTTCAAAAATTAGGTGTTGATTTTTTGAATTTACAAAGGCAAATGGGAAACATGGAGGAAGGTTATAATATAAATTACACATTTAAAAATTACAATAGACCTTTCAACTTGTCTAATAATAATAATAAACCCCTAGCCAATAAGATGCCTAACATAAATATATACTAATTGGCCTTGCCCAATTGGTGTAGGGTCCATAACATGGACCAACATAGAGAGTTATACTACATAAAATTTTGTAATACCTTCAAAATGTTTTGAGGTGAGTTGGAAATTTATGATGTTTTCCTAGATAATCAAGGATATATTGGTAATTATATAAATATGAGAGAACTTGACAATCTGTACAACACTACTGAAATGGACGTCATGGTCAAAAAGTATGAGTTTATTAACCAATAAGAAAATGATCCTAAAAGCAACATAAATGAGATCCATGCTTTCAAAAAATACCCAAAAGGCAATTATGCCTTGAGAAATAGAAATGAAGGGAACTTGCAATGAATTCCACACCACCCATTAAAGCTGACACACCCCTAGATCATAACATTAATAATGAACCTCCTCCTCCTAATTGTATCTTTTATGTAACTAAAGGTAAGTTTTTATGACATATAATCATGAAGGATGGTATGGAGATTAACCTGACCAAATTAATGTTATCTTTAATGTTGATTTTCTTAATAGTAAAAAAGAGTTAAAATCATTTTTCAAAAAATCAAATTTGTATGTAAATTCATTTTAGCTTTTGCCAAAATTGCCAAACCCTTGAATGAAATCTTAAAAAGGGACATGAAGATTGATTGGATGGCTAAGGCTAGGAAATATTTCCAAGACATCAAAGAATCCATAATAAAATCACCCATGTTGATTATCTTAGATTTTGGTAAAGATTTATACCTTATTATTTTGGTTCTAACCTCATGATTATTGTAATCTTAATGTAAAGAGTAGATGACACATGAAATCTAGTTTCCTTCATCATTATGAGCCTAAAAGATGATAAATTAAGGTACCCAATCCTAGATAAAAAATCATATGCCTTGGTAAAGGTTGTGAATAAGTTTATATATTACATCCTCTAATATAAAACTCATGGCATCATACTTGACCCTACAATTAACTTATTGTTAATAAAAATGAGATAGGGGAAAGACCAAGAAAATAGATGACTAAGCTCTAATAATATGATATAGATATAAATTTGGCCAAGATTTATGGGGCCGAGGTTCATTTTAGTTAATTTCCAAGACTGATCCTTGGATTGATGTTTTACAGGTAGAAGTAACCCAAGTCTCAAGTGAAGAATGGTATAAAGACATTGTCTATTACTTATTGAATGAAACTTCCTCCTCATAATTGCAAAGAGATCAAATAAGAGAAATCAAGCTCAAAATTCTAGACTTCATGATCGAAAGAGTAGTACTCCATAGAAAAACACTATGAAGGAATCTATTTGAGATTCATCTCAAGGAAGGAAGCTACAAACATACTGAGTAACTTCCATGATAAATTGGGAAGTAGACATCCTTAAGTAAAAACCACTATACACAAAATACTTAAAGTAGGCTATTATTATCTAATAATGTTCAATGATACACCTACTTACATTTAATCATGTCATCAATGTCAGGTGGTTGACAATAAGTAAGTAAGGGCATCCATGCCTTTACAAATAGTAATTGAATTTAGGACATTTACATAATAGGGATTATACTTCATTGAAGTCATCAATCCTAACAATTTAGTGGGATATAAATTAATGCTAATAGCCATTAACTATTGTACTAGGTGCACTAAATCAATTTCCAATAATAATCTCATGGCAATTAATGTTATTAAATTCATAGAGGAGAACATTACAACTAGTTTTGGGACTCCTTTGTCTTTGGTATGTGATAATGGTATAGATTTATAATCCACAAATTTGCATAATGGGCCTATGACAACAAGATTATTTTCAAGTTTTCCTCAAATCACTATTTACAAGTAAATGGTATTCTAAAATTGGTAAATAAAAACTTGATGAATGCAATAAAAAATATAATAGATAAAAGTCCAAGGGAGTGGTATTAATTATAAAAAAAATTCTCTCTAAGTATATCAAACCAGATATAAGCAAGATTTAAATTCATGTCTATTTTTATTAATGTATGGGAAGTAATCAATATTTCACACTACACTGAAACTACATACTTATGATTTCATGGCTAAATATATGGATGATGATGAAAGAATTTAGTTGAGAATATTGAATATCATCTAGATGAAAGATGTCAGAGATGAAACCCTAAAAAATTTGAGCAAACATCAAGATGTAGTCAAAAAGTGGTTTGTCAAAAGGTCTAAATTCAAGATCTTTAAAATTTTAGACTTGGTCTTACTATGGGAAAAATTCCATGAGAAAAAAGGCCAACATGATAAATTCATGTCCCTTTAGATAAGGTCATATAAAATTATAGAGATATTGGGTGATAATGCATTTAGACTAAAAAACTTAAAAAGACATGACCAAACCCTATTGGTGAATGGACAGTACTTGAATCACTACTTCTTGATTTTCCCTTATACCCTTACCAAAGGAATGTGATTTGGTTTGGTGTAGCAATAGGTAGGGTTAGATTAGTTTACTTTATGCTTTGCTTTCTTGTTGTGTGTTTGATTTCAGTTCTTTTCTTTCCTTAGAGTAGTCACTGTGTATTATAGCTTAATAATAAGCCCTCTAGGCAAGGTCTCAAGTTTTTCTTACATTTATCCAAAGATATCAAATCTAAATCATTAAGAGGTAAAACACATTTACATCCAAATAGATGGTTTTCCAAAGTGAGAAACTACAATGCATTTTGGTTTAGAGGATTGGAAGTATCTAATTTTAAAGTTGTCATTTTAAGGAGTTTATGATTTTATTATGATTATAATCTAGTTAACTAGATGAAGGTTTGAAAATTTTGAATGTCTATACATATTGACAGTTAATTTCACATCATAATTTTACCTGGGTAGAACTCAGTCACTAAAAGCAAATGGTTCTTAAGCAAAAGTTATAAAATTCCTTAAAACCTAGATAAAAAACTAGTTCCCAACCTATGAGGGTTTATAAAAATAGAATAATAAAATACATGTTTATTAAGTTGAAATAGACTTAACACTATAATCTATATTCATTTCAGGGTGATTCAGGTAATCTCCACTGGGTCTATAGACACCTAATTAGTAGTGGAACAAGGCTAAGAGTGGATCCAAAGGTATCCCTATCAAGGCTATGGACACTTGGCTAGTAGTGGAACAAGGCCTAGAGTGGAGCCTAAGGTATCTCTATCAGGGCTATAAATACCTAGCTGGCAGTAGATCAATACTCAATCCATCACCTTTAAAACTAATAATAACTATATATATCTAAAAAAGGTTGCCTAGAACTTATGTTCAAAGCCATAAAGCTTGGGGCCACTAATTTTGAAACCCAAAGCCATGTTGGTCAATCAATTCATGTATGAATGGTTTTCAAGTTTTTAGTCTTTAATCCTTTACGTGAATTTTTTTTATTTTTAGATAACCAATGACAACAATTGTTACATATGTCAATAGATGATTACTTAATGATTACATTCTAAACTAAGATATCTGAATTCTAACATATTTCTATGTTTCTCATAGAGGTCACCATTTACTGAGGTCAACATGCCCCATTTTTATAAAAAATGGGGACCCTATGAATTTTTAGGTCATTCACCCAAGGGTATACCTTAAAATTTAATCCACAAGATTAGATACCATTTATATGACTCAAAAGGTTTAAAATTCATGTTGGTCTATGACAAAAATTAATGAGCACCTTTTTAAATGTTCCATTAATGTTTAGTTCATTGGTTTTCTAATGATCTAGATTGTTTAAAAGTGATATTACAAGGGGTTACAATTCAAAAATCCAAGGTAAGATCCCTAAGACCCAATTAAAATTACTTAATTAACTTTTCTAAATCATGGTATTACTTTGATTATGCCAAAAATCATATTCAATACTATGATGTACATTAATTTTAAGTTTTAGATTAGACTCTTAGTCATATTTTGTACTTGAAGTTTATAAAATTTAGACTTGCCCCTTTTCTTTTATCACATAATTTGTTAACTTTCACATTCTTCCCTTTATGCAGGAACCTAATGCCAACTCAACTTAAATTGACACACGGTAGTATTAAATGCATTGGACACTCAATCATATAAATTTAAGGGCTTCATCACATACATTTTAGATTTTTGAAAATAGTTTTGACCTAGTGACCCAATCATGACACCCTAGCTAGCACTCAGTCAAAACATTTGAAGTTTAAAGAGAAGTTACAAAAAGATATACAACTCATTGATCCAATCACAACATGCCACTTCACACTTAACCATGATCTTCTAAGGATCCTATTATTTTCTCAAGTCTCATAGCCTATATACCCAAAAGGAATGTGCCACTTGTCATTCAATCATTGTGTTGTAGCCTATAAAGGAGTTATAACTCAATCAAGACATGCCACTTGGTGCCCAGCCACATTCTTTCAAGACCTTGAATATTTTTTAAGAGTCTTGTGATAAAGTGACCCAATAAAACCATTATACTTGGTAGAGTGTTTCACCCTTCACAACCCCACATTGAGCGTATAAAGTTAAATTTCAACAATACTACAAGTACACAAAAAAGTGACACCTAGAAACTAATCACTTAAATCTTGGATAGATAAAAGCCATGTAGAATCCACTTGACATCTAGAACCAATGGTATAATAACATGTGTACCTCTTATCTCATGGTAATGATAGGATCAAAGGGTCAATACATGTAACATTAAAGAAGAGAGACCCAATTACAAGGTGACACTCGTTATAATATTATGTAATCCCACCAAATAGTTTAATATTGAAAATAAAAAGCTGAAGCACATGAAAAGGCACCAAGTTTTAAACACATGTCAAGTATGGTGCCTAGGTGACACATATATATCCATAAATCACTATTTTTTTATGTAGATTAAATGCTGATCGGGATCATTTTATTAGTACAAATCCAAGTCACCTCAAGGGAAAAATCAAACCTATAATGAAAGGCCATGTGGACAAGGCAAAATCAGTGATTGGTTGACTTCTCAAAGTGGATTTTTGAAGTTGTTAGAGTAAAACTAAAGAGTCACTTAGGATTTAAATAAAATCAAGTTAAATATAATTACCATTTATGACTCATATATTTTACTTAAGATTCTAAAATTCAAAGTTTAAATCTTGTTATCTCGAGATATTACATCACTTTTAGTTGTTATTTGCTAAGGAACTCTAAAGTATTATATGATTATTGCTAAGAACTAATGTTCACTCATTTAACATTTAAATAATTGACAAGATCATTAGTTATTAAATTTAAAACTGTGGCCGATGTTGTAACATCCAAATCCACCAAGCTAGAACATGTTTCATTCCTCTACATCTATGAAACGAACATAATATTTTGGGGCACTAGTTTTAGTTATGCTACATTGGCCATTGAAGAAAAGCCTTATAATTATTTATTATACAATGTAGAAAGGAATATAAATATAGATAGTGATGATGAGGAAGGATCTAATGATGTAAAAGATAGGTTGGACATCTTGGCACTCAAATTTATGGGGCTGCATAAGGCTACATCTAATCTAGTGGTCCTCCCCTACATATACTTAGTCTACCAAATGTTTCTTTAATCCAAGTGTGTTGAAACTATGATTAAGTATTTTAATTTTTGTCATGACATTGATTTCATAGTCATGCTAGACTTTAAATCTTATTATGACCTACCTAGACTAGAGGTTATTTATTATTAGGATACTATCACCCAATGACTTAAACACATAACATCACATAAGTTTTAATATAATGGGAAAAGAACAATGGGATATTTTCATGAAAATCCAAGATCATCTAAATCCCCATCACCTAATTTAGGAAAAGAGTGAGGATGGGGATGGATATGATGAATAGGTTTCATGGGGATAAGGACACATGCCACATAGATGAGAAGTGGGTTTTAATTCTATCTATGATAATAGATGATGCCAAGACTCCCTCTTTGGGAGAAATAATATCCTACAACTTGGAATCCCATATTAATAAGGTTATGTCCAACTATGGGGATCATGTCTACATGATTTCCTAATTGGTGGATTCCATCTTCACCACCTATAAGTTCCACCAATTCACTAGTTGGGATCCAAAACTAAAGTGGACCATGTCCTATACCTTATTATAGGTAAGAATGTAAAAATAAATGTAAGAGATGAGGGAAATTTATGAGAACTTATATCCAATATTATATAGGGCCATCCATGAAAGTTCCATGCCTAGGTTATTATAAGGAATTAGAATAACCTTAATCACCTTAGGAGCCTATTAGTACTATCCAAACTACATAGAGATAAGGATATTAGGAAATAAAACATCCCCCTTTAGGTTTCCTACCATAGTTCTAAACAAGTTGGTTGAATAAAAAATTTCCTTTCATCTACTTACAATAGTAGATGAGTTGTACAAGATTAAGAAGAGAAGATTAATTCATCATCATTTATCCAACATTGGCCCCATTTGACTTAGATAGATATAAAAATAGGGAATGTGACCCTAAAAATTTAACTTTAAAATACTTCATCAAGCATATAGAAACTCTAATCATTACCTACCATCATGAGCCTAAAGATGAAGGAATGTTATACATCAATGTATCCAATGACATAGAGGTGGAGTAGAGAATAAAGACTATAAATATCACACAAGTGAAGGGGAGGTTATAAGATGATGATTTTTATGAGGTTTTTGAAGCTCAAGGTGCTCAAGTAGGAGAATCTACATCTATAGTCCATGTTGATAGTACTAAGGAAGAAAGGTTGACTAACCCTTAACTTAGTCAAAGGATATTTCAAGCATTATCTTATACTTTGGAAAGTGGGGAGCTGATACAGAATAATATATTAAACATGCTTCTATTTTTAGAGAAATATTTAATGTCCCATCTTAGGCACAAATTAATACCTCAGTGTAGCTAACACCTTCAATGGAGCTAGTAGTTACACCTAATCCAACACTAGTCACTTCAGCATCAAGGTTACCTCCCCTACTTCTTATGAGTGAAGAACTAGATATAATAGGCCAAAAACATGTTTATTTACCTCTTTAATTCTTATATAACCAAGTTTTGATCATATTTAGTAAACCCCAAACTCTAGACCATATGAACCCCTTGCCCTATCGACCCAACACTAGACCTATAATTAGGTTTGTGACTATGCCATTGTCTACTATAAATAATTTCATAATATCCTCTATATTCAATATCTCTATGATGGCTAATTTACCTCCAATTTTGCCTAGGCCTATGTATAAGTCAGGTCCATAATTACTAATGAAAAGACCCACTATGGTCATCCCCTAAGTTCATCTATTCCCAAGTACTGCTTCAACTAGAACTTGTTCTTCTTCATCCTTAGGAATGACACTTCCAATATCATCCCCTATTTATGCATTTATCCTAGTCACATCCATAGGTGTTATCGAGAGATATGCCTTTTAGGGATTAATAATAGCTCAATAATTACTTCCATCTCCATAACCTCCAATTGGTTCTTTAAATAAATCATGGATTAAAAATGTAATTAGCTATAATAGAGAACCATGATTTGGTCATAGTGGACCCTCCATAGGTCATATTTTAATTTGAAAAGAAGGATGGAGAAATGAATATATTGACCAAGAGTAAGGTCACCCATATAAACCAAACAATTATATATGAGTCAGAGGAGATCCTATTTGAGCTGATAAAGAAGAAGAGAGTTAGGCCTAGCCAATAATAATAGTATGAAGAGTACCCCCTCTAGTCTATAAAGGTGTATGGTGATGTAGTTTTCAAATTATTAAAGGGAATATAGTAGTGAATAACCAGCCTAAAACAATAACATAAAGTCATGTTGTCAGAAGAGACCATAACAAATGTGGAATGGGTTATGGAAGTAATGTTTGATACATTGAACATCTTGTCCTAGTATAAGGTAAAATGAGATGAAATATATAATAGGATTCTTGAAGAAAAATGTTCATATGGCGCATATGACAACAAGATAATCAACTTGGTGAAGTTGATTTTAATGAAAAGTTTTGAGGTTCAAAACCTGATCCCCTTGGAGGATTTAAACATTGTTCAATCTTATATAATCATAATAAGGAAATCATTGAACCAATGGATTGATGAAATGATATCCTTAGGCTAGTATCTCACTCAGTAGGGTAATAGAGTAACAACTTTGCTTAAATAGTCTAAGATCACACACCTTAACAAGAAGGATAGTTCCGTTGAACTAGTAAGGATTCCTTCAAAAACCAGATGCAAAACTTTATTGTAAATTTTAGAAAGAAAGAAATGGTTAGAGGAGTGACCTTTAGGCAAGAGATGGTAGATTTGGTAGCATCTACCAATTAGAGAATTGAAAAGTTTGTAACAATTAATGAGGCTATAAGACCTCTTTTGAGCAAGAATGATGCAATGATAGGACTTACCATCAAATTACCAAAATAACCAATTATTGATTTGAATTTAATTAACAATGATTATAGGCGATGCTATAAAGGATGTAGAGGGTAGATAGAATCTAAGAAATAAGTAGGTAGTAGGCCATAAACAATCATTATAAGAGATTATTCCTCCTAGACCCCTCTCAAAATCTCTTCTTCCTCAACCACACTACAATGCACTCCTTTAGCTATTATGGGTTTACATTCATATTCTTCTACACTAGGAGATTAATCATTGACCACACTAATAAGATCTTAGCCTAGCACCTTAGGAGTGAGATATCCATCTATTGGGATTTTTATTGATAAATATCATGTCTTAATTCCCTTCAATGCATTATAAAATATTCCCATATTTGAATAGAGAACATTCTTTAGTTATATCACATAAGGGACTTTGTCTAATGATAAATATCATATATTTGATTCTCTTGTAACTATCTTAGGTATTATAAGGACTATATATAGGGACCTACCACTCAATTATACTTTAGAATATAATTTTGTGAAATTAATTCAAAGAGAAAATGGAATTCTTAAAATTTTCTCAGTGTTTCATTATTTTCATTTTTTCTTGTTTCTTATGTTTTGCTAAAAACACATGATTTCATTTTTTTAATGGTTGAATATGGTAGTAGTGTTTCTAATGTATCTTTCTAGTTTGTGTTTTATGCTATGTTAACAAAGTCTATCTATGCGTGATATGTTTTCTTCTAATCTAGAAAATAAATGTTCTTAAATAAATTTATTGTAGGTAGTGTTTTTTTATAGCATACGTTTTAGATATATGCATTATATTTATCCTAGAATCCCCATTGCATTGATGATACTCTAAATCTAGCACCAAGATCTCATAAATGTTAGTTTTAATTGCACTATTATTAGAAGGAACTGAAGGAGATCTATTTGTCTTCATTTTTTCAAAGAAAACATTGTTATTTGATCTAACAAGCTTCCCTTTTTAAAATTTTAAAACATTAATCACGTTATATTACTGATCACTATAAAGATCTACTTATTTTTTTGAATTTAGGGCATAAATTGGCAAAGTATAAAGGAATTTTACATCATAACAACACAAAGAAATTTTAGATAGATTGTATCACTAGTAAGCTCCTATTGTCCTTAAAATAGGGTATAATTTTATAATAAATGTGGTGGACACATAATCATTCCATCAAAATTGAATTAAGCCCTAAGGTCTTCTAATACCTACACTACAAATTGAGAAATATTGTTCTATTGTTCATATTATATCCTTGACACATATATACATCAACAATACTCATCATAAGTATTATCTATCCCATATGTTAATGGATTCCTACATCTCTCAATTATCTTTAAAAAATATAGATCAATATAATATACTTCCATAATAACTTCAAATTTAACTGACTCACTCACCATAGTAGTTATCAACCCCACTCACCTACTCAAAGAAACAACTACTTAATTTCTATTTCATAATTTATTATTGAAAATAAAATCATATCCATAGATTAAAGACACCCATTTTCATGTCTACCATTTAAATTCTTTTAAGTGTTCACATACTTTGAGGCCTCATGATCAATAAATATGATCAACTCCTTAGGCACCATGCAATACCTCCAATGTCTTAATGCTTGTATAAAGGTATAAAATTCAACATCATACATAAAATAATTTTTTATTACCTCATTCAATTTTTCACTAAAATATGTTATTGGTTTGCCTTCTTGACTCAATAGAACACCAATTTCACAAGTGAAGCATCAAAATTAACCTAAAATACTTTGATAAAATATGGTAACGATAAAATAGGATTTTTTGTAATCTTCTCATTCACCAACTCAAATATTTATGTTACTACTCTTTTCTATTGAAATTCCTTTCCTCTCATATACTTTGTTATTGTTATAGTTAGACTACTAAAATTCTTAATGAACTTTATTTAAAATTTTGTTAATCTATGGAAAATTCTTATCTATGTGATGTTATTTAGAATAGGACACTCAAAAATTTCCTTTATTTTTACTTCATCCATTCCTACACCATCTACTAAAACTAAAAATCCCAAAAATCTGAAAATATTTTGCATAAACCTACACTTCTTCAAATTTTCTTAAAGATGATCCTTTCTTAACAATTATAATTCCATTATTAAATACCTTCAGTAATCTTCTTTAGTCTTGATGACTATAAAAATATCATCAAAATAAACCACCAAAAACTTACCAATGTATTCTCATAGTACTATATTCATAATCCTCATAAATGTCTTGGATGCATTAAATAATCTGCATTACATCACATCCACTCATATAAACCATATCTAGTCTTGAATGTGTTTGTTCCATTCATCTCCTTCATGAATTCAAATATAATGATAATCACTCCTTAGATTAATCTTGATAAAACATTTTTATCTTGAATGAACATCCATCATATCATTTAAATGAGGTATAGGAAATATTTACTTGATTGTAAATTTATTAATTAGTCTACTATCCACACACATCCTCCACCCTTCATATTTATTTATATTTAGAAACATTGGTGTTACACAAGGTCTCATGATATCCCTTACTACACCATTGTTCACCGATTTAGTAACCCACTTGTTCAATTTTACATGTTATATTAGACTCATCATATAAGCTACTTGATTGGGTAGAGGCAATCCCATAATAAAATAAATATGATGTTGAATATATCTCATTGGTGGTAAACTATTTGATAACTCATTAGGTATAAAATTTGCATATTATTTCAACTCTACTATTAATTTTGTTGGTATTTGCACTTTTATGTCTTCTGTCTTTTATACTAATGCATAACAGTAACCAATCATCTTCATGTATTTGATAAATTATTTTATAGAAAACATGATTGAAACCTACCCTTATTATTTAAGACGTAACATAACTACTTCCATACCACGTTTCTAAAAATAATATGCGTTCTTTGATCCATTATGAATTATTTTTCTCTCAAACTGCCATGACCTTCCCAATAACACATGGAATACATCTATGGGTATAATATCACACCATATTTTATCCTTGTATTTTTTTGCTATATATAAATTGATTAATCACATTTTAACTATTTTATATTCATTCCCTTTATTAAACCATTAAATATGATAAGGATTAGGATGTTTTTCACACTAAAAACCTAGTTTCTCAATCATGTCCTTAGAAATTATATTATCATAACTATCACGTGTTAATGTATGAAAGTGTATCATAGGGTTTATATAGTGTTTAAATCACTTCTAATTTCTAGATTAAAATAATCTATTATATGATTTTTTGGTTTTGATATTCCTAATATCTATGGTGGAGTAGTGGCCAAGCTATACAATTGTTCATTAAATGAATATGTAAATGGTTGTTGGGAATAACTATGGTATTAGAGATTTTATGAAATATTAAATCAATATAAACTAATTATAATGAATAATTATCAAAACCTAAAGTATAAACTCTAATCTATCATGGATATTTACAATGAAAGGCTAAATTACAGTGATTTGATCAAAAGAAAGATAAAATAGTTAGGGTAGGGAAAAAAATCAAGATGTTTTTGTTATGAGTCTAGACATCATGAAAAGGATTAAATTTCATTAGAGATATGCATTAAACCAACATATGAAATGAAATTTCCAAAAGCACAAATCATATCATATACTAGCAAATGTCTAAGGATATTTGAAATAATGAAAATAAGAAATCAAATTAACAAATCTACATTAACATATGCACATCTAGAATTAATAAAAGAAATTCAAATTTGAAAATTAAACCAAATACTTGAGGAAGCAACCATGATAAAAAATAGACACAAAAATATGAGACAATCTTTGTAGAGTTCCCTTTCTTGCATTACTTTATCCAAAATTTACACAAAAGTTTTACCCTAAAAACTTCCTCCCTTTAAAAATGATAATACCTCCTTCTATAGAAGATGTATGAGGTATGTTGGTTAATCACTATCAAATGATAATTAGCCAAGTGTCAAAGAGAGTTATCCTTCTACAACATTCTAGAATCAATGAAACATTACAAGTGGACTAA